>CM029552.1:2527858-2870864 GCA_017141385.1 Sogatella furcifera
TAGGTCTAGAAATGCTGTGTTCAATGAATTTTCAATCCCTTCTGAACGGAATTTGCAGGCGAGCGGAGCGAGCCTGTTTTTCTCAGCTTACACTGACGACACTGACTCAAAACACTAAGATGGATCATTTATATAGTCTATAGTATATAGTCTGTCCAAGCGAAGAAGACATTCTGACAAGATGGGAAAATGGCTCCAGCTCGATCAATATTGGTTGAAAACTTATAAATTTGGTCTCAAATTATAGGAAACATTTTTTCGCCACACTGGTATGAAATGGACTGTTTTACATGCTTTATATGGAGGCCGAAAACGCTCGTTTTCAGGCGAGGTCGCCAGCAACTCGCCGGGAAAATGCGTTTTTCGGCCCTAGGGCGGTAAAATAACCTTGAATGTCAGCTGACTGAAGGTCGTTGTCGATTTAAGGGTTAGTCGATCAATAGGTAGCATTCCGTTCTGATTGCATTGAATGTCAGCTTTTTTGGGAGTCAATGTTGACTTATTGGTATTTCGATGTAAAGGTAGTCTCTCATCTGTTATTTTGATTGGTAAGATCCCTTGTCAAGAGAACTGAACGTTGAAAGTTTTCAAATTAATCAGTAGTTGAATAATAAAGGAAAACTGCTTCAATAACTAATACTTCAAATTTGATAAGATTAAAAATGTTTGTATTGATTAACTGTTGAATAATGATGAACGTGAAATCCATGTTTGAACAAAATTATTGTTGTCAGACTCTGTGTTACTTCGTCTAGCAGGTAAGCCAGCGCCATCTAGCGGCTGATAATGCAACTAGACAAAGCTTCTCTGTTAGCCAATATCTGTCGAAAATCAACAACTTTGAATTGATATTGTACAATTTAGGATGATCGTACAAAAATTATCTTGGGCTTAAACGTTTCTGAACTAAGAAAATCGAATACACTGATAGTTATAAAGTAATATTCAGTCACTAAATCAATAAACTTTTGACGCAAAGTTCCAATAGCAAGCAGATGGCACCTACTCCAAATTCAGCATAGGGGAAGATAGGATAAGGCTACTGGTCTAGCTGTTCTTGGAACTGATTAACTGATAATTTATTTTGTTTTTTCATTGATGTTGTGTGCCGAAAAATAAAGTTCGACACCACGGGTCGAAAATGTAATATTCCGTCTCTCAATCTTTTCTAGTCCTCGGCCTACGGCCTCGGACTTGAAAACCGATTTCGAGCCGGTAAACGCACATTTTCGGCCCTAGGTACGAAATATACTATTATCTTCAATTTGAAACCAAGCTGGAGTAATTTTTCCATCTTGCCAGAATGTCTTCTTTGCTTTGACATACTATCTCAATAATTCACAATATTAGTATAGTAAAATTGAAATTGCTCCTCTGAATATAAGTTAGCACCCTACAACATTATAGTCACGTCTAGGTTTTGTCATAGATAGTACTTATCTATGAAAACGCATTAATGGGATTGAATGGATTGTATGTGAGAGAAGGTATCGCGACTCTTGTTATGTGCTCAATGAGCTTAAAGTTTGTAACGAAGCAACGAAATATTAATAATCGGCAAGGCACGTTGCTCGGCGCGCGTGTAATTTGCATATTATCGCATCCTACTCCTCTGCAGAGCGCGACTGTTCTAGTGTCTTACTGATTAATTATTCACAATTCTCGAACTTTGAAACGACGTTTGAAATGTAAAAGATGATCGAGCACAGAGAATTTTCACAAGCTGGAACAGGTTTCTTGACAGTTAACTGATATTTAGAATTTTTGATCAAATATTGTTGATCAAATATTGTTGATCAAATTGTTGATCAAATTGTGAATCAAATATTGTTGATCGAATTGTTGATCAAATGTTGTTGATCAAATTGTTGATCAAATTGTTGATCAAATATTGTTGATCAAATTGTTGATCAAATATTGTTGATCAAATATTGTTGATCGAATTGTTGATCGAATTGTTGATCAAATATTGTTGATCAAATTGTTGATCAAATATTGTTGATAAAATATTGTTGATCAAATACTGTTGATCAAATTATGTTGATCAAATTGTTGATCAAATATTGTTGATCAAATATTGTTGATCAAATATTGTTGATCGAATTGTTGATCGAATTGTTGATCAAATATTGTTGATCGAATTGTTGATCAAATATTGTTGATCAAATATTGTTGATCAAATTGTTGATCAAATATTGTTGATCAAATATTGTTGATCAAATTGTTGATGAAATATAATTGATCAAATAGTTAATCAAATATTGTTGATCGAATTGTTGATCAAATTGTTGATAAAATATTGTTGATCAAATACTGTTGATCAAATTGTTGATCAAATAAATACATAGATATTTCAAGCTGTCCAAACAAAAAATACATTTTGACTCCACCTGGTTGATATTGGTTAAATAAGATAGTAATTAGAATATTGTTAGATATGAATTTTTACTACAATTTGAGACCAAATTTCTAATTTTTGAACCAATATTGACTGAGCTAGAATAATTTTCCCATCTTGCCAGAATGCCTTCTCAGGCAGACTATATTATCATAAATCAATGACATAATTTTGTTTAAAAAACTGGCCACTAGAGAGCAGTTATGTCGTTGTTGAATTATCAGCTGCTTCCTTCTCCATTCCGATTGCTTTGTGTATTGCATGACACAAGTGTACTTTGTGTCATTATTACTCTGATGATGTAAAGGAACAGTATCGTATTCTGAGTGCAACAATGACGCAAATATCAGTTATGACGCAAGAATGATGAGTTATTATGCACTATTATATTATATTTTAAAGGAACAATGACTTGAAATAAAAATAATGGATTTAAAAGTAATAAAATCTGACTCAAGTTGGTTACTACTAAAAAGAGTAATCTTAATGTATACATTTGGATCAATCATCATTTCCAGTTACTTAATTCAACCTATTAGGAAGTATACTTCAATAAATGCGTCAACTTCAACTGGCTGTCCTGAATAATTTTAACTTTTGCAATATGTAATTGGTATTTTGGGTCAGCAATTTCGTATGTAATCATTGAAAATAGTAAATTTCAATTATTGAGGAGTTGTAAAATCTAGATGAGAAGTTGTCATTTGTTAATGAGAACAAGATCAGCTAGTTTTCAATTTTCATTTCAAATTACAACTGACAACCTGTCAGTTAAAGAACATAATTTCTGTGAATTAAAATTCGTAACTTTTCAAATTCGATTGACTGTTCTTATTTACATTGTTGTTTTTAAATGTTACAATTATCACATTTCTCTCAAAGGTAGTTTATATTAATTGTAGTTTATATTTATATTTTGTTCACAGACAAGGGCTTCACGAAGCACTTTGTGAACAGTACATTGATTACATCATTTTATAAAAAATGATGTACTCCTTCAATCATCTTAAAGAGTGGCCTCTCAAAATCAATTGATAATTTAATCAAGGTGATTATATTTACTTAATTTAAGTCATATTATAGATAAATAATTTTATATAGATTATTAGTATGAAAATTGTAATTAGATATAAATTTTTTAGAATGTTTTTGACTTTATGAGTTGATTATTGTTGCGGTGTGCACTATAATTATTAATAATGTATTTACTGATGATGTGAACAATAAAATTTGATCTAATTTTGTAGACCGAAACTCCCAGCTTACATTTTACAGTCACATAATGTTGAATTCTTGTTTATCCATATTATGTTCAATTGTGAAATATTTTGCAAACGCTGCCTGTATTGTACAGTCTGACCAAGCAAAGAAGAGCCTCTGGCAAGATGAGAAAATGACTCCGGCATGATCAATATTGGTTCAAAAATTATTGATTTGGTCTCAATTGTAGGAAACATTCTGATCTACAACTTCAGACCAAATCAATAATTTTTGAACCAATATTGACCGAGCTGGAGTCATTTTCTCATCTTGTCAGAGGCTCTTCTTTGCTTCGTCAGACTATACATTATTTGTATGTTGGTAATTAAAAATTGAAATCGGAGTAACCTTTTTAGCAGTTATTTTATCACAAAAAAGGGTACCGTGATTCAATTTTTATTCACAACATAAATGATAAATGCACTAGACAAAGAAAAAATATAGTATATTTGTAACATGAATGATTGAATATAGTGATATGAGTAACACGAATATGGGAGCTTCCGACCATTCACTCACTGATCATCATTGATCGGAGTCCTGAAAGCAGCAGCAACCGTAGTATACACACACATGATACATTATTGCAGTAAAATATTCGACCTCTACATAGCCTAGCACTCAGCTGCCACAGGTTTATGGTGAGCTATAAATAGAGCTGTATAGTCTGTCCAAGCAAAGAAGACATTCTGGCAAGATGGGAAAATGTTTCAGCTTAGACAATATTGTTTTAAAAATTATAAATCTGGTCTCAAATTGTAGATCAGAATGTTTCCTACAATTTAAGATCAAATATATTAGTTTTAAAACAATATTGTCCAAGCTGAAATCATTTTCCCATCTTGTCAGAATGTCTTCTCTGCTTGAACAGACTATGCATCGCAATAATGATGTGACGTTGAGTACCATTCAACAGCTGAGCAATAGCGAGTTACAGCTGGGTTGGCGGATAATGAATTACTATTATTGATGTTCAGCTCTGTTGAGACAGTCAGTGAGAGGTCTTTCAGAGACTATCAAGTCGAGAATGATCACAATTAAGTCGTTACGCTCATGTAGACCGCTTCAGACTGTCCTGATAGAGCTGAGCATTAATAGCAGATAATTGCAATCCGCCAACTTTTTTGCAATCTACTATTCTTTTGAGTCGAAGCGCTCTATTGTCACCTATATTCCCATTCTATTTGATGATGAAGTTTGTCCAAGCAAAGAAGACATTCTGGCAAGATGGGGAAATGACTCCAGCTTGGTCAATATTGTTTCAAAAATCATAAATTTGATCTTAAAATGTAGAAAACATTCTGATCTACAATTTGAGACCAAATTTTTATTTTTGAACCAACTCTGATCGAGCTTGAGTAATTTTTTAATCTTGTCAGAATGTCTTCTTTGCTTGACCAGAATTTATCTGGATACTATTAGACCATTTGGATGCAAATGATGCTGCTATTTCCATTCAGATTCTGTGAGTTATACCGTATTATTATGTGAATATGTGTTTTGTTAGTGGCCTCAAATGTGCTGGAAAGTGGGGTATGCCTGTAGCACTTATATATGTATATTTACCAATAAATAAATAAAAGTATACTACATTATTTCGAGGGCTCCCTTTCTGTTGAAGGCCTCAAATACACTGATAGAAAGTGGACAATAATTTATTCCACCATAAAATCAATACGATTCAAGAGCAGAATGATAAGAGTAGGGAATTGAAAGGACGATCACTATTTCAAGATCAATGGAAAAGAGCTCAAGTTAAATGAGCGTTTTAGACAATTTTAGCTTCATAGACATTATCTATCCACTTATTTGGGATTTAAGTTCATTCATTTATTATTATTATTCATTTTTCATGTGAGATTACAATTTACTAACTTTTAGGTGGAAACAAAGACACATTTCAAAATCACCTTTTTCCAAATTCTGATAAGAATATTTGAAAAAACTTCATGTTCAATTTTCACTATTTAAAAATCACATTTTGCCACTCACCAATGTAAAAAAGATAAATTATCAATTGAGAATTTTGAATAAACAAAATAATGGAAGAAAAATACAGAGATTATTGATAGAATGATTTGGAAATAGTATAAAATTTCACCCAGTTATAATTCTATTAGCAAAAGGATACAATAATGCAAGTAAGACATTGAAACAATGATTAATGCCCGGTTTTTCCAGGCACACTCAAATTTAAGGGATCCTCAAATTTACTACAGTTTCCTATAATTATCATAGAAAACGTCAGCTGTTCATCAAAATTTAAGGGTCTCTCAACTTTGAGTGTGCTTGGAAAAACCCGGCATTAGTGTCCCAAATTATTCTAATGCCCTGAACGATTTGAAACATGATATCCATTTATGATTGTTATTCAAGTGTGAAAGATCACAGTAATGTTAATATGGAGTTATGAAATAGAATATTTCGTACCCTAGGGCCGAAAAATGTGTTTTTGCCACACTGGTATCAGAAATGGACTGTTTTACATGCTTTATACGGAGGCCAAACGCTCGTTTTCAGGTATCGCCAGCAACTCGCTCGGGAAAAATGCGTTTTTCGGTTTCTAGGGCGGTAAAAATAATTTGAATGTCAAGCTGACTGACAACGTTGTCGATTTAAGGGTTAGTTGATCAATAGTGGAGATCCCGGTTTGATTGCATTAAATGTCAGCTGTTTTTGGGAGTCAATGTCGACTTATTGGTATTTCGACGTGTAGTCTCTCATCTGTTATTTTGATTGGTAAGATCCTTCGTCAAGAGAACTGAACGTTGAAGTTTTCACATTGTCAGTAGCCGAATAATAAAGGAAAAACTGCTTCAATAACTAATACTACTTCAATACTTCAACTTTGATAAGATTAAAAATGTTTCGTAATTGATTAATTTTTTAATAATGATGAACGTGAAATCCATGTTTGAACAATATTTATTGCTGTCAGACGTCGTAAAATACTGTGTTACTTCTGTCTAGTAAAAAGTTAGCCAGCGCCATCTAGCAGGTGATAATGCAACTAGACTAAGCTTCTCTGCTAGCCAGAATCTAAATCGAAAATCAACAATTTTTGAATTGATAATTTAGGGATGATCGCGAACTTGGGACGTATAAAAATTAAACGTTTCTGAACTAAGAAAATCGAATACACTGATAGCGCTATAAAGTATTATTCAGTCACTAAATCACAAACTTTTGACGCAAAGCCCCAATAACAAGCAAATGTAGGTTTTACTCCAAATTCCAATTATGGCGAAGATAGCATAACAAGGCATTGGTCTAGCTGTTCTCTTGAACTGATTAACTAATTTTATTTTGTTTTTTGCATTGATGTTGTTGCCGAAAATCAAATGTTTGTTTTACACCACGGGTCGAAAAATAATATTCCGCCTCCTCAATCTTTTTTCTAGTCCTCGCCCTACGGCCTCGACTTGAAAAACCGATTTCGAGCCGGTAATAGAATATTTCGTACCTAGGGCCGAAAATGTGCGTTTACCGGCTCAAAATTGGTTTTCAAGTCCGAGGCCGTAGGCCAAGGACTAGAAAAGATTGAGAGACGGAATATTACATTTTCGACCCGTGGTGTCAAACTTTATTTTTCGGCACACAACATCAATGCAAAGAAAACAAAATAAAAAATTAGTTAATCAGTTCCAAGAACAGCTAGACCAGTAACCTTATTATGCTATCTTCGCCTATGCTGAATTTGGAGTAGGTACCATTTGCTTGCTATTGGAACTTTGCGTCAAAAGTTTATTGATTTAGTGACTGAATAATACTTTATAACTATCAGTGTATTCGATTTTCTTAGTTCAGAAACGTTTAAGCCCAAGTTAATTTTTGTACGATCATCCTAAATTGTACAATATCAATTCAAAGTTGTTGATTTTCGACAGATACTGGCTAGCAGAGAAGCTTAGTCTAGTTGCATTATCACCTGCTAGATAGCGCTGGCTAACCTGCTAGACGAAGTAACACAGAGTCTGACAACAATAATATTGTTCAAACATGGATTTCACGTTCATCATTATTAAAAAATTAATCAATACAAACATTTTTTATCTTATCAAAGTTGAAGTATTAGTAGTATTAGTTATTGAAGCAGTTTTCCTTTATTATTCAACTACTGATTAATGTGAAAACTTTCAACGTTCAGTTCTCTTGACAAGGGATCTTACCAATCAAAATAACAGATGAGAGACTACCTTTACATCGAAATACCAATAAGTCGACATTGACTCCCAAAACAGCTGACTTTTAATGCAATCAAACCGGTATGCTACCTATTGATCGACTAACCCTTAAATCGATAACGACCTTCAGTCAGCTGACATTCAAGGTTATTTTACCGCCCTAGGGCCGAAAAACGCATTTTCCCAGCAAGTTGCTGGCGACCTCGCCTGAAAACGAGCGTTTTTGGCCTCCCTATTAAGCATGTAAAACAGTCCATTTCATACCAGTGTGGCGAAATATGTGTATCAACCTCCAGTCTAATGGAGAGAGAGAGACTGCTGTGGACAGTTTTAAATGATAATCCATATGAACTTAATTCAAAAAGACATAGTGATGAAAATAAGGAATGGAATGAATTGTTGAATTCAAAAAGAATTCAAAATTTATTTCCTTAATTATATTTACAAAGTTTGAAACTTAAAGTATACAATATACAGCATAGTATTCAGATATACAGTAGATTGTACATGCTTTTTAGCAAATTTTTAAAAATTGAAGAACTCAAATTAATGAGAGGTTGCTCTGAACAATTTGAACTTAATTATCTTTGAGATGTAATATACAATTTTTGTTCAAAGGAATGAGTGCAAAAGGACAAAGTGATGAAAATAAGGAATTGAAAGAATAATTAAGAATCAAAAGAGAGGGTATAAAATAACAAAATGATTCAAAGGAATGAGTGCAAAAGAACAAAGTGATGAAAATAAGGAATAGGATGGAGGATATCAAGGCGCGTACTACGTTAATGGGATTTGATGTACCGAATGGAATTGGGAGTGGAACAGGAATGCTATTATTCTAGGGATTATAGCCTTTGCCGAACTCTCCGGAACTAAAAGCACCTGTGGCTGGGACCAATTCAGAGCCACCCACCCCCCAAACACCCTCCCAACCCCTCTTTACATCGCCAAACTCCTCTATACTCCCTGAAAACCCCTCTCAACCTTTGCAAACCCCTCTAACCCCCTCTCAACCCCTCCAACCCCCTCTAAACCCCCATCCGCCCTCCAAACACCCTCCCAACCCCTTTTCACATCTCCAAACCCCCTAACCATACTCGTAACCTCTCCACCCCACCTCTAAACCCCTCTCAACCTCTCCAACTCCCTCTAAACCCCCTCTAACCACCCTCTAAACTCTTTCAACCCCCTCTAAACCCCTCCCAACTCCTCTAAACCCCTCCCAACTCCTCTAAACCCCCTTTAACCACCTTCTAAACCCTCCAACCCCTTCTAAACCCTCCAACCCCCTCTAAACCCCTCCAACCTCCTCCGAAACCCCTCAACCGCTCTCCAGCCCTCTAAAATCCCTCTTATACCCGTCAAATCCCACCAGATCCCTCCTAACCTATTTACCCCCTCCAGGAAACCAACCCCTAAACCACCAACACCCCCCTACATCCCTTGTTTCATTACAGCAAGTCTGCAGAAAACAGGAAAACTAGCGCTCATAGCTCGGTAAGTAATTCAAGTTAGCAAACTTACTGTGTGCTAGAACTGCTCTGGTTCGATATTCTCTTTCTCAGTGGGATTTGGACAAAACTTTCAACACTGGCGGCTCGTGCCCACGAAACAGGTGAAGTGTTGTACAGTAGAAGATACGTGCACTTCACCTGTTTCGTGGGTACGAGCCGCCAGTGGACAAAAGAGAAGATAGATAGATAAATGCCTTTATTTACATTTTGTAAATACTTTACAAAAGTTTAGTGGGTGAAGTTGAGGCATGCAAGCCCCCTCTTCCACTTAACCCACAAGGGTAGTACTTAACACAGAAGGGTAGTGGACTTCCCATGGGGAGCCGACTACATTGGAATTATTCCTGTTCAAATGTTAGATCACTTAAGGCATGAATTGGAAGTCGAATTGAGAAGTCGTCATGGATTCTAGATATTATTGGAAGTATAGGCCTACATTTCAAAGAGGGAAGAATCAACAGGTATTCGCCTTAAACTGTTTTCATTGAAATTCTAGATCTCCTAGTAAAGCAGAAGGAATATAAAAAAGGAATATATGTGTGTAAATGGATAAGTGCAATAATGAATGAAGAATGTTCACTAAAGTAGAACGATTGGACAAATCAAATCGAATCAAATAAAATTATATTTTTTATTTTTTGTACACTATACATTGTTTAAGGAACACAATAAAAATAAATAAAGAATATCATGATAAAGAAGAAAATAAAGCTCACAAGACTTTTCGTCTGTTTGTGAGCTCTATTTATAAGAAAAACTCATTATTCCAGTAACTAGGAAGGAACTAGTAGAACCAGGAAGAACCAGTAACTAGGATAAAGAGTAAATAAATACCAACACGAGATAAACTATGATAGTTTGCTGTTGTACAATAACAATTAAACGATACTCATAATAATAATTGGAATAATGGATGACGTATGAGGTGAATGAAGAATGTTTCAACAAAACAAGAAATAAAAACAACGGACCAATCACAAAGAAGTTCAGAATAACGTCTACAGACCCGCCCACATCCTCCAAGCTCCGCCCACTACACTTTTGATTGGTAGTTTGTGAATGAGAGCCGTAGTTCATTATCGTACCGTTAGATGGCAGTAGGAGTTGAATTTTTCAGTCTTCAGACGTACATAAGCTCAATACATTTTCTCTCCTGATTGCGAAATTTAGATCTTCCTATTATTCTATCATTATACAATTCAATTTTCGCTATGACTGTTTAATTACCATGGAATAAATAAATGAACTATATTGTCAATTCTACCGTGTATTATTATTTCTCATATTTTTTCTCAGCTCAGTCGAACTTTCATAATTTTATCAAAAAAATAATGTGTGATTAACAATAATTACCAATTTTTTTAACTAAGACTTGACTTCATCATTCACAATGTTTTGATCGCTGGTGATGGAAGTATGAAGCTGATTCACATGAAATGAAATTTGATGAAATCTACTTGTAGATAAGCAAACGTGTTTCATCATAAATCTTCATCACATTGTTGACTTGTCTCCCGATTTCTCATGTCCTGTTATTCATCATTCCATTGTCATACCTTCATAGACTGTACATTGTAAGCCAACCCGACCTTCATCAAACCTAATGAATTCATCTTCTCATCATTCAAAATCTACTCAGAGCTATGTGTAGTCTGTCCAAGCAAAGAAGACATTCTGGCAAGATGGGAAAATGACTCAAGCTCAGTCAATATTGGTTCATGAATCAATGAATAAATTTGGTCTTTAATTGTTGGAAACATTCTGAGCTAAAATTTGAGACCTAATTTATAACTTTTTAACCAATATTGACTGAGCTGGAATCATTTCACCATCTTGCCGGAATGTCTTCTTTGAGTGGACAGTGTATACAATGTTCAGCATAGACTGCAGCTACGATGTTGTAGTGTTCAGGAAGTGTACTGTATTAATTGAAAATTGACTCAGTTTCATAATCATTCCATCACCTAGCATAATGGCCAAAAGATCGATTGTCTCTGAGTTATAAAGATTGTTTACTTCTAGGGTTTTTAAAAATACAAATTCAGAATTATTCTGGAATAATAGTATCGTATCACTTTGTTCTATTCTAAGAACAAGGCATACTCAACGATAATTATGGTTGAATTGTTTGAGAATCGGATAATTTGACTATCATACTAATTATTATCTTGACAAGCATTTTTCAATGATTCTGGAATATCTCTCCCTATTTATCAATCGAAACACTCTGGAATTGATTTGTAGGCCTTTATTCAAACTACTCGGATGATTAGGTAGTATATTCAAACTAATCGGATGATTCAACTAGGTCGGATGAGGTATATGCGACCCAAAATGTTAGCTGGTTTTATCTACTCCTTGTGCGCTCAAACAGCTGATGTTATCAATTATAATTGACAACTGGACGCGAAAAAGTTAGGCGGTTTCACCTACTCTAGTGCTCTGAAACAACTGATCAGCTGAGTTATCATTTTATTTTGATCAATCCCGATCAATTTTCAACAATATCAGGTGATCAATACCGATGAATATCATCTTCCTTATTAATCTAACTCATTCTACGATTTCATTTGAAGGGATGATATCGACTCTCACTGTTAGCTCGGGAATCTGATACATGCCACAGGCATATACTGTATCCAACCACACAGTGTAGTCTGTTCAAGCAAAGAAGACATTCTGGGAAATGGGAAAATGACTTCAGCTCGGTCAATATTGATAAATTATAAATTCGATCGCAAATTGTAAATCAGAATGTTTCCTACGATTGAGACGAAATTAATAATTTTTGAACCAATATTGACTGAGCTGGAGTCATTTTCCCATCTTGCCAGAATGTCTTCTTTGCTTCGACAGACTATAACATGGTACCTGAATTCAAAGCACATCTCAGACAGAGCACAGTTTACAAACCGACGTGAGTGGTATAGTCTGTCCAAGCAAAGAAGACATTCTGGCAAGATAGGAAAATGACTCCAGCTCGGTAAATATTCGTTCAAAAATTGTAAATTTGTTCTCAAATTGTAGATCAGAATGTTTCCTATAATTTGAGATCAAATTTGTAATTTTTGAACCGAGATTGATTGAGCTGAAGTCATTTTCCCATCTTGCCAGAATGTCTTCTTTGCTTGGACAGACTATAGGTGGGTAGCCTATGACAAAGGACATGTTGTAATCTAGTTGTCTAGTGGTATACGCCTCAATTTACACAAGTACGGTACGCGACCGTTTGAGTTGAGGGAACCAGGGCTGAATATCTCTCCCATTCTATGATGAAAGTCACAGAGGATAAGGAGATGAGACGTACCTAGAACACACTATATACTACACGTTTTCAGTGGGGAGAATTGTCTTATTAGAGTTGATTAGAAACTGTTGAGCTCTGTCGCCAGTTATCAGGTAATGAGGGGATGTTCTAGTTCAATTCTCAATGAAACTCCTTTCCTTGAAGCAGAAGTTCATCATTTAACATTCAACTAGGTACGTTGACTAAACTTGTAAACTTGTATTTCAAGCATTCAACAATGTTGGATGTTAGAATAATGTGAACTTGTATTTCAAGTTTTTAATGTTTTATTTCAATGTAACTTGTATTTTAATGTTAAAATAATGTAAACTGGTATTTCAAGCATTCAACTATGTTTAATTTGATAATTTCAAATTATTTAAGATATTTTCGATGCTGTTTTGAATCATTTACCAACCTTTCAAATTTTAAATTTATAAATCATGGTTTTTTTATTCTTATGAGTTGAAATTTGTTAGCATAGTGAAAGTGGACATTGTGGATAGACATATAACCTACATCTTAAACCTTCATCATCATCATTCATCATCACTCATTCATCCTTTGCTTAAAATATTTGGAAACCAAGTCGCAATTGTAAAGAAAGAAAGAATAAAGAATAAAGAATGTTAAAATAGTGTAAACTTGTATTTCAAGCATTCAACTACAGTGTATGCTGTATGTTAAAATAATTGTAAACTTGTGTTTTAAGGGATTGAGTTGAGGATTAAACCAAGGTTCATGCGAAGATCGAATTAATATTATCGTTCAATCACGTTATAAGAGTATATCATTAAGAAGGTCATATCTTATAGATTAGAAAAATTATCTTCTGTCCCTGTACAGCTATTCTCACATAAGCATAGCCTACTAACTCTTTGAATTCCTCTTTCGTTAGGTACTAATAATAATAATACTATAAGGTTAATCATGGTAATTCTGAAACTATAGTCATAAATAATACTCATTTTCCCACAACTAGCTGGGGGAATTCCTCAATTTTTCTAGCAATCTCACAAAACCTTTGAAAAATTCTTCAAAGTGCAAATTTATCCATCTATATATCTACGAGCATTTTCGGGTGCTGAAGTCATTTACAATTGAAAGTCATTCTTAATCAAATAATCTCAAATCGATTTTCCCATTAAAATTGATTGTAAATTTGAAAATTAATTTTTGAATCGATCACATCTTTATAGTCTTCCTTCATTTTGTGGTGTATCATTGCTCTAGATCCTCTTATTTGAGGAGAACATGAGTGGTGAGACTGGAGAAATTTAAGCCTGGTAAATATTATTGGAGAAGATTACATCCTTATTATGAACAAGGTTTGTAAACGCTAAGCTGGCTTAGTCCTATCTCTTGTAGGCTATAGCCCATCCAAGTAAAGAAGACATTCTAGCAAGATGGGAAAATTACTTCGGTTCGGTCAATATTTGTTCAAAAATTATAAATTTGGTCTCCAATAATTGTAGGAATCAGTCTGCTGTACAATTAGAGATTGGAATTATAATTTTTGAACCGATATTGAGTGAGGTGGAGTCATTTTCCCATCTTGCCAGAATGTCTTCTTTGATTGGACAGGTTATTAGAGCACTGTACATTCTTGTAGGCTTTGTTTGGAAAACAATCAAGACGGAGTAGATTAATTCAAGTATGGCAGGCGCCAAAAAGTTGGGTGGTTTCGTCTGCTTGTTTTGCTCTTCAACTGCTCATTTTGTCGATTCGAGTTCTTATTCAGCTACTAGATGATAATCAGCTATTAGTAGGTTACATCAGCTAGCAAACCACCTACAGTACTTTTGGGACATACCTATAGTAAGCTGTAATGTAAACCTCCTTTGAGAGATTTGTTGTCGTAAGTGAGGTTAGTCAATAGTTTCCAATTTCCAGTCTCTGGAGAAAAGTAATTTTTGTATTAAACTTCATCTGATTAACTGGATGTTATTCAGAAGTGTTCTGCGCCGTCTTCCGGTTACGGAAGCTAGCTTATTGTTGAGAGAATCAACATGCTAACCACACGTAACTTCTATACAAGGTTGATGATTAACCACCTCTGATGTGGAGTAGTGGAGTGAATGGTTACGGAAGCTAGCTTATGGTTGACAGGATCCACATGCTAACCACTCGTTACTTCTATCCAGGTTGATGATTATTCACCTCTGCTGTAGGCTATAGTAGTGGAGTGTATATGAAACTGGCAACCAGCTGGCATGCCTAGGCCATTCATGGGCTGTTGAACCATTGACAAAGAAACAAATAATAACCTGTTACATGATATTAGTTATTGTAGTAAAGTTATAACTGTCGCAAACAAGTGAGGCAAGTTCCTATGTAACCAACTAACAGGTTATGTAAAGGGGGTCGTAGACAGGGACGTGTAGCAAGCCGCTTCTTACTGGCGGCTAGCTACAAGTCTCGTTTAAACACCAACAAGCTAGGCTATAGGACAGTAGCAAGCCTCAAGTAAGTAACAAGCCCCGGGACAGTTACATTCTGAACGTGTTCAGAATGTAGCAAGTGACTTGTAGCTTATCAGCTTGTAGGAGGTCACGTGACAGTCTACAGCGCTCCTAGTGACAAGTTTATGAACCTTTTTACTACAGCGTTCCTAGAGAAAAGTTTTGAAACCTAATTACTACAGCCATTGACCAATTGCTCTATTACTCTAAGTACTCTAATTGTTTGAAATTTCTCTTGAGAATAAATACATTACTGCAACAGCTGTTGCGACAAGCTGACATTTAGAAGTGACTTCTTAATAATTCGTCTAAACGCGCACAAGCGCCTCCAAGGTGAGTAGAAGCGGTAAGTAAAAAGCGACCTGTACAAGTGACTTGTGAGAAGCGACTTGTACACGTCTCGTCTAATACCCCCTTGAAGCATCTATTGTCTCTTTTAAATTCAAATACATCATCTAGGCCTATCTAAATGACAACTCTTAAGTGGGTATTACACGATAATAGTTCTATGATCATATGGAAAAAGATGAAAATACGAAATCATATTTTCATCTCTTTCCATATGATCATAGAACTATCATCTTGTAATACTGGCCTTATCTCTAATTAACAACATCAGCTGTCGGAGAGCACAAGAAAAAGACAAACCACCTTACTTTTGACATCAGCTATTATATAGGCCTATTATAGCTATTATAGGTATTATATAGCTATATATAGGCCTACCTTCTAGCAATTTCATTTAATGATTTGTTTGCATTTATCTCAAATGATTGTATGAATCCAATGAGAATTCGTGTAAAGATTCCATTGCATTCATCTCAAATTGATTGTATTTATCTAATGAAGAGACGATGTTCATTTAATGGTAAGATTCATTAACAATGTTCATTAATTTGAAAGGGATGATTCCATTACGCTGAAATAACTAACTAATCAGGAACCGCTACTTGGATTGGAAACCCACCTATGGTCTGGTCGAGCAAAGAAGACATTCCGGCCAGATAGGAAAATGACTCCAGCTCGGTCAATATTTGTTCAAAAATTATGAATTTTGTCTCAAATTTTTGGAAACTTTCTGATCTACAATTTGAGACCCAATTCCTAATTTTTGAATCAATATTGATCGAGGTGGAGTCGTTTTTTCATCTTGCCAGAATGTCTTCTTTGTTTGTACAGACCACCGTTATTGTTTGCAGATGCTTTTCATATCAAAATAATGAAGTTGTCCCATTCTCCGCGGCTGGATCATGAGACAATACTGCGAAAGTTGAAAGGTGAATCTAGACAAAGGCTATGGATTTCCCATTGTGTGGTTTATGAAAACCAAGCCGCTGTGCTGTGTTTCGCAGTTGAAATTGATATTGTTTGTCAAACTGGAAGACAAATTGAGCTCCTCTATTCTCTGCCTGATGCGATTCGACTGTTGCTCATTTATAGTCTTGGCAAAGAAGACCCTCTGGAAAGATGAGAAAATGACTACAGCTCGGCCAATATTGTTTCAAAACTAATAAATTTGATCTTAAATTGTAGAAAACATTCTGATCTACAATTTGAGACCAAATCAATACTTTTTAAAACAATATTGACAGAGCTGGAGTAATTTTCTCATCTTGCCAGAGGGTCTTCTTTGCTTTGACAGACTATAGCTGCCACGTTTCATGCTAGAAGGAAATTATTCTAGACAACGGAGACAAATCGGATTTTGTAGCAAAAGTCAATTACTCTGCAACATTTCATTGATTGGTAATTACATTCCAAAGCAAACATTTCGCAATATTCTAATTACATTGAAACGATTCTATATTCTCTCCCTGTGAAGATGATTAATGTATTAATGAAGTCGATCTTGTATGTTACATGTATTACGCCTACACAGAGATTTCAATCAATTGTTATTTCATACCTGAATCCAATATAAATGCTTTGTGTTGATGGATTTGTGAAAGGAAGAGAATGATTTTGTGTTGAAACAAAATGATGTAAATTGACTTCGACCAGCCTCATGATCCATTACCCACGTAGAAGCAAAAGTGCAATACCATAATAAAAATAATCAAATTCAGGGCCCTCGGATAATTTTCCGGCGAGATTCCAGCAGTCGAAATTTTTCAGTGAGTTATCAATTATTTAATGGATTTTCGATTATTGATTGATTTTTTCGCTTTCTTGAAAGCACATAATTATGGAACTTATAGATTTTTCACAGAAAAATAATGAGAATCGTTATTTCACTGGAAATATACAAAGTTTTAACAAAATATCGGAAGCTTTATGACA
This sequence comes from Sogatella furcifera, assembly GCA_017141385.1. Lineage (NCBI taxonomy): Eukaryota > Metazoa > Arthropoda > Insecta > Hemiptera > Delphacidae > Sogatella > Sogatella furcifera. The sequence goes on from CM029552.1 coordinate 2,545,243, forward strand.
AGAAAATTGAAGATTGCAGTCATTATCACTTCCCTCTCCAACTTTCTTGAAAAACATTCGAAATACAGTAGTTACGAATTCAGCCAGCAGATGCCAGTAGCAATAGGTTGACTTGCTTCGTCTTCCATTGTACTCGCCTCCAAGCTCCGCCTCTACGCTCTGATTGGCCGATGACATCGGTTCGAAAAGTTTTCAAATTCAACTAGTAGATGTCGGGTGAACACGCCTTCATGCCCTGCCTGCTCTTCCTGATTTGTTGTGAGTTCTGCGTGAGAAAATGGCTGCTAGCGGGGAAATGATGTGCGGTGGAATGATTCTATGTATAGTGGATTGATTTTGAGTTAAATTCTTAACCTATGGAATCAATAACTTACTGTACTGTTGAAGGCTCCATGAATGGTAATATTGTGGTATGATAACTCCACAACACATCAATCATGATAGGAGAACTGCAAGATTTAGCAGAATTATGAGAATTAATAGTTTTATATAAATAGAAGAATGATAAACAATAATGTACAATGGAAATAAATCTATTTCCATGATTTCAAAAATGTTTCTTGGAGTAATCACTTTGAACTCAAAACTTATTTTTCTCTAGTGTTGTTTCTATGAAACTTTGCGAACTTTCTTTAAAGAGATGAGATTCATATTTCCTCTGTATACTCTGCTCTGATAATTTATTCCGGAGAAGTTCTGATTACCATATACTGTACCTTTTCATCAGTTTCGTGAGCTGTAGACAGATTTTTTTGAAACTTGCCATGACCTTATGACCTCGGGGTCATTTGAAGGAACAAAATCTGAAAATTTGGATAAAGTTTTGTTCGTTTGTAAGGCGGATGTAAGGTCAAGATTTGAATTATTCATGTGATTCAGGTCTATGATACAAATAAAGGAGGCGTCATAGTCCTAAAATTAGAGATGTTCATCATCTAAAAACCTTCTTTTGCTAGATGGACTAATAATTCTGGTATTAACCCTTACAATTGACTGAGTAGAACGAAAGAGATTACCAGAGGACAGAGATTGATAATATTGTGTAGCAACCGAAACCGGTATCTCGATTTTCAATAAATCATCGGTTTGACAACTCGAATTCAAACTTTATTGTGATATCCAAAAACAAAACGTTCAGCTGAAATACAAGAACCTAATCACCTGCAAGCCGTGCAAGGAGAGTCCTGTGCGCAGGTGAGAGTTGCTAACTTGATTTATAATACAACATATTCAATACAACAACTTTATTAATACAACATACAACATATTCAATATATAGCTTGTATTTTCTTTCAATATATTTTTTCATTTCACTCTTCTCAATTGTGTCTCGAACATTTCTTCTCTGTGTCAAATTACGTTTATCAATTACAACATAATAATAAATCAATTTATCAAATTACAACATGATAATAAATCAATACATGTTTAATATAGCTTGTCCTTTTCTTCAATATTTCACATTTCACTCGTTTCAAGTGTGTCTTGCGCTTTTCTTCTATGTGTCAAATTACGATTAAATTCACAGAGCCCACATATAGCAGCCGACACTGAGAACACAATACAATAAAAGGGAAGAATTGAGTCATGACAGTGAGGTAGACAGCCCAGGGCCGGGCTGGAGATTACACTCAATATTTCAATGTCAAAGCGGCTGGCTACATTTCGCCTCGGAATCAGCTTGTCTGAATAGTAGTCTGTACAAGCAAAGAAGACATTCTGGCAAGATGGGAAAATTACTCCACCTCGATCAATATCGGTTCAAAAATTTCAAATCTGGTGTCAGATTGTAGGAAATATTCTGATCTACAATTTTTGGAAAAATTTATAATTTTTGAACAGATATTGTGTGAGGTGGGGTCGTTTTCTCATCTTGCCAGAATGTCTTCTTTGCTTGGAAAGACTATAGACAGGAACGTTGTGGGTGGCAAAAAGTCCATTCGCGCCTTTCATTCGCAAAGATAAATGAGTTGAGGCCACACCCAGCCGTGCTGAATCTGAAGATAGCTTACTGATGCAAAAAATATGGAAAGAGCAAACGTGTGATCAATTTATCAGAAGGAAGCCTTTTTGCCCACTGTGCAATTGAGCTATACAGAGGATTTCATTGTTCAGATGTTTGTATTGGGCGACAATGACTGTTATTATTCACATAACAATAACAGTTATTATTTATGAAGCAGTGAAGGTTATTCACTGGTTATTGTTCATAAATCAGTGACTGTATCAGTTATTATAATCAATAATATAGAATTGTATTGCTTAGATGTTTGTATTGGGAACAATGACAAAAATTTTATTATTCACACAAAGCAATGCAGATATTTTATATAAAACAGTAAAGGTTATTATCAAGACATCAGTGATTGGAGCAGTTCTTATAGACAACTATATAGTAATGACAGTTATTATTTATAAGAAATTGTATTGTTTATGTTTCAGTAACTGAAACAGTTATCATGAACAATTCTATGATTGATCGATAAAATGGAATAAATCAAATACCCTTTTATAAACTTTAAAAGTATTATTTTCAAACAGACATATTTCAAGCTGTAGCCCATTTTCAATGTGAATAATGTAATACTGAAACAACTAAACAGTTGTTTAGTGGTTTAGCTGTTTCAGTATTATTTCATTGACATTGAAAATGGGCTAAAGCTTGAAACATGTCTGTGTAAAAATAATACTTTTAAAGTTTATAAAAGGGTATTTGATTTATTCCATTTCATCTATTAATTATTTCAAATAGCCCTAAGTTTAAAGTTTAATTTACAATTATATAATTATTAGAATATGAGTAACTAGCCGGCAGGCTCGCTACGCTCGCCTTCTCCACCTAGCCAGGGGGCGGAGCCCCCGACAGTATCAGCAGTGTCAGTGAGTCAAACAGGCTCGCTTCGCTCGCCTGCAAATTCCGTTCAGAAGGGATTCAAAACTTATTGAACACAGCATTTCTAGACCTAATCTGGACCTGTTCACCAAATTTCGACATTTTCTACCGATTTATTCTCGAAAAATCCAAGAAAAACTCAGAAAATTCCGAAAAATAGTAAAACGCTAATCTATATCGGACATAGTTTGAAACTTGATTCAATATCTTCCAAATTAGTTCATCTATAATCGCTGAAACATTGAATTTACAGTAAGGATTGGTCGTATCAAGGCGGAAGATATGCAACCCGCAATACATCTACAATTTTGGAAAACCTGATTACTGGCGTAATCTTGAACGGAATCCAAAAACATCTTAACACAACATTTCTAGACCTTATCTGAACCTACCTACCAAATATGAACAGTTTCTAGCGATTGGTTCGAAAAATTGAGAAAACGCCGAAAAACTATAGAAAAACTTAAATATTTGGCGTAACGTTGAAAAGTTTCTAAAATCCGTTCTTAGCGCGCGTCTAAACGTCCAACTGAACATGCCTACCAAATTTGAACGCATTCGGTTCAGTGGATTTTTAGTTCTGGTGATGAATGAATGAATCAGTCAGTCAGTCAGTGCCATTTCGCTTTTATAGATATAGATTGCATGTGGTGAACTCCGAATAAAATTCATAGTATCTTCGTTAGTATTCTTTAAAAGCTTGTTTAAACTTGGTTCAAGCCTCCTACACCTATATTTGAACAATGTGTTCTACAGATTAGACCAAGTTTAAATTATTGTCCTGTTAAACTAACTTTAACCGGATATATTGCATGCGGGCATTCAAATAAATCCTTCTGAAAACTTCCACAATAAATTGAGACTGGAGTGTGAATTGAAGCAGATAAGACTAGATTCTATTCGTTACATATAAGTTCTTCAATCGATCGCTGCTCCAATCGCATTTCTCACAGAGTGAAAAGTTCAAGATGCTATAGTCTGTCCAAGCAAAGAAGACATTCTGGCAACATGAGAAAATTACTTTGGCTCGGTCAATATTGGTTCAAAAATGATGAATTCGGTTTCAAAATGTATAAAAAATTCTGCTCTACAATTTAAGACCAAATTCTTAATTTTTGAACCGATATGACCGAGCTGGAGTAATTTTCCCATCTTGTCAGAATGTCTTCTTTGCTTGGACAGACTATAGGAAAGCCTTCATTCAATCATTCTGACAACACACTCATCCTAGGAAAGCCGGGTGAAAAGTGTCAGAAAAAGAAACGAGGAAATGATTTTGGGAGAGGAGTGGAGGTTTGATAGGAGGGAGGGGGAGGAAAACTGGTGTGAGAGAAAAATAATGATTGAAAGAAAAATGAAGTGAAGGGTAGCTAGGGATGAGAGGAGGAGAAAAAGAGAATGCGTGAGAGAGGAAGAATGAGTGATTGTTTGGAAGAGTGTAAGAGAGATGCAGTGAATGCGAGAGAGAGATTAGATTAAATTATTCACTTCATTCAAGTAGAGTACAGTATTTACGATCTTGAATTCTAGATTCTAAAAATTAAACATAAATCTAATTACACTATTGGTTCAAATAAGAAATACATATACAAGGAACTTACTCAATTACAGATATATAGGATCCAATATTCTTACTGTTATAATATGATTGTGATGTGTCTACATGAAATGGCGGAGTTTGGACAAAGATGTCCATTCTTGGAGAAGGATATGCAAGGATATCCCTCCCATCAACACTCAACCGTAACAAATATTTTACTGATAGATTCGAATGAAAATTGATTTAATGAATTTTACTATATGAAATTGTGATAACTTAAACAAAAATGTGGAATGGATACTGTAATTCATGGAAGATGAATGGAAGTTTATTTAAGACAGGAATGTTGATTAAATGATATTATTATAGTTTATTGAGATTATTAGAGTATTATAGAATTATAATTATTGAATCTACTACCACATGAGCTAGGTATTTGGAAATGTATTCTTAAAAAGTACTATGTTTTGATATGAATGTTGATAATCATTAAGACTTAAATAATTCAATTTGATTTAAACGTACATAAAATGATTGATTCTACTATTAAAAGGATGTAGAGTGGGGTGAAAGGGAAGGGTTCGAGAGTGAGAGAGAGAGATTGAATTTTTTTATCAGAGTGGGTAAGAATGAAAGAGAGGGAATGAGAGTGAGTGAGAGAGGATGAGGGAGAGAATGTGAGAGAAAGAGAGAGGTAGAGAGAGATAGTGTGAGAGAAGAATTGAGAGAAAAAGAGGAAGTGAGTGAGTGAGAGAGGGAGGGTGAGAGAGAAAGAGCCATACAAACTTGCTGAATGAGACAGGCAATACTGCAATTTGCCTGATCGAAAATATAAATGAGATAATAATGGATGCCTGAGGGCTGGTGATGGCGAGTTTCTAGATGTTTTATTGATAATGATAGGTTTCGTTATTGCAATCACAGTTGACATCCTGTCTATCAACACCGTCAACCCATATCATCTATTAAATAATTATTCAATATTTCAAATATGACTCGACAAATAGCATTGACGTTTGAGAATTGATTGAGAAAAACAGTATCGATGAAATAATCACCTATCGTTTCATCATAATTCTGATAAATTGAAATCCAACTCTCTGTTTGATTTATAAAGCTTTCGTAAGAATTCAACCAATATCTGATCATTTTTATAGAAATGAAAATAATTTATCTGTAATTATTAAGAATAAGAATGAAATAAATCCATCGTATTCGCAATGTTAATTTGTTAATTGCATTTTTCTTATTCAAATCCGAGAGAATTCAAATAGTAATAACGTACACAAAAACAATATTATTAATGTTATTACAATGAAGAATATCATAATCATTATACATAGACTCTGACAATATATACCAAACTACATTACACTGGCGGCTCGTGCCCACGAAACAGGTGAAGTGCTGTACAGTAAAAGATACGGGCACTTCACCTGTTTCGTGGGTACGAGCCGCCAGTGCTACATTATTTCATCAATTATACATTATTCGATTGTGTTCTATATTAATGAGCTCTACATCTCATTTTCAGTGATTTTCATGAGGTTGCTATATTTATCTTAGTTGAGGAGGAGGAGGAGGAGGAGGAGGAGGAGGAGGTAGAGGAGGAGGAGGAGGAGAAGGAGGAGGAGGAGGAGGAGGAGGAGGAGGAGGAGGAGGAGGAGGAGGAGGAGGAGGAGGAGGAGGAGGAGGAGGAGGAGGAGGAGGAGGAGGAGGAGGAGGAGGAGGAGGAGGAGGAGGAGGAGGAGGAGGAGGAGGAGGAGGAGGAGGAGGAGGAGGAGGAGAGGAGGAGGAGGAGGAGGTAGGTCTTCATCCCTGGATATGATACCAATCTTTTGGTATGAATGAAAATCCATACTTTTTTCAAAGTTTCAAATCGACGGCTATTAAAAACCTATTTCAATTAAACTGCTGAAAATTATCAATAACGTTTCCTTAGCTTGGAATTCTTCGATTTCAACCGGTTCTTTGTAGACTGAGTTCAGCAGTCTTGGTTTTGTGACAGAGCAGACAGAGTGGTAGAGTACTTACTTTTTGCCCTTGACAAAGTCCCTCTGTGATTAAATTCCTGCAACTTGGTGAGCTCAGTTGAGTTAAGTCACCACTGTGCGGTCGAGTTCTCTAGTGGAAGCTGTGATACATAAACTATGCATGTAAATATGTTATGAACTTATGAACTTTCTGGCCACACCAAGGTGTTACCCTAATCCGTCCCACATGGTATAGTCTGTCCAAGCAAAGAAGACATTCTGGCAAGATGAGAAAATTACTTGTGCTCTATCAATATAGGTTCAGAAATGATGCATTTTGTCTCAAATTGAAGAAAACACTCTGATCAACAATTTATGACCAAAATTATAACTTTTCAACTAATATTGATCGAGCTGAAGTAATTTTCCCATCTTGTCAGAATGTCTTCTTTACTTGTACAGTCTATATGAAACTGAATTAGAATGAGAGCTTGGTCTTGGAAACTGAAGTCTGGTCGAGCAAAGAAGACATTGTGGTAAAATGGGAAAATTATTACAGCTCGGTCAATAGTGCTTCAAAAATTATCAATTGGATCTTAAATTGTAGGAAAATTTCTGCTCTACAATTTGAGACCAAGTTGATAATTCTTGAACCAATATTGATCGAGCTTAAGTAATTTTCCCATCTTGCCAGAATGTCTTCTTTATTCGATCAGACTATAGCATGTATTCAGGTGACAGGTATAAAATATAAAGTGTGAACATGAAAAGTTTTACTTTTCTCACTGTAATGCTTTTGAAATCTCCTTTACCATGTATGAGAAGAAAATGTGGACACCAGAGCTTATAAGCGTTATTTGAATACTTTATAATAATTCTGAATCTTGAAGCGTTCGGATTACACTCCAACTACTAAGAAACTTAATGTGTTATCAGGGCCCTCGTGTGGTGTTTCGACGCCCTGTGCGAGATTTCTGCAGGCGCTTCCTCCATTATCAGACGGATGCATTCCAATATATTCTAAGCCTAACATGATACAAGCTGCCTCTCATTTTTCTAGTTTTACATTTCCACATTATTTGTAGTCGCAATGTTGCTTGTTGTGTGGCAAAAAAGTATTATCGGGACTTTCTTATTCTAATGTATTGTTTGTATTTTTATGTATTCTGACATGTGATACGTGATAGAGAAAACCGTAACAGAAATGAATAAGAAATAAGTATAGGCTACCTACATTGAGCAAAACTGTAACCGTACCTTATCATTGAGAGCACTTCAAAAGTATGCTTGGATAATTCAGGTTGGGATGTGTTGGAAATGAAAATACTGTACTAGGTGCTGTGTTATTGAACGGAAAATTTATTTGTTTATCTGCTACATTTTAATTATTCAATTTTCAATTATTAATTGATATATTTCTAGTTGTTTGCTTGAAAGCACTCAAGGTAGATTATTAATTTCTCGTAGAAAATAATTTTGGGAGTCAAAAATCTTGAGTTTCACTGAAAATATACTTGTCCTAACAAAGAATTGAAAACTTAATAACAAGCAAATTGAAGATTGTAGCCATTCTCTTTGCCCTTCCCAACTTCGAAATGAGTTAGTTTCGAATTCAGCCAGCAGATTGCAATAGCAATAGGGTGATTCGCCTCGACTCCTATTAGACACGCCTTCAAGCTCCGCCTATGCTAGGCTATGATGACGTCATGCCATGAATGGCATCAGCCAATGAGAGGGCGTTGTGGGCGTGGACTTGTACTGGCTTGTGATTGGTCGACAGAGTTTGAGGGAGTTGTCAGCAACCAATAGAATTGCATTTAAGAGGGGCATTTCTCAGCTTACATTGAGTAGTAGTGTGAGGTGGTCAGTCACCAATGGAATTAAATTTTAAAACTCAATAAAAATCACTTATAAATGGAAATAAACTTACTTACATAGTAGTTACTATAGTTTCGACCTGTTGTGTGGTCATCTTCAGACTGAACAGTAAACTCTGTTCAAGGTTATGCTGTGGAAGGTCTGATTTTTATTGAGTTTTAAATTTTAAAGTGGAAAAAAGAATGGATACACAACACCATAAATTTTAAGGTACCCACACGAAGGCCCTGTGTGTTATCATCATATCATCATCATCATCATCATCATCATCATCATCATCATCATCATCATCATCATCATCATCATCATCATCATCATCATCATCATCATCATCATCATCATCATCATCATCATCATCATCATCATCATCATCATCATCATCATTACCCACACACAAACCTAGAGCTCATCATCATCATCATCATCACCACTCTTCAAAAAATATACAATTAACGTCACTAATACGGTGCAATATAGTCAGTATAGTACCAGGTTAGCTTGCTTTCCATTGGAGACTACGAATCACATGACCTGAGATAGAATTTTAATGTGAAACTTCGAGATATAACACAACTGAACTGACTCAAGATATCTTTCTACTATCTCTTTTATCTTTTATCCTTTACCTTGCTTTTATCCCCCTACTATTCACAATAATTCTACTTCAATTATTCCTAACACCATTTATCATCCCACTGAGAACTGGAAGAAAGAATAAACATTTCTACAAGTGAGCTTTATCAAGAAGAAAGAGGGGAAATCTTCAGGGGAGGAAAAGCAGGGAACTAGTTCAATTTGATACTTACTTCTCTCGTGAATAATGTATACTTCTTCATTCTTACGTGATTTCTAGTTTATTGGTTCATTTTTTACTCCATAAACATTGTTGGCACGTATTTCAAGCTACATAAAACTATGGAGTCAACATTGGAAACTTCTCATTTGATCCATGAATAATTTCTCTCGAAAAACATGACAATAACTTACTTGTTCAGTTCTATATTTTGCTTCCAATTCATATTATCCACTAAGCTATTGATCTACAACTACTATAATACCTTATAGTACCTTGTTCTATTATCCATTTATTTTATTCATTTATTTATTTATGTTACAAATGACACTGACATTGAGAGATAAAATACTAAGATAATTCTTGTGCTATTCTATTTTTCAAATTCATAATATGATACAGTCCAAAATGTAGGTTAGGCTATTTTACAAGTATTTCTGACATTAACTTTATAGGGAAATTAGACTAATTTCTAATCTCCATGTAACGTTGTATCTTTGACCTTTGATGATTAAAAATGCATGAATTCATTTTCCCAATTATAATAAATAGTAAACCCCGTAGAATATTCATATTCATATTTCAACTCAGTCTTATCCTGTAATACATCGGTTCTACATTTTTCTCTCAGTGGAAACTTGAAGTCTGTTCAAGCGAAGAAGACATTCTGGCAAGATGGAAAAATGACTCCAGCTAGGTCAATATTGGTTTTAAAATTGAAGATTTGTTCTCAAATTTGAGAAAAAATTTTTGATCTACAATTTGAGATCAAATTTATGATTTTTGAATCAATATCGACTGAGCTGAAGTAATTCCCCCATCTTGCCAGAATGTCTTCTTTGCTTTAAATAACACTATAACAGGGCAGCAAGAAGAGAGAAAATTTATCAGACTGTTTATAGTCTGTCCAAGCAAAGAAGACCCTCTGGCAAGATGAGAAAATGACTCCAGCTCGGTCAATATTGGTTCGAAAAATATTGATTTGTTTTCCAATTATTGTGGATCAGAATGTTTCCTACGACTGAGACGAAATCAATAATTTTTGAACCAATATTGATCGAGCTGGAGTCATTTTCTCATCTTGCCAGAGGGTCTTCTTTGCTTGGACACACTTATATCTGTAAAGTTTTTGAGTGGGATGGTCCCTGGGGATTAAAATTAATTCACTGAGATATTGCTGAAGATGCTAGTTGAGTTCAAGATGCGTAATTGAAACTGAGTGAGAAGAATTCTCTTAGCTAAGGAAAAGGGAAAAGGTTTAGAGTGAGAGAGCAAATAGTGTATGGAAGAGAGATGGAAACTGATTAGAGTGTTATAGTCCGTTCAAGCAAAGAAGACATTCTGGTAAGGTGGGAAAATGACTCCAGCTCGAAAATATTTGTTCAAAGATGATAGATTTGATCATAAATTGTAGGAAACATTCTAATCTACAATTAGAGATTGAATTTAAAATTGTTGAACCGATATTTACCAAGCTGGAGTCATTTTTATACTTTGCCAGAATGTCTTCTTTGCTTGGACAAACTATAGTAAAATGAGAGTTGACTTGGAGGAGAGATTTTCATCCAATGGCATGGAGAATATTTCTATCAGAGATCAAGAAATTTTTCACTGGAATAAGTTCATTATTTGGATGAGATCTTCTCCCGTTTTGATTCGATATTAATGTCGATATAATTCCAATAATCGTTATTTCTTCATGAGATGAAAGTCCTCTCATAAGATCAAAACACGGATTTTGATCATACAATAATATTATGTATAATCATGTACTAAGTTGAGGATTGATCTTGACATACTTCTGTTAACGTGTCTAGAAAAATGGTATATATGGACCTATTTTTAAATTATACTGAAATATGAAAAAATGACGTACGGTAGCACTATGATTCTATTATACAGTTCATATAAAAGTAATATGTGTGAGGAGATGACACTGGATAAAGAACTTTAAAACTTAGGCTGTTTAAATATATGAAAATAAATAAAAATCAAACACCCTATTATAAAAAATGTTTTTATAATGATAATTTTAAAGTTTTCAAAAAAGGGTGTTTGATTTATTTTTCAATGACATAGAATATGATGGAATGATACGGAACTGCAGGAAAATGATAAGGAACTGCGAGAGAATGATACTAGAATATGAGAGAAAGATACGGAACTATGGGAGAATGATACTGAAATAGGCTATGAGAAAATGGTATGATCATAATTATAAGAAAATGACATAAAACTTTGTGAAGATGATACGGAACTGCAGGAAAATGATAAGGAACTGTGAGAGAATGATACTAGAATATGAGAGAAAGATACGGAACTAGGGGGAAATGATACTGAAATTTGATAAAATTATACGAAAATGATATGGAAATATGAGAAAATAATACTGAAAAATGAGAAATTATGCAGTGCAAGGAGAAGATGATGGGGAACGGTAAAAAAATGTTACGGAGCTATGAGGAAATAGTTCTGAAATGTAAGAAAATGAACTGAACAATCACAATGAGAAAATAATAGGTTTTATCAATACCTACACATGATCAATAATTGTACCTCCACTGATCCTAGTGTGATCAGATCAGAGTAATATTGGAATCAATCCAAATTGAAAGTAGCCTAATCAAATTTATTGTCAAATCAAATCACCCTCTTTCTCAGCCAGCTACCCTGGATGAGGACTTCCAGCGCGTGAAATCAAGCGAATTTCGGCTTTCCTGGTAGTTTTTTCTGGCACTAAGAGAGCCCACCTTACTCGCAATTCCAACAGTATCAAACAGCTTTGGCATTATCTCACTCTGGGGTGTGCTTTCTCCACCTGCCACATTCTCTCGCAACAAACAACTTTTTCTTGTTTTCGTTGGCAGGCTACATGGTATAATCTGTCCAAGCAAAGAAGACATTCTTGCAAGATGGAAAATTACTCCATCTCGGTCAGTATTGGTTCAGTAATCATAAATTTGGTCTCAAATTGTAAAAAACGTTCTTATCTACAATTCAAGATCAAATTTATCATTTCTGAACCAATACTGGTCGAGCTGGAGTAATTTTCTCATTTCACCAGAATATCTTCTTTGCTTGGACAGATAAGCACATTATAGTGGATAAATATTTGAGATAAATAGAAGCTACATTAAAAGTGGGATAGTGTTGATTGGTAATCTTATAGTGATAGTATACCTAAGTACATTACTGTTGTACTGTATGATTGAGTAATAGAGTATGATAAAAGTATGATAGAGGATTGTATGCTAGAGTAGGATGGGTGTCTATTGTCTGTCCAAGCAAAGAAGAGCCTCTGGCAAGATGAGAAAATGACTCCAGCACGGTCAATACTGGTTCAAAAAATATTGTTTTGGTCTCAAATTGTGGATCAAAATGTTCCCTACGATGGAGACCAAAACAATATTTTTTGAACCAGTATTGACCGAGCTGGAGTCATTTTCTCATCTTGCCAGAGGCTCTTCTTTGCTTGGACAGACTATACCACTGTGGAATGGGCTTTGAAATGTCATAGTTAATTATTGTCATTTCATAGTCTGACTGATCAAGACCTTTGAACCTTCTCATCTATTATAGTCCATATTAAAATAAATGAATGATTATTTCAAAGGAAAATGACAAACATTTTTTTTTAGACTCATGTGTCATGCAATGCAACAAGATTAAAAAGGCGTTCTCAAAAGTTTTAGTTAGGTAGCAATTATTGTTTAGTAGGAAGTAGGCATAGTGTGGTCGAGCAGAGAAGATATTCATAATATTATAGGGGAATGACTCCAACTCTGTGAATATTGGTTGGAAAATTATAAATTTGGTCTGATCAAATTGTAGATCAGAATGTTTTGTACAATTTGAGATAATATTAATATATCTTGAACCAATATTAACCGAGCTGGAGTGATTTTCCCATCCCACCAGAATGTCTTCTTTGCTTGGGCAGACAACACTTGAGTCGTGATATGATCATCAAGAATAGAGGAGAACAATGGCGGCTCGAAACAGGTGAAGTGCTTTAAAGTAAAATATACGGGCACTTCACCTATTTCGTGGGCACGAGCCGCCAGTGGAGGAGAACAATCCAATGCTTAATAATTTGAGTGATTGCATAGTATTACCTAATCAGCCTTTATATCACTATCTTATTCACATTCCAATTTAATTGCCAAGTATATAAATTCCCAATTCCAAGCAATTCATTTTGCAAAGGGTCGTTTAAGCTCCATTTAGTCGACTATAGTCCGCGCAAGCTGAGAAGATATGCCGCCAGGTATCCTGTACATTGCGAAGGCGTCTCTTCTCAGCACCAAGAGCCTGTCTCTTGTCATACCATTCATGTTTTGCACCATCATGACGTCATAATGTTGGAGAGCTCGGCTTATAGTGGGTATTAACAATGCCCTGGACACTAATTCAACTGTGCATTGGGGTATAATTGCTCCCCAAGTAATATCATGCTATTCCACTCAATAATAGCATCTCATCCTACTAACGTTGAGAATATTAGGCTAGATGAGAACCTTCAAACTGAATATTACTCTGATGGATACCACTAAACTCTATAATATTATAATACAGTACTTCGTTTTAATATAGTACCAACATTTAATATAGTAGGCCTACTTTTTATAATATAGTACTTCATTTTTTTCTAATTATAAACTGTTGACGTTTCATTCATGTTCATCAACACTGACATTTTTTCATTCTCTGAAATTATTAATGAGTTTCCAAAAATATTATACTACTTTAGAAATAGGCCACATTTTATTCAAAAAATTGAATTGAAAAATCGAAAATAGGTAGACTACGCCTAAAATTTACAGTTATAATTAAGAAAATTACGAGCACTTTTGTTGATCAATGAATGAATGAACAAGTGATTTATTATTCTGGGAACATAAAACAGCTTTGGTATTGAAAAGTCTCCAATTAATCGTAATAGAATTCAACATTTCAATAAATTCGATTGAGATCAGATTCATATTCTATTGTACAATGATATTCTGTATTTCTATGTATTGCGTCTTTGTGAAGATAATCAATGTAAAGTGTACAAAGATTAAATAAATTTGAAAACAAGATCATCATAGTAACTTTAAATGATCATTTTCTATGAAGTTTACAACCAAATTGGAAACCTTGAACAAAACTATCGAATTTGAAATAAGCGTGTTGAGAATCTCACTTTTTCAAGTACACTTGAAAGAGTTGAATAAATTTCAAACATTGATAAAAACTTATCGTATTTAATCTTCAAACTTCAATTTTACAACATCACAGTTTGCTAATCTTGAGCAATTGAATCACAGATTTGATGAAAGAAAAATTAAAGATAAAAGAAAAACTAAAGCATATTAGTTCTCCACTAACATCTAAATCATCACGGCTAGATTAATATTGATTCCTAGTTGCGGAAATTGGCACATAATGTAAATAAGCAGCTTATCTGACTAATTTTTGTAACATCAAAATATTAATGGTATATTTCGAGCAAGTAGAGAAGACATACGCAGTCACAATACATACTTTACATTGTTATGACTGCAGGTCATCTCATCTTGCGCTAACAATAGTACAAATTTGTGAGCTGATAGTACAATTCATTTCACAGATTTGTAAGCGAATAGTACAATTTTACAAATATGAAGAACCAAATACTGTCAAATCCAGTACTTATTCTTTCTTATTTTTTCTTATAAGCTACTGTATTCATTAAACGGTGAAATAATTCACATCGAAGTAAATGATGATTTTACAATTGAAAATAGCTCTAGAACGCCGAAACATGTTGTGTAAAATAGAAATATTTAGAAAAATGGTACTTTGATGTGAATTATTTTAAAGTTTTAATGTCAAATCCAGGTATAGAGTCACAACACTAGTAATAACACTGATCCTGTTAACATCCCCTACTGATGAATTTTGGTAAGATGTACCCAATAAACTAGCAGCTTCCTTTCCTTACACCTCTCTCTTGCAACATAGATTTTTAATAAAATATTAGATATCAAATATCACTCTTCAATGAATCGTTGAATGATCTTTCAATGATCGCAATTCATCTTTCAATTGAGCGATCTCTTCAAGAATACAATGTAGCTTCGACGCGTTTTCTTCACAATTCGATTTACACTTCACACAATTTTCCACTTTTTCATTGTTGGATTTCTGTTTTGTTTCACTAGCGTTTGTTTCTGCGTAGTTAAACTTGTTCAGTTCATCGACTTTATTGATTATCGATTGATGTAGGTTTGGTGGGAGACTGATTTTTCTGTTTTTTAAAGGTCTACCGGGTTTAAAAGTGAAATACGAAGGAGCCGCTCGCATGATTTTAAGATTTCTCCCAGCTCTTTTCGGCATAATTTTCAGGAAAACATCGTTGTAAACCAGCTCTTCGAGAAGATCCAGAAAGTCGATATGTTTCACCAATCGATCAACCCGACCTTGGTCTTCCAGTTGCGATATATCGCTGACAGCGATACCGACCATGAGGTTCATGAGCACTATCGATACTAGGATGAGAAAGGCGAGAAATATCGCTCTGGCTAAGTAATCGTGACCTTCGCGACGACTGAAGAGGTCACCGTAGTCGTATTCGGTCATCATGACCATGACCTTGAGCAAGGACAGCCAAAAGGTCACGAACGGTTCGGATGATTGGAACAATAGCATGAAGGCGAATGTGAAGCCGATTATCAGACAAGAAAAGGTGACCAGTACCTGGAAAATTAAATATAAAATCTTCAGTCAATTAGAAATTTGATTGAAGTAAA
Organism: Sogatella furcifera; assembly: GCA_017141385.1. Lineage (NCBI taxonomy): Eukaryota > Metazoa > Arthropoda > Insecta > Hemiptera > Delphacidae > Sogatella > Sogatella furcifera. The sequence continues at coordinate 2,561,093 of CM029552.1, forward strand.
TTCAAGTTTAAAATTTACTTATTACATATTTACTTATTAAATTTAAATTTATTGATTAAAGTGATTGATAAATTCTTCACAAAGAAAAATATTCGGAATCATCATAAATCTTGCATTCAACTCAACTCAATATAAATGTTCAACAATGAATCGGGAACTTGATAACCAGCAAATTGAAGATTGCAGCTATTTTCACTGCCCTCCCAAACTTTCCTTACAAAACCATTCGAAATATTGTACTTCAGAATTCAGTTAACAGATGGCAGTAGCAATAGGGTAGGGTGATTTGCTTCGAATTTTATTGGACACTACTCCAAGCTCCGCCTACGAACGGCTCTGATTGGCCGACGACATCGAAAAGTTTCGAAATTCAACCAGTGGATGGCAGCAGTTATCGGGTGGTGTTCCATATTTGGCTTTGACACGCCTTCATGCCCCATCTGCTCTTTTCTGATTGGTTGATAGTGTTTCGTGAGTTCTTCCTCAGAAAATGGCTGCTTGCGAGAAAATTATGAATGGTGTATAATACACAAAACATAAGGTTGATTCACTATTCACGATCCTACGCTGATAAACGTAAATCTTTTTGTATTAAAGCTGGTACAATTCCATCAAGTTATTACTTGAAGGATTTATTTAAGACTTTTGTTACTTTTCAACGTGTCACTAATATAAGGCCAGTAGCCTACAAGACTTCGATAGTTTTATGCTATATAGAATGAGAAGAAAATATGATTTCGCATTCCCATCTTATTTCTCTGATATCTCATTTCATACAATCGAATACGATGATATAAGAATCAAATTATTTATAATCTAGTATACCGTTCTAAAATAGTTCGAAAAACTACAAAAATTCAGTAGAAATATTCGGGAAAAGTTTTAATCGAATTTTGATAACATTAATAAACGAAAATTGATCACATTCGAAGTTTAAAATATTGTTTAGTATGAGAGTAAGAACACGTTGAAATATATAAAACGACCGTACGAAAAAATGCATAAGAATAAAAAATTTGAAACAATAGTTAAATTCAAGAATTCTTTGCCAAGGATAACTGGATTTGTTTTCTATGATCGGAGGATTTTCAAATAAAAAATAAGAGAAAAATAGGAATGAAACATGAAAGTAGAACAATGAAGAACTAAGAAATAAACAAAAAAAATAAGTGAAATAAAAAGAGAGGGATAAAAGAAATCAGGAGTTAGGAGTAAATATTGTGAGGACAAAAAGCTTTTGACAAGAAACGAAAAGCTGAAAATGTTTTAATGAATTGAACAATAATTATTGAAGACCATGGGATCATTCGGGTAGGTTGGAATTGATTGAGGTAAAGAGATCGGTGAAAAGTTTAGAAAAAGCTGAGATAGAGGCGTACAAGGAGTATCTGATACTCTTATCTAGTTACTCCTAGTACGCTGAAGATGTAGCTCAATGCAGCGAAACGCGTCCGACAGCAACGAAATCATGAGTAATGTTGTTAAAATGCGAGTTATTAACGTTATTCATTAGGAATACATACTTTTATGACGTTTTGAGCCACTTTGCAGAACATGAGAATGCCGAAGCCCCAATTCGGTAGACAGGCCAGTAGGAAGAGCAGCTCCGACCACGAGCATAGTATGATGACAGCAGAAATTGAGGATGTGGTTTGTGGGTTCGATTCACGATCCAAAAGCAGCACCCAAACGGTGAGAATCATTATGGTTGCCTTCAGCCAAGACTCAATTTTGAGAAAATAACATCGCCGTAGAGTGAATGCCTGGTACATTTCCTGTCAACGGGAATAAAATTTATTAAGGTATCTATAGGGCCTTTTTGACATTTTTATGAAAGTCTCTAGGGTTTAGACATAACATCAGCGCAGAATGAATGTTTGGTACATTCCCAGTCAACGAACAATACGTTAATCGAGTCTAGTCTCTCTGGTCCACGTGTTTACCTTATGATCCAGAGTTTCATTCTTTAATTATTATGCAATGAGAATATCAACCTGATATGAATGTGTGACAGAATAACTAAAAAGAAGTTTACTTGAAAAATTTATTGGACGAGCAAATCGCCATAACATGAATATTTTTGAAAGACAATGTAGAATTTGAGTTACAATTTTGTGAACTCTCAGGTCAATATAATTTATAAAATTTATTTCGCTGGTTGAGTAGTTGTGAAAGTAGGCCTAATATTGTGGTATTTGTCCATATAACTGAAGTGGACAAGATGATATATTGTCTTTTCATTTGATATACTAATTCTACTTGGTATTTTTACATGTAGGCTAACTATCAAATATTCATTTCCGTGACTTTCTAAGCTCCATTATTATTTGGGGAACTGTTTCGTATCAAATAAATAAATATAATTCTACGTACTCGATCCAAACAATCTAGTACCTACTAAATTAGCTCCGATTCGATATTTGTTAGCAGCAGAGGAGAGCCTCACAAGAAAATTTTTGAAAAATGATAAAATCTAAATAACATTATAACAAGTTGACAAGGTAAGATAAGATAACAAGGTAAATTTGAATTATTTGGAATGAATTTCATTCTTATGAACTTGATTTCAACTTGTGGTAGCCTACTAGGCCTACACTTCAATTTTTGTTGCCAATGAGAGGCATACGGTTCCCCAATACTCTATTTCCAAGATAAAATAATACAGTACTATACAGGGTGTTTCAGGAGGAATGTGCAATACTTCTCAGGCAGATTCCTTACACCAAGTAGACAAAAAAGTTCCATGGGACCAACCCCCAAAAACGCTATGTTACCGAGATAACAATGGCGGAAAATTGAGATTTTTCAAAATATATTAATTTTTCTATTTTTTAGAGGCTTTAGTGAGGTTCTAAAATAATCAATTCCTATGTAAAATTAGCTGAGGAATTCAATGAAACCAGTTCCACGTTTGTAACTTTAACGGTTATTGAGATAATTGGAAAATATGCTAGAAAACGCCATTTTTTAACAATAAGGGTAATAACTGGATAAGGAATCATAAAATTGTATTTTTTATTAATGGAAGTTGAAGAGAGTCGGATTCTAAAGAAAAAGTTGAATGGCGGCGATTGTGTAAATCTTACCCAAATATCAGAAATGGCGACCAAAAATCGCAAAATTGACAAAACATGAAAATTTTTGTTTAGTAGCGATTTTGCGATTTTTGATCGCCATTTCTGATATTTGGGTAAGATTTGCACAATCGCCGCCATTCAACTTTTTCTTAGAATCCGACTCTCTTCAACTTCCATTAATAAAAATACAATTTTATGATTCCTTATCCAGTTATTACCCTTATTGTTAAAAAATGGCGTTTTCTAGCATATTTTTCCAATTATCTCAATAACCGATAAAGTTACAAACTTGGAACTGGTTTCATTGAATTCCTCAGCTAATTTTACATAGGAATTGATTATTTTAGAACCTCACTAAAGCCTCTAAAAAATTAGAAAAATTAATATATTTTGGAAAATCTTAATTTTCCGCCATTGTTATCTCGGTTACAAAGCGTTTTTGGGGGTTGGTCCCATAGAACTTTTTTGTCTACTTGGTGTAAGGAATCAGCCTGAGAAGTATTGCACATTCCTCCTGAAACCTCCTGTTTATCAGCTCTATAGAATAGTGTTCTATATACTCTGTAATCTTATCAATGATATATCTATAGGCCTAATAATTATCCAGAAAATATAATAACCTATAGATCCACAATATTATCTATCTATCAATATTATCTATAGGCCTAATAATTATCTAGAATATATAATAACCTATAGATCCACAATATTATAGAGTATAAATAGGCCTCATTATCTAGAGTATCTAGAATATATAATGATCCACCGATCCATGATAATAATTATCTCTAATCTATTTAGAATTATCATGAAATAGTCTACTCACCACTGGAGCAATTATCAGGAGAGATCCCAATGTGAGCAGTTTGTTGAACATGATAACCGCCTCGGATGAGACCAGATTATCCAAACTCATCCAAATTATATACTTTTCCACTGAAGTCATTGAGGTATTCCGTTGAAAACTCTGGTTACTTGATAAGCTCTGATTGCTTCTAACCTTCTCCAACATTGCCACAGATAGAGTTGTGAATGAAATGGTGAAAATTATGTAGAGCATCATTACTGCTATGAAGAAGAATTTTAACTTCTGCCATTTTAAAAACAGAAAACTCTCGATTACAGGATGTAGAATGATTTTTTCCAGTAGATGATCGTTGTCTATGTTGATCAGTGAAACGAGAGCTTTCAGCTGTCTTTTGTCCCGGTTGGACGGTATTAGAAGATCGTATTTGCATCGGATTTGGCACAGAATGTGATTGGCTGGATGTCCGTTTGTTTCGATTGACTCGTCGAAAAGTTTTTGAAAAAAGTTGTGCGGCTGAGGAATGTAACAGGCGATCAAATCTATGGCGGTGTTGATGTTTCCTGATCTGTCAACAACTTTTACTGACAGATCAGCTCCCTGAATAATCATGAAATGAACACAATCAGTTTTCCCGAATCTTGCCGCTACATGCAGAGGAAACCAATTATCGTCATTGGGGATGTTGAGTAACGATTTATCATAGTTCACTAGATACTCAACAATTCTCAAATGTCCAAACCTTGCCGCCAGATGTAAACATGTCCCCCCCCGAGGTTAAATCCCCTACCGCACCTGTTTTCTCTCTCACATCACCTCCATACTCTACAAGCACTTTAACACAGTCAACCAATCCTCTCCTGCAAGCTAACTGCTGTGGAGTCATGCCTTCAAACTTTTCCGAAACCATTGATCGTCCACCAAAATCGAGGAGAAGTCTCAGCGTTTCCGGTGATGAGTTTTCGGCAGCAAGATGTAACAGAGATCGATGAGAGTAGTTGTACAAATTGTGGTTTTTATGGAGAATGGGCGGAGATAGTGTGACTTGAGCTCCAGCTGCAAGCAGCAAACTCACGCAAGCTGGTGAAGACTTCTTGACTGCGTTCCATAAGGGTGTCTGGTTTTTGCTGTTCATTGAGTTCACTAGCTGCTCAAAAAACAAAGGATAATACGTTCGACAGTATAAAAATACGATAAAATAGATTTATAAGGAATAAAACAATATGTTGTATAGTTTGGGCAAGCGAAGAAGACATTCCGGCAATATTGGAGAATGCCTTCAGATCGGCAAATATTGATTGAAAATTTGGTCTCAAATTGTGGTGTGTTTTCTACAATTTGAGACTACATTTATAACTTTTGAATCAATTTTGACTGAGCTGGAGTAATTTACTCATTTTGTATTCTCGCTTACCTCGACCTATAGCTGTAAATTCAAATGAAATAACTGTATTAACAATATGCAAATTTGAGCAGCATTCAACTCTTTTTGAAGTTCTATTTGAAGGTCCTCTTGATGGCTTGTTGGATAACCAGAGGTTCCGAGTTCGATTCTTGACCGGGGACCAGATTTTGATCTCAGCCCAATCACATGGGCCATCTTGTCTTTTGGAGGCGAGACTGCCTAGAATGTAGTCGCCATATCTCACATTTTCTTATTATTATTTATTTGTATAGTTACATTATAGAATATGTGTGTATTCTAATTCTATAATTGTAAGTTTCATTGTAATATGTTCACAAATGCAATAGGTTTTTCAAGACCTGGCATGTAATAAATAAATCAATCAATCATCATTATCATCCCTCTCATTACTCAAAGCACATACACACACAGTACTTGGAAAATAAAACCGAAATAAGCTTCAAATGTCAAAAGATGAGCAAGAATTTATTACTTATGCTTCTTACATCTCTAAAAAAATACTCCACGGATAAAAGAATACCAGTATCCATGGAATAGGCTACTCCTCTTGTAGGAATCAGATGTGTTCTAATTGTCCAGAATCCGATTCCGGAGTATTTCTTTATAGGTAATTATTATTGGAGTATTTCATGTATTAAATTAATAACAATTGAATAATGAAATTTGTTGAGTGAAAATTCAACTCAATTGAATATTTCAATTGGAGTTGTGGAGTAGGAATTTTCCATAATATTAATGAGACTCTTTTAAATTGTCCAATAGTTTCCTGAAACAATTCAAATCATTTTCAACATGATCCTATGGATTAATGTGTATAAAATGAAGTTCAATTAACTATCTCGAAAGGTTTCATTGAATGAAATTGAATAAATTTTTCATATTTTTACTCACAGTGATACCTCTGTCGAAATGTACCAGCTCCGATAATAGATCAGCGTTGCCTAGACGAGCAGCAACATGCAGAACATTCGAATTGTCTTGTGAGCTTAAACTCAGTTCAGCACCATTATTTAGGAAATAATCAACACCTTCAATCCATTCGATTTCTGTGGCTAGAAACAGGAGAGTTCTTCCTCCAAAGTCACTGAAATTCAGATAATATAAATGTAGAATAATAATAATTCCTTCAATTGCAAAATTGAACTCCCTGAACATCCCCATGCAGCATACAATACCATAACAGACAATTGACTGCAAATAATACCATTAAACTGTAGATTATAAACGTTCACAAAAGAAAGTTCAATTGAAAAATGAATAGTATAAACATTTTTGTGTGGTTGTGATTTTGTGGTAGTTATTCATATTGAATGAAAAGACAGGATGTTGTCAAACCACTGATTTATTAAAAAATCGAGATTGTTACACCATTATCAACCTCTGGGAAACTCCGTTCACTTGACAACCCCTAAAGAGACAGTATTTTTACAGAGATTGTATCATCATACAATTTGTAACTTCGATGCAGAGTTTAAATATTATTGTAGTATGAATTGAGTTCTAAATTCCTTATTGAAGTTTTACAGTTTATCATCAGATAATTTGACACCTTGTGAGATCGGACTCCCCTTATGAGTACAAATCCTTCAAAACTAAATTTACATATTATATTGTGATCTATTGAGAGTCTCTGTAAATGAGTCTGGGTAAATGGTGTATGGATTGAGTATGTATTCCAATAATTGCATGAATCGATTGAGTATGAATTGAGAACTGGTGTTCTGCAATAATTGTATTCACAGAGATTATGATCATACAGTCTCTCTGTACTGCAAGCTAAAGATTAAAATAATGGTGTATGAATTGAGTATGTATTCGACTAATTTATTATTATAATTACATTAGTAGAGTAAATAAAACGGTAAAAGTATTCGTCGAAATGAGTACTCCAAGAGTTCTGCAACTCTTATAGATTGAATTGGACAATTTTTTTGTTCCAATGCGTTTAAGGGCATCGTTTTCTGTCATTATATTTTAATCTATAGAGCTGACAAATTGATTAATGCAGCTAAAAACTTTGAGCTATGAATTTCAAAATAAGAATTATCCAAATTTCATCCACTCACTTAATGTTGATAAGGTACTGAAATCCATTCTCTAAAATTGTTGTAACAATGTCGAGACGCCTCATCATAACAGCTCTATGGAGTGGTGTGAGTCCGTCCTTGTCAAACACCTGCAGGTTTTCCTCCAAAGAATCATTTCTGGATAACAGGTTTTTCAGCAGCTCGGTATTCCCGGATATTACAACAGTATGCAGGCACGTCACTGGTTTTTTGATCTCTCCCGCTTTCCTGATGCACATTGTTCGATTATTTCCATCTCCAATTGCCGGGAGGTTCTCTATTGATCTTTTCCATTTATCAAAAAGTAGCTGTATGACGTCTCCTGTAGTTCTGTTGAAGAGAACAACAAATTATATACTTTACACGAATATACATAATACATATACATGTATATGTATTTTGAGTTTAAATTTGAAATCAATAATCTATTACAATCACGAATATGGTCAAAAGTCGTTACGGCAGTTTAGATTTTTTTACCTGCTACATTAAATTTGGAAATACATGCATACACGCACTTATCAATATTATTGAATTTGAATATTAAAGCCTCTATTTCGCATGTAAAAAGTAAAACTGGAAAGTGGATAGCAACAAACTAGAAACGTTTGCCAGAGAAGGTTTGATTTTTGGAACAAAAGATCGATTTGGTGAAACTTCCCTCGATTAAACCTACAATGAATATTGAGATAATTTTATATTATGAAGTAATTAAACAATTCAACAATTTAACAATTTAAAGTAGGCTATATGAACTAACAAAGTGTGATTTGACAAAAACATAATTTTTTCTGATTAGATTCAAATTCATTTACTTTATCTATGTAAATTACAAAAATACATCGGCTCAAATCCTATATTATGTAAATTAAAAATGATACTAATTACATCACTCGTTTCAATAACTATGTATAGATTATTAAATACTATATGAGAACTTACGAGAGTGATTCAAATGTAGGATTTAATAATTATGTTGACGGTACTATAACTAATGCTGTAATTACATAAAAAGGCGGAGTTTGGACATATAATTGTCCATTCTTGGAGAGGAATGCTCAAGAACATACCTCCCATTGATTATGGAGAGGTTTGGGCTTCATAGGTTCCATTTATAATATATTTTGGGCAAATTTTTTCAGCAAATGAAGTGTCGAATAAGTTTGTACGTGGTCTTGTCTCTCAGAAAATTGCAGAACAGAATGTTTTCTACTATGATTTGAGACTCAAATTTATAATCTTTGAACCAATCATTGACTAAGCTGAGTTATTTTCCCATCTTGCAAAAATGTCTTTTTTATATTGTATGTTTTGAAAGGAAAAATAAAATTTATTATTCTTATTTTCTCGACCAGACTTTATGTGACTATGTTAGGAATATGGAATGCTATTCGCTTTTATAAGGTGATTTCTAAATGTGATAAGAATATAATATAATCTCAACATACTCATGATTAATTCCCCTATCCGGTTCTTCTATGGTGGGCTGATTTTGACGCTTGGATTTCAAAACAATAGACTTTTCATCATCATCCGTCTCGTTATCACTAGCTTTGCTTTCCGCATCGGACGTTTCAGAACTATCGGAAAACAAAGGAATCTTCCCAGATATCTGGAAAGATCGCGGACCAATAGCAGCCAAGGAATTGACGGACGGTGATTGGCGATTGGAAATCACGTTCAATTTTGATTGGTGGTCGGAGATCACTTTGTGTTCACCAGCCACATCCAGAGCTGTCAGTCCTCTGTCGTCGAGAAGTGCCGGGTTCGCGCCTTTCGACAGAAGAAGTTTCACGCAACCGCTGCGTGACCATTGGGAGGCTGCGTGCAGCGCTGTGCTGCCTGGATGCAGCTCTGGCATCTGTTGAATTAATATTTATTTATTCATTCATTTTACAAAAACTATTGAACTTAATGGTTAAAAACTAACACTTTATGACAGTTATTAGTTTATTCAAACATGAAAAGTTCAACATCATTATTTTTGAGAGATTTCATCATTATGAGATGACATCTATAGAGAGCGATCAATCAAGGTAGGTTTTCATCAAAGTGTATAGAATAGCCTATACCCTTGAGTTTCCATCACTACAAAAGTCGCGGACACATATCGGGCACAAAATGAATTAGAAATACGAAGCATCGAATTACTTATTAATTATTAGAAATTTGAAGCATTAGAAATAATGAATTATAATAATAATGATGATAATGAATTATAATAATAATAATAATAATTATAATAATAAAATAATGAATAATAATGAATTATTAGAAATATTGAAGCATCGAAATGAATTAGAAATACGATTAGCATCGCAGATAAAAAATCAGCTGACCTGTGTGCATTGCTCTGTATAACTACATTTTTCAATCGCATCTTATAGTCTGTCCAAGCAAAGAAGAGCCTCTGGTAATTTGGGAAAATGACTCCTGCTTGGTCAATATTTGTTTAAGAATAATAAATGTGGACTTTATAGTAGATTATATTGTTTCCTACAATTTAAAATCGAATTGATAATTTTTGAACAAATATTGACTAAGCTGAAGTCATTTTCCCATCTTGCCAGAGGGTTTTCTTTGCTTGGACAGAGACTATATAAGATGTGCGACACGTAAACATGCACATCGCATCGTGTACCTGTTCGAAATTTGTAGTACCTACTGTGATGAAAAACGAACTTGTCATTCATTGGTTATTGAATATCACACTTTTAATTGGTCAGCTCAGTTGAATCTATTCCATTTTCACCAACTCTTATTAGATTTAAGTTACATTAAAAATGATGTAAATTTTGTAAACTATCTTCAATTTGAATACTTCAATTGAACACTTTCATTGAAATAAGATAAGATAAGATAATGTTTTATTCAACACAGTACAAGTAATACAAATATACAGTTGAATATCGTCAATAATTCCTCTGGAGTTATTATGTGGTAGTATGTATTGAAATACATACTTCCATTGTAATACTTGAATTCTTCAATTGAAATACTTGGATACTTCAACTGAAATACTTTAATTTGGTCCCTTGAATAGTCCAATTGAATTAAAAATCTCACTAATCTTCCTCTACGTTAAACTCACCTGCAAAGGTAAGAGCTCATTATGCTTATGGACCCATGAATCAAAGCTATTTGTCTTCAGGTCGTTGACTTTGTTCATAATCTGCGCATTCACAATGAACGCAAGCTGCTCCTTATTGCTTTCAGCATCTTCTGAGCTGCTGCTACTCTCTTTGAGCAGAATCTCCAGTATTTCAAAGCAGCCGTTGGCGGCCGCAACGTGAACAGCTGTTCGGCTTTTGAAATCTCTAATCATGACGTCTGCTCCGAGATCGATCAGCTGTTCAGCCATCTCCACGTGGCCCCAGGCGGTGGCGACTATGAGTGGTGTGGCTCCGTTCTTGCGGCATTGCGAGTTCACATCTGCGTTTCCCTCAACGATGAGGCTGAGGATAGAAACAAAGAGGATAGAGTATTAGATATTGAACCCCTCAGATTAGATTATTACCTATACTCCATTCACGATCACTTGAGACGGAATAAACAAACTTTTTGAGTGTGTGTGCGTGTAATGGAAGGTCTTCTTCTATGCGAAACTTTCGGCCACAGACCAACAGCTGTAGCCAATCACAGCTCAAGGCAAGAGTCTTGAGACAAGACAAGTCGGACTCTTTGAGTAGTTGTGAAATTGATATATTGTGGTAGTTATCCATAATAAATGAAAAGACAAGATGTTGTCAAACCACTGATTTATTAGAAAATCGAGATACCGGTTTCGGTTGTTACACCGGTATCAATCTCTTGTAGTCTTGTAAACATGTCAGTTTCAAAGATAAATGAAAGACAAGATCTTTTCATTTATTACAAGTCGGACTGTAGCCAATCACAGCTCCAGACAAGAGTCAGCTGTTCAATTGAATCAGACTTTTTCGCGTAGAAGAAGACCTTCCATTACACGCACACACACGCAAAAGGTTTGTTTATTTCGTCTCAAGTGATCGTGAATGGACTATAGTTAATCTATTAAAGATGAATTCGATCATATATATTGATACAAAGGTATCTGACGTAAACAATTGAAGGTTAGGCGGTTTCGTCTGTTTTTCTTATTTATATAGACTGTCCAAGCAAAGAAGACATTCTTGCAAGATAGGAAAATGACTCCAGTTCGGTTAATTATTATTGGTTTGAAAATTCTATTTAAAATTGTGAATCAGAATGTTTCTTACAATTTGAGACCAAATTCAATAATTTTTGAACCAATATTGACCGAGCTGAAGTCATTTTTCCATCTTGCCAGAATTTCTTCTTTGTTTGGACGGATTATAGCCTACCTGATGTCACCTATTCCCTCACACCCCCTATTGTCCCACCAGAGGCTATGCCACTGTCCTCCATTAAAGTGACGAGAATTAATAACAAACCTGAATTAATCCCAAGCCATCTCTACTTTAATTTATCGCTTTATTTATGACTATCTTCTTGATCAAGTACTGAGATACAGTTCAGCCGCCATGAACTTTATTCATGAACTTGTCAACTTCATGAAGCGTTAAGCACTTGGCATAATATTTACGGCAAATTTCAGCCCACCTCCACCAACTTACTTGGACTGCAATCTCTCCTCATGAGAATAATTATTCAATATAGTTCAAGCACGAGCCTGAAAACACTGAAACTAAAATATATCAACTTGGGTAGCTAATGTACGAAATAGACCCACTACTATTAGTTTAATCTCATTTATATACTGTATTCCATACTATTTTCAGATGGTAATAAGCTATAAAAACTAATTTATTTTGTTCTCCATCACGAAAACGTCAGTTCTTTTTTTCATCAAATTCATATTCAAAATGTCGTAAAACTAGTTTAAGTGAACTATGAAAAAGATTCTTGTGTTTGTTTCAGTCACCAGTTGGAACAAACTAGATAACAATAAATTTTATATTCCCTTGGAATGTATATTATGAGATATTCAAGTTTTTTCTGCCCAATAACCATAATAGCTTGAACAATGATATGGACCTATATCATTACTGTAAGTTGATGGAAGAATAATTACTTACTGATAATAAACTCTAAATCTCGTGGTATAATTTCTACCGAATCTTCTATCTGTGGAGTATGCTATAGGCTACCAGTAGGCCTACCGTTACTTGCTACTTCTGAGGTATTTTTTGAACTTGAAACAGTTGCACACTTTCAATTCAAGTTCATAATCGTTCAACATTTCAATACTTTGAAGTAGGATAAATAATGATTATTATATCGAGGGAAAAACATAATGAATATTATTATTTGATACATTCTTCTTGGAGGACCTCCTCGCTGCCAATATTATATTCATTTAGGATCTATTATTGTAATGTGTTATTCTCATTCTATTTTGTTAATAAATTTGTGGAGCATAATTTAATTTCTTTTATTGTGATGTCATGTGGAATGAATATATAGATATTTTTATGTATTGGATACGTGATAAGCAAAAGCCTACAGGAATCAATAAAAATAACTTTCACATTGCACCGTATTTAATTATCAAAATATTAAAATTTTAATTATTGATTAATTTATTTTATTGCTTGAGAGCATATAAGAAAGAGAATAATAATTTTTTTACAGAAAGATATTGGGTATCATCATAAATTTTTCATCTCACTGGAAATTAAGATGGTTTAACAAAAATCGGAAACTCAATAAAAACAAATTGAAGATTTCAGCCATTTTCACTGCTCTACCCAACTTTCTTAAATAACATTCGAAATAGCTCCGAACCCAGCCAGTAGATGACAGTACCAATAGGGTGACTTGCTTCGACTTCCATTGGACACGCCTCTAAGCTCCGCCTACGATCAAAATGACCGAAAATATCGGTTAGAAAAGTTTCCAAATTTAACCAGTAGATGGCAGCAGTTGATGGGTGATGTTTCAGATTTGAATTGGACACGCCTTCATGCCCCGCCTTCTCTTTTCTTATTGGTTGAAAGTGTTTTGTGAGTTTTGTCTTAGAAAATGGCTGCTAGCAAAAAAAAAGATGGATGGTGTATCATTCACAAAAAATACGCTGATTTACTATTAACGATCTTGTGCTAATTAATATAATATTCATTCATGTATTCAGGCTGGTAAGATTCTATCAAGTTGGTATTTGAAGAATTAATTTATTGAATTTAGACTCAGTTTTACTATGTGTAACTTAGGCCAGTACTGGCTTCAATACGAGTAGTTTTATGCTGTACAAATGAGACGAAAATATGATTTCACATTCCCATCTTAAACTCATTAATTCTATTTTTTAACGATGAATATAATGAAATAGAACTCGAACTATTCATGATAAAATATTGACCTCATATGCCATAAAAAAGTTTGAAAAACTACAACAATTCTTTAAAAATATCTAGGAGAAGGTTTTATCAGAAACTGGCTTGTGATTGGTCGACAGAGTGTAAGGTGGTTGTTAGCCAACAATATAAAATTTAATTCAAGAGGGGCGTTTCTTGGCTTGGTTCATACATTGATCAATTATTATGAATGAGTTTATATGCAGAGGAAGTAGTTTCTTGTGGATTCAGGTTGTTGGTAAAATAAGTTTTTCATTAAATGGTAAGAAAATTATTGTAATAGCCCAATTGAAATTTTTAAATGTCCCGTTTTGCATCAGCGCCCAATTGGCCGTGGCGCCCTGTGTGCGACCACCCTACGCGAGGGTCCTGAAAATAATGATAACTATTCAAAATTGTATTCCATGTATATTTTATTCACCTTCTACTCTTTTCCAGATTCCCTTTTTTGGCAGCATCCAGCAGTTTGGAGTTGTAGTGCTCTCGACGTCTTTGCGATAAATTTTTAATTCTCAAATCACAGTTTGTTCTCGTCGATTTGTATGCATCTTCATCATCTCTAGCGTGCATCGGATCACACTCAAGAGGAATAAAGCACTCTAGCTCCATGTTGACAGTGTTCAATTTTTACTCACTTATAGTAAAAATAAAAATAATTACTTGAAATGATAAAAAAATAATAATTTATTAATAAATATCATTATCTGAAACATTTAAGTTACTTATGAAATACAGTTTTCGGATCGCAACAATGTTTGAAACTTCAGATTAGATGTATAGTCTGTCCAAGCAAAGAAGACCCTCTGGCAAGATGAGAAAATTACTCCAGCTTGGTAAAAATTTGTTCAACTATTATAAATTTAATCTCAAATTGTAAATCAGAAAGTTTCCTACAATTTGAGATCGAATTGATAATTTTTGATCAATATAGACTGAGCTTTAGTTATTTTCCCATCTTGCAAGAAAGTCTTCTTTGCTTGGACAGTATATAGAAGACCCCAACAGTATTGGCGGTTAGTGAATGTATATTGTTAATGCTCAGCTCTGTCAGGACAGTCTGGAAACGGTTTGAGAAAGAAGTATAATCTGGACGATGCCACTCTCGACTCAATGTGCTCTGGAAGACTGTTTTCCGACTGTCCTGACAGAGCTGAGTATTAATAACGTTAATTTATTATCCAATCGCCAGTTTCTTTATTGTGTACTATACTGCTCGAGTGCTGGCAACAGCTGTGATAATATTAAATAAAGCCTATAAGGATTATACGCCTACTTCAAAAGTTGTTGAATCAAATTAGGCTATAAGATACTAACCACTAGATAAGTTAGTATCTATTAGTTAGTTAGTAAATTATTTTTCTGAAATTCGTTCATTGATGATTAATAGTTGATTAATCATCATTCATGTTAAATAATTTGAAACATTCAAGATGTTCTGTGAAAAAATAGTATTTAATTTCAATTTGTTGCAGCAATGTTTGTATATCTAATATTTTTCATAGCCCATAGGTAGTCTGTCCAAGCAAAGAAGACATTCTGGCAAGATGGGAAAATTATTCCAGTTCGGTCAATATCTGTTCAAAAATGATACATTTGATTACAAATTGTAGAGCAGTATATTTTCTACAATTTGAGAATCAATATACATTTTTTTAACCAATATTGACCGAGCTGGAGTCATTTTCTCATCTTTCCAGAATGTCTTCTTTGCTGAGACAGACTACAAGTATCGTACGGATGATGCTACTATAACTACTATAACTTTATAGCTACTTATATTGTCGTCAACTAACTGCTCGAATATAATTATATAAATTTAGCCTATATGGCTCCCTTTGGATTTCTGAATTAATTATTTTTCATATTATCACATCAATATTCATCACTTTCACTTATACTTGTGCAGTTGTAGCCAACTATATAAATTATATTCATGATTTGAATTTGCAATTAATTGCTATAATATTATCACAATATTGATCACTTTCACTATCACTTCTAGTAGCCTAAGTACTTGTTAAGGTTTAAGATATAGCCAAATATATATTTTTCACCTCTGCACTCAAACACATAGGCACAATATAATATTCCACTACTAATAAAAATCAACGATATTTAGTTAATAAACATAACGATATAATAATATAATATAAAGCTTATCACACCAACTCTGATTTCCATGAATTTTCTACCGGTATATATTATTTTATCTCGTCAATCACATCTTAATCAACACTTAACACTTCCTTGGTCATATGACAAAACCACTTAAGTCCAAAACTGCAGTTTTGAGAAAATGGAGCTCAAATTTTTCTAGTATGTTCAAACATAAAAAGTCTTTTTATGAATAAATTTCAAATGAGAAAATATTCCGAAACACAATTAGCAAATAGACCTGATAACTGTGTATACAAATACAACTTCAAGTGCGGGATAAACGTCTAGTGAATAAGGTATAGTCAGTCCAAGCAAAGAAGACATTGTGGAAAGATGGGAAAATTACTCCAGTTCGGTCAATATTGTTCAAAAAATTATAAATTCGGTCTCAAATTGTAGAAAACATTCTGATCCACAATTTGAGATCAATTTGATAATTTTTCAACCATTTTTAACCGAGCTGGAATCATTTTCCCATCTTGCCAGAATGTCTTTTCTGCTTGAACAGACTATATCATAAATGCAGTTTTGGTTATAAGCCGGTACTAGATTGTATAAAACGCTATCTACGATAGGCTAACAATAACTACCAACTGTGATTACTAACAGCAAAAAGCATGTGAGCTCTGTTCAAGAACGAGGAAGAAAACTAAATCTTCTTATCCAATCTTAACCGAACTGAAGCAAAAATGGAGGGGGCAAAGAATAGTCGAGTGGTCGTGGAAAAGTTGAGAGTGGCGATTGGAGAATGCATTTTATCAACGATGTAACTCTCTCAGGACTGTTTGAAAGCGATCTATGGAGCGAAACTGTTCAACCGAGGTCGCTCTAGACGTGAGTTGCTCTCGTAGAACGCTCGCTGACTGACCTGACAGAGCTGAGCGTTGTTACAATCATTTTGCATCCGCCAGTTTTTATGGCGTTTGCTATATAGTCTGTCCAAGCACAGAAGAACCTCTGACAAGATGAGAAAATGACTACAGCTCGGTTCATATTGATTAAAAAATTATAAATTTGGTTTCAAATTGTAGAAAACATTCTGATCTACAATTTGAGACCAAATCAATAGTTTTTGAACCAATATTGACCGAGCTGGAGTAATTTTCTCACCTTGGAAGTGGGTCTTCTTTGCTTGGACAGACTATACCTAGTTCTACAGGTAGCGGTAAGTGGTTTGAGCTTGAACAAGTTCAACAGCATCTTATAGTCTGTCCAAGCAAAGAAGACATTCTGGCAAGATGGGAAAATAACTCCAGCTCAGTAAATATTTATTCAAAAATTATAAATTTGGTCTCAAATTGTAGAACAGAGTGTTTTCTACAATTTGAGACCAATTTTATAATTGTTGAACCAATATTGAGCGAGCTTGAGTCATTTTCACATCTTGCCAGAATGTCTTCTTTGCTTGTGCAGAACATATCAAGGCTGTTTTGGAGCACACAAGCACGTGACTCAGAAATTTACTCATGTAATTTACAGTGATAAATACCTGCCTTCTGTTATAATACATGCAACGGATACTAGAATACTGTATTCTAGTATCCGTGATACATGCTATTTTCTGTATCAAAATATTCTGTATCTATTTTCTTCATAAAATAGAGTGCTGACTAGATAATGATAATACAGTCGACTCTCGATAATATGAAACTCTTGATAATACGAACTTAGTCCCTTGAAAAACTCTTGATAATTCGAACAAAGTCAATGCAGTTAGGTACTCTCGATAATACGAATTAAAATACACAGCCTGATCCGACTTCAACACGCGATGATTCGAATTTATCTACAAAAACTCTCGATAATACAAACTTCTATTGAACATGAACAAGATCAAACCTGCATCAACCGACTTTTTCATGAAAAATATAATCTACATTCGATTGATTGCACAATACTATATTAAATTGTATTTTTCCAATCAATTTATCGACTTCTAATTCCTTTATTTCTAGTTCATCAATTGAATTTCTCAATTCTTGATTATTTTTATTTTTATAGTTTCACAGAACTGCATTTGAAAATTTGAACATTCAATAAACTGTAATATCAAACAATTTTACTTTCTATAGCAATATTTAGTAGCAATTTTGCTATGTCGAGTTATTTTTCCTCTTCCATCCAACTTTTGAATACGAACTCTCGATAATTCGAACTTTTTCTCTGGTCCCTTCAAATTCGTATTTTATCGAGAGTCGACTGTAATGTATTTGTAGCCTATAAAGGAGACTCTAAGCAGGGCCTTCGCGTGTTTTTTTTTTTGGTGCCCTGTGCGAGATCTTGTCGATCTTGTGATCGAGGTCTTCAGACGAATGCAATCCGACATTATTATAATATTGTATATTCAAAGTCGAATATGATTCAAGCTACCTTGCATGTTCACATTTTCTCATAAGCAATCCCAATGTTGAATCGTTGCATGTGATGTGGCAAAAAGTATAAAAGGGACTTGCTTATTGTAAGGCACTGTAAAGACTATATTTATAGGTATATGACGGTATTTATAGTGCCCTAGCTTATTGTATCCCAACGTATTGTTTCGTATTTTCATGTATACATCGAATACATGATGAGCAAAAGCCTACAGGATTTACTTAATTACAAAATTACTGAATCTACATTGAGCATAACTGTCACATTGTACTGTACTTTATCATTGAAATATTAAAATTCTGATTATTGATTAATTCATTTCATCAGTTTGCTTGGAAGCATATGAGGTAGGGAATAATACATTTTTCACAGAAAAATATTGGGAATCATCATAAGTATTCCATTTTAATGGGAATAAAGATGTTTGAACAAAAAATCGGAAGATAAAAAGCAAATTGCAAAAAGCAAAGATTTCAGCCATTTTCACTGCTCTACCCAACTTTCTTGGAGAACATTATTTTGAAATATTTCCTAATTCAGCCAGCAGATGGCAGTAGCAATAGGGTGACTTGCTTCGACTTCCATTGGACAAGCCTCCAAGCTCCGCCTAGCTCCGCAAGCTCCGATCAAAATGGCCGATAAATCGGGTAGAAAAGTTTTCAAATTCAACCAGTAGATGGTAGCAGTTGTCAGGTGATGTTTCAGATTTGACTTGGAGACGCCTTCATGCCCCGCCTGCTCTTTTCTTATTGGTTGACAGTGTTTCGTGAGTTCTGTCTTTGAAAATGGCTGCTAGCAAGAAAATGGTGGATGGTGTATCATGCACACTGATTTGACGATGCTGTGCTAATATAATATTTATTCATGTATTCAGGCCGATAAGATTTCATCAAGTTAGTATACTTGAAGATTTTAATTATAGAATTTAAATTCAGTTTAGCTTTTATCGGGTAACTATAATAGTTTTATGCTGTATGAATTGAGATGAAAATACGATTTTGCACTTCCATCTTATACTCATTAATTCTATTTTTCAAACGATGAATATAATGGAATAGAACTCAAACTATTCATGATCTAATACCGACCTCTTGTCAGAGAAGTTTGAAAAACTACAAAAATTCGGTAAAAATATTAGTAGGTATAATAGGATTATTATATGGAGGATTTTTTATCGTAAACTGGCTTGTGATTATTCGACAGAATGTAAGGTGGTTATTAGCCAACCATAGAAAATGAATTTAAGAAGGGCGTTTCTTGGCTTGCTTCATACATTGATCGTGGTTTTTCAATTGATCAGTTCATTATTATGATGAATGAATTTATACAGAGGAAATAATTTCTTGTGGATTCAAGTTGTTTATAAAATAATTTTACTATCAAATATCGTAGTGGGAAAATTATTCCAATAGCCCAATTGAAAATTTTCAAATTCCCGTTTTGCATCAGCCGCCGCGGCGCCCCCTTGGCTGTGGCGCCCTGTGCGGTCGCACACTCCCGCACACCCCACAGGGCTTTAACTCTTAGTAAATTGTGAGTCGACGTTTGACTATTATTGTTGCTCTATACAGTAGAACGCCGATTAACCGAATTGTGAATTATCCGAATCGGTCTTGAGCGTAGTAATAAATTAAAAACCAGCGTTTACGATGTGATCGTAGCGCGGCGAGGCGATATGTGTTGTACTTATTGAATTATACTTACTGTTCTGTAGCCTAGTACAGTATTCGCTTTGTTTTCCACATTAATTTATTCAACATCACTACTCTGTACTTTTCAAATGTAGTTAAGTTTATTCCAAGTTTAAATAATTGTTTTTCTTCAATATAATTCCATGTCCAATCATCCGAATTTTTGCTTATCCGAATTGATGCCGGTCTCAATTAGTTCGAATAATCGGCGTTCTAATGTATTGTTAGAATATTGTTGCTTGGGTCTGTCAGGACAGTTGGTGAGCGGTCTGTGAGAGTATCGACCTCATAGCTGAGCTGTTTTGCTCTCATAGACCAACTCCATATACTCTCATCCTGACATTATTGTCAACTGTCAATCTCGATGGAATCTGGTAGTCTATAGCACGGGCAACCCAGGGGGGGGATGAGGCGATATACCCCCCCCTCGCCCCGAAATTGGGACCTATCCAACACTAAATAGAATTCTCTTTAAAGGAGTTGCAAAAATTTTTAATAACAACTCCTAAAAATATAGTTTTTTAGTGCTTTTTTGAAAAAATTTTCCCTCTTCCGGATGAATCCCTTTGGAGGAGGAAATGGAATGAAACTGAAACCAAGCATCGCAAGCCCAAATATTTCATTTCTTGTTTAAATGAATGCAACAACAATATTCACCCTAATAAAATGTTGAAGATTGGTGCAACATGTTCAATTCAACAATTTTCTCAATTTACAACATCTACAAGCTCGTGTTAAAATCAATTA
The DNA here is from genome assembly GCA_017141385.1 of Sogatella furcifera. Classification (NCBI taxonomy): domain Eukaryota; kingdom Metazoa; phylum Arthropoda; class Insecta; order Hemiptera; family Delphacidae; genus Sogatella; species Sogatella furcifera. The sequence goes on from CM029552.1 coordinate 2,581,791, forward strand.
CTCTACAATAATTTATGAATACATTTTTCATTATTCAACTATATTTCAAAAATTAATCAACAATTTGATCAACAATTCGATCAACAATATTTGATGAACAATTTGATCAACAATATTTGATCAACAATTTGATCAACAATATTTGATCAACAATTTGATCAAAAATATTTGATAGAATTGTTGATCAAATATTTTTGAACAAATATTGTTGATCGAATTGTTGATCAAATATTGTTCATTGGATTGTTGATCAAATATTGTTGATCAAATCTTTGATCAAATATTGTTGATCGATTTGTTGATCAAATATTCTTGATCTAATTTTTGATCAAATATTGTTGATCAAATTTTTTGATCAATATTTGATCAACAATTTTTCAATATATAACGACTGAAAGACCAAAAGCTCTTGTTATAATCAATTCATCTACAATAATAATTGTAAATGAAATCTTCATTTTTACTATGTACCATCCTTTTAAAAAGAAAACATATTTACACGGCAAATTTATTTATTCAACTTAGTTTTCTTGGTCAAAAGATGTGATAATGTTTGTTTAGAGAAGGCTATTATAAATACATAGGTCACTATAGATAATTCAAGGCAGCAACAACAAACAGCCCCCCCCCGTTGGAGGGGTTTCCCTGGCCAACATAATTAATTCAATATTCAATTTTTTTAATGTGTTATAGTGCTTTAAAAAATAGATGGAGGTGATGTCATGTGTAGGGTTGTGCTTACAATATTATGATGATTAGGTACTCGTATAAAGATGAGCCATTAGTATTCTGTCTGCAAAACTCCGTTAATCAGAAATCAATACAGATCCCTCCATCATTTCTCTCCTCCGATCTCTCAATTCCTGTTCTCTTAAATTCTGTTTCTGTTTCTCCCTTCTCCATTCGGCTAAAATCAGTTCCTCATCCCTTTTTATTCTTCTCCGTTTGTTTCTCAGTTTGTTTCTCTGCTTTTCAAACTCTATAGCACTATCAGTTATCAATTGAAGCAGGTTTGGTGGAATGGAAACATCGTTCAGATTATGTAGCGCTTTCACAGGTCTGAATATAAATTCAGTAGGAGCTGTACACATGGTACGAACGGCTGGTTCATGCTGGTTTCTCTGAAAAATCACCAATAGTCTTGAGATATAATACGGAATCCAATCAAGCATACCCAACAACTCTATTTGTTTCTGGAATCGTATCAACTCAGCATGACCTTTCAACGTTTTTATGCTATCGCTCACGGCCATACCAATCATGAGATTCATCAGAGCAAAGGAGACTAGTATTATGAACAAGATGAATATAAATCGGGCAAATAAGAAAACTTCTCCCTGTTTGCCTCTGAATGTTCCGTTGTAGTCATACTCCGACATCATCACCATGATTTTCAATAGTGACAGTGGAAAGTTGGCGAAAGGCTCGGATGACTGGAACAGGACCATGAATGTGAATGTGAAGCCAATTATGATAGAGGAGAACCTCATTAGTACCTGCAACAATAAGTTGTGATAAAGAGCTAGAAAATTATTGTAATCAAATGAATAAATAAATGATTAAAAGAAATTAATGAGATAAAATAAATTGGAGGATACAAATAAATTGGGAAATAAGAAAAAAATGGAAAATGAAAATAAATTGATAAATAAGAATAACAGAAAGTTATGTATAGTTATGTAAAGTGATGTAAAGTTATGTAAAGTTAAGTAAAGTTATGTAAAGTAATGTATAAATTGTGATTAAGTACAATGAATAATGTGGAATTACATTCAATGATTAATAAATTAAGTTTCAAAGAGATTGTGTTTCTATTTTGTTTGAATAATTGTTATATTATTTTATATAGGTTTAAATTTGATTTGGAAAAAAGAATGGATAAGCTACTCAACATCATAGAAACTTCATCTAAAGACAGTAATAATTAATTAATGAAATATCTATAAAAAAAATAATAAATAAATACGTGAGAAGCATGAGAAACTCTTGGTTTTTTTCAATTAGATCAATGTCAATCGTTTTGGTGCCATATATTTAAGACCCAACCAAGAAAGGCTAGAAAGGCAGCCAACATTCAAGAAAGGCTATTTTCATAAATTTTTTGATAAAATTTTGTTCTGTACTTCCTACTTTGCAGTGTTGTAGAACATGAGAAGGACGCACCTCAAATCTTGAGGGAGAATATATTCGGCATAGGATATATTCCCACTTACAAATGTAATGTATCACGAACTTTAAAACTTAGGGCTGTTTAAAATAATTGAAAAATAAATAAAAATCAAACACCCTTTTTAATAATTTTAAAGTTTTCGAAAAAGGGTGTTTGATTTTTATTTATTTTTCAAGTAATGTATCACCTATATTGTACTATTTATTAATGTGTGTATCAATACATGTTTGAGTATTTTTCTTCCAAATCATGAATGTTGGATGATTATTGAAGTTATTTAATCATCAGTCCAATTATCAGTGACAGTGCACCCAACACAACAATAATAGTAAGGTACGATAACTTTCTAAAATAATAAATAGGTAATGTATAAATTGTGATTAAGTACAATGAATAATGTAGAATTACATTCAATGATTAGCCTATCATTCATTTGCCTAACGTTCATTAACACTTGAAAGAGAATCACCTGAACATATGTATTGGTACTACAGATAAATAGGTGAATAATAGAATCTATTATCTGATAATAGATAAATCTACTCCACAAATATATACTGAGACAGTAATTAGTATAATAAAATAGTACATGCGTTTGATGTAATGCATTAGAACTTGTACAATAGAGCTAGCAGGTCAAATTTTGAAAAATAAATACCAAAAAAATTATGAAAGAAATCTTTTTATTGCCAAATAAACACATACAACATTATAATATAAACAAACGAAGAATACGCCATATTCGGCATATATGTTATGTATTCCATTACATATGTGCCGAATATATTCTTCCTTTGTTTATGTTATGATGTAACTTACATGTTTATTTGGCAAAAAATATTTCTTTCTTTCTTTCCTTTAACTTTGAGGTATGCATCCTTTTACAAATACCCATTACCATATTTCCTAATATTATTGTAATAATATTATACTATTATTATTTACTATATTTTACTATTATACTATTATTGTAATAATATTATATATTAAAATATGTGATAATCACCTTCATCACATATTCTACTACTTTCGAGAACATAAGCACGCTACATTCCCAACTATCGGGGTAACACTCCCCGTTACCGAAAGGGTAGCATGCTGTTAGAAACAGTAGTTCAAGCCATGAAATAAGTATGATTACAGCTTGAATGGTGGCCTTCGTTTGTGAATTATAGACAGAATCAAACAGTAGAGTAGAGGAGGTGAATATTATTATTGTTAGTTTCAACCAAGACTCGATTTTGAACAAATATTTGCTACGAAGTATCAACATCTGAAAAATTTCCTGAAACAAAACGTTTTTATAAATTACAAAATTACCCATCACCAACAAAATCTTACATTGTTACAAAAATATACATTGTTAAGAATACTTATTTTCTCATAGGGCTACTGTATTTGTTAAAACTTTTAATAATTACAATCAAAGTACTGTACCCTTTAAAAAAATTATTTTGCACAATTTTTTTTTTAAATCATTCTTTGATTGTAATTAATTAAAGTTTTAACATTGTTAAGAAATATTGTTGAGTAGTCAAATATTGTTGGTCAAGCAAGGATGACATTCTGGCAAGATAAAAATATGACACCAGCTCAGTCAATATTGATTCAAAAAGTATAAATCGCTTGTCTTAATTTGTAGGGAACATTCTGCTCTACAATTTGAAACAAAATTTATGATTTGCCAGAATTTCTTCATATTTGCTAGTGAATATATACTATATACAAGTGAGATTTCATGCATATAATTATCTTTGCATAAATTTAGTTTGAAGTTAAACATATATTATTTGCATATAAAATAAATATTACTTCTAACTTCTAATCAATAATAACACATTCAGCTGTAGCTCTGAACATTTTTCTTGGGTAGCCTAATGCTTAAAATATTGTGTAATAAACTGTTTTTGAGAAAACTGTTAAGAAATGTTTCTAAAGGACCACATTAATTATTATTATTGAAAATCTAATACAGTATTTGATTAAAAAATTTTAACAAACAAAATATTGGTCAGATATGAAAAACTTATTTGTTGATTAGGTATTGAAAATGATTTGTGGGAATATTGAAAATCTAATACAGTATTTGATTAAAACATTTTAACAAACAAAATATTGGTCAGATATTAAAAACTTATTTGTTGATGAGGTATTGAAAATGATTTGTGGGAAAACCTCCTGCAAAACATATATTATTATTTGTTGTTACAATTGCGACTTATATAAGGTCTTTTAAGCAAAGGTGATAAGTGAATGATGATGTTTAAAAAACATTTCTCAACATTCATTGTAGGCTAAAGCCTAAGTTATATATAGAGTAAGAAAGTATGCTATTTTCACATTGCTGTTATTTCAACATTTTAAACATTCATAAAGAGATCTTCACAAGTTTAACACGGAGAAAGAAGTGAATAGATTCTAAAGAGAAAATAGATTAGATTAGAAGATAAAGAAATTATCGTGTAGGTACTCACAAATAAAGAAATGATTATTAGAGATCCAACAATTATGTTGCCCATGTCTCCTGTCAAACGATAAGTCAAGTAGTAACAGAAACAGCTCCAAGCAGATTCTATGGAAGAGTTACTGGTAGAAGCCCATAGTTCTTCACAACTTTTGTATTGTTTGTTCTCTGCTGATGTATTATTGTTTTTTGAAAACGCAATCAAAGTTGAAGCTGTGAATGAAACAGTGAAAGTGAAGAGCAAAATTATCATCAACATTAAGAAGAGCCTAAGCTTCCTTCTTTTCTCAAACAGGAATGCCTTGATCCTCGGATGTAGAATGATGTCCTGCAATGAGGGTATGTCAGCTTGGTTGTTAATGAGTGAAACAAGGAGCCACATTTGTGGTTTGTGAGCTTGAGGGATCAGAATGTTATGTTTGCATTTGATCATGCAGAATGGATGATTGGGAGGAAACATGTGCATTTTGATGGTGCTATCAAGTAGATATTTGAGAAAAAGGTACGGCTCGGGAATAAATTCAAACAGCAAATCCAAAGCACTGCGTTTCCTTCCACTATCAACCAACACTTCAACTGACAAATCTGCTCCATGAGCAATCAGAGAACAAACACAGTTCTCCTTGCCGTGTCTTATAGCAACATGTAGTGGATACCAATCACTATTATTACAAATGTTTATCAATGATTTATTTAGCTGCAGCAGGTCGTCAACCACTTCCCAATGTCCATACCTTGCTGCCAAATGCAGACCAGTATCTCCCTCATATGTTGTTTTCTCCTTGACATCACTCCCATGCTCCACCAGCATACCGACCATGGATGAATGTCCTCTCTTGCAAGCTAAATGGAAAGCTGTCATTCCTTCACTGTTTTTTAATGAGATAATCATCTCTTCAGGATTTCCTGGAACTTTTATCTTGTCCAACAGGAGCTCCACAATTCTCCGTGATTTATTTTTTGTAGCAAAATGTAGCAAAGGTCCATCCTGTGGATGTGTTGATGATACCTTGGCTCCTGCTTCCAGTAGAAGTTTGACGCAAGCAGCTGAAGGTTTCCTCACGGCGAGCCATAGAGGTGTTTGATGATCCTTGTTCTTCACGTTAATTAGCTATAACGAAACAATAATAAATGTTCAGTTGTTCATGATAATAAATAAAAATTGAAATTAAAGTACCACCATTTTTAGTATTTTTCTACAAATTTCCATTTCTTCTCTACGTTGTCGTTCATCCACTATAGAGAAGCAATAATAAATGTTCAGTTGTTCATGATAATAAATAGATATTGAAATTACAGTACCATCATAAGTATTTTTCAATTGTAGACAACAATTTCGATTTCGATTTTTTAGGCTACAAAGAAACAATATTGAACATAAAGTTGATAATATCGATAAATAAAAATTGAAATCACATTACCCTTTCGATTACCATTTTTTTAAATTTGAACATATTAACATGTTTTGTTGTTTGGCATTCTTAAGTGTGATCAATGATTCAAAAGTGTGTACTACACAACTACACACTGTGAATGAATGAGAATACCAAAATAGGTAGCATCTACTGTGGTTCCAATTCAACATACATTTATAGTAGCCCTAGATAAAAAGGAGAAAGATTTGATATTTTGATCTCTTCCACTATAAGTTAAACTAAAAGGGTGGGTACCATTTTCAACATAATGATAAGTATTCTACACTCAATTACAGTACCACTATATCAGCATAATAATTTTCAATTCCTTGATAAAGTAGTATAAGAAAACGGACCTCATCCATATACACACTACTTGCATGTATAGATAATTAAAGGCTTAGCTCCCTCAATATTTAAAGGTAGCTATGATATAGGTATATAAGTGTAAGATAAAATAATTCGAATAAATAGTCCAAGAGCAAATTTGGATGAATTCCACTGCTGAATATTTTTTCATTGCAATAATCAAATATTTTGAAGTGGTTTGATATATTTATTAGCGTACGGTTTTCTGACACAACTTATTTTCTCTAGAGATTGTGCAAAAAAAAATGTGACTCAACCTTATTCCCAGTTGAAAAAAAACTATCTGAGTTTCAAGGAGGAGGACAAATTGTGTATAGCCTATGTAAAGCAGTAAATTTCAATTTTTGGAGGACCCTCAAAACTATAAACTACTACGATACAATCAAATTACAAAAAAAATATGTTCGAATATATTCAGATAATACTATTTATGAACCTATGTGAATGGATACTTGGAACTTTTATAATTTATAATTATGGATGAGTTAGTTCGAAACTTTTTATCATAACCTCAAGTTACTTACTTCTTTCATTCCATTATTATCAATTTTCAGAAATTCTGAAAGTATATTGGAACAGCCTAGACGCGCGGCTACATGGAAAACATTGGAATTGTCATGTGGGCTTGTGAGGCTACATTCTTTCTCTAGAAAAAATTCAATGCCTTCAAGCCATTCCTCCTCAATTGCTAGGAATAAAGGAGATCTTCCTTTAGAGTCTCTGTGAAACATTAAGAAATATCACTGTCATTAAATTTTACTGATTCATGGACAAAGCAGGAAAGCACCAATAATGAAGACCACTAAAATCAACCAGAATACGGTACTGTATATTACATATTTAAAATTTACACTTTTGTCAATGATGTTGTGGAACTTATCCATGATTCAGGTAAGAGAAAGCAAATGTTGTTAGATCCATGAAGTTTATTCAAAATACCATACTCAAGTTTCATAATACTCAGGGCATAATCATCACTGAGCATTGAAACTTAAGTGTGGTATTTTAAATAAACTTTGTGGATCTGACAACATTTGTTTTCTCTCACCTATATTATGTATTTCACGATAAGACGATACATATGTGACATTATTACATCACATTACATATATAGTTGTGTATACACAAAAGGTATTAAAATACATTATATTGTCCCCACAATAACTATGAATACTTTTCAAAACCCTTCTTTGGGAGATTGGCTATTGATAGTAAATATAGTCAGTAGCTTCTCGCCTTTGGAGGAATAGTAATTGTTGCATTACACTCTAACTGATTAACTGGATGCGGCGTGGTCTGAGCCGTCACTTGATTATGGAAGCTACATGATGGTTGAGAGGGTCAACGTGCTAACCACACGTTTCCTCTTGATATGATTATTCGTTTATGTTGAACAGTGGAGTGGATATGAGACTGGCAAACAGCTGGCAAGCCTTCATGGGCTGTTGATCTATTGACAAACAATTATAAACTTTTCGAAACTTGATGTGGCATCAAATTATGTTGGAATTTTTGTTTACGGTACTGTAATCATGCAAATAAAATATTATCTGATTCATCTGATTTTTGTAACGCCCTTTTAAAACTAGTTATAAATTATTGATAAATAACAGCCGAACTTCCAATTTTTGTAAATTAATACCTTGTATTTGTTAAAATGAAATTATATTATGTGGAATTGGGCTGATGAATAAAATAGGGATGTGATTACATTGTAATAATAATCAAGTTGATATAAAAATATTTGTACAAGTTGATAAGGAATAGTATAATAATTATATAAGATCACTTATACCATAACTTCCTTTAATAGAAGGCCTTAAGACTGGCAACTATGTAGAGTAGGAAATTGGGTTTATTTGAAAGCATTGGAATCATTTTCCAACGAGCTGTTCCAACGGATGCGTTTCTTGTGTGCGTTCTCACATTTGACTCACTACAAATCATAAGCTATTTTATAGTCCGCGCAATCTAAGTTGACTGTTTTTCTCTTCACCCGGAAAATAGCTGCGTTGCCAGATTGTGTGAAATTGGAACATCTTCAAATTCGCGATTAAACCCCATATCTAGACGTGGAATTTTATCCTTGATATGTCAGAAGTATTAAAAAAGTTCCTGGGTAGAAAAATTCAAATGAAATTTAATTTTTTTGAGAAAAATTTAAAAATCACGAAAATATTACTTTCTTTTGTATATTAATTCTCTCACAATCATGGGTTGTAGTGAAAATAAAGTTTTTTATATTAAAATGAAAAGGAGAATTCGAGCTTTCCAATGGTTTTTCAATTTTCTAAATCCGACCAATAATTATTATGTTTCAATTAATGAATATGTTTGTCAATGTCGAGTCTACTCTAACAGAAAACATGAAGTTTTCGATGATCTAGAAACCTTTTTGTTTGAGAAGATAAGTGGGTGGTGAAAGCGAGAAAGTTGTTCAAAAACAATTGAAATTATTTTTCAAATGTCGAAAATAGTCGGAAGATCGTAAATTGGCCTCTCAAGAGTTTCAAAGTCAGGAGAGCGGTATATGCATGAATATCATCGTATGTTAAAGATTGGAGTTATTGAAGCTAATCGACTTGGATATTCGAGCTGCGAACAGCTGGTTTATCATAAAAATAGTGAGTTTCACAACACCGCGTGATTTTTCCGAAGCTACGCTGTCACTTTTAACATTCAGTTGAAGTTTCAATTCCATGAAAAATGACAACGTAGCTATTTCTCGGGTGGAGGGGGTTTTCGTCAACTTGGATCGCGCCGACTATAATAAATAATATTGTCTATTCTTAATCTTTCTTGCTAATCTCTATCACAATCAACCTAGTACAAAAAACACAATAGGAATTCTATACGAAGAGTTTCATGAACCTATTCCGTGGAAATTATGCTCAAAAGAGAGAAAAACGAAGGCAACGTGCATGATTTGTAATGAAAAGAGTGTGTCTACGGTGCGACGTTGCCATATTATTAGGGCAGGGCCTTCTATTAGAGGAAGCTATGTTTATATAGGTATGGTGCTAATTTAATATGGTAGGTGATTATTTTTTGGTCTGTTACTCACATTAAATTGATGAGATTTCCCCTGTCTGTATCAAGAATTGCCGCTACAATGTTCAAGCACTTCATAACAACAGCTCTATGCAATGGAGTCAGGCCATCCGTATCAAAGACATATAAGTAGTCCTTCAAACTTTGATAATCCCTCAATAAAGAGCTTTCCAGTAGTCTAATATTTTGATTTTTCACAGCCGTATGAAGGAAAGTTTCTGCCTTTTTCATGCCCATAATGCTCTTCATTTCCACCTTTTTTGTAGGCCTATATCTATCTTCTGATCTTTCTGTAAGACTATTAACTTTTTCAACAATTAGCCTGATGATGCTGGAATCGATCTCTTTCCTTTTTTCATACGATACAGCTGATTCTCTATTGAATTGAAAAATGGCATAGATTCAATAATAATTATTTTTTTAATTAATTACCTATTCCATTAGAAAATATTTATTTTAATAGTAAGCTTAAAAACTTAGTAGATACTAGTGACTTTCACTTTGACAACAGAACTCACAATTTTTATGCTTGTTGGACGCGTTTCGTGGCACTGAGCCACATCTTCAGCATACAAGGAGTAACTAGATACTCCTTGATACTAGATATCTAGATTAACTAGATACTAGATAAATAAAATATTTATCTATTTTAGTTATTTATTAGAGAAATTATAAAATAAAGGGTAAACATACAGACATCCAAGTCCAAAACTTCTTTATGAAAATATGGAACTATTATATGATGTTAAGTCACAACCACTGTGGACTGCTCTTGGATGGGTGACCAGTATTTGGCCAAGTTCACATTGGCGAGGTGGAACTACCCGTAAGGGTCTCCCACCATTGAAAGCCATAAGAATTTGTTTTTTATTAGAAAATATGGTTTAGCCTTTATTAAAACCAATACGGAGGGATATCCATGAGAAAATGACTCCAGCTCGGTCAATATTGGGTCGAAAATTATTGATTCAATCTCAAATTGTAGATCATAATGTTTCCTACAATAGAAACCAGATCAATAATTTTTGAACAAGTATTGATCGAGCTGGAGTCATTTTCTCATCTTGCCAGAGGGTCTTCTTTGCTTGGACAGACTATGCTTGCGAGATGATAGCTTGAAAAAAAGACATGGTATAGTCTGTCCAAGCAAAGAAGACATTCTGGCAAGATAGAAAATGACTCATGCATTGAAACTCAAGTATGGTATTTTAAATGAACTTTATGGATCTAACCTTTGTTTTCATTTATCTAGAAAAGTTGTAGTTATAGTAGCTTAAAATTGTTAATTTGTTCAATTAAATTGAAAATGACTAATCAGAACTAATCGTGAAGAATAATAAACTCATTTCAAGGGTACTGTAATTATTACTTATTGATTTAGTATTATAATAATTATTTTATTCCTGCGATTCAAGTATAGTCTGCCCAAGTAAAGAAGCCATTCTGGCAAGATGGGAAAATTACTCCAGCTCGATCAATATTGGTTGAAAAATGATTAATTTGGTCTCAAATTGTAGAAAATATCCTGTTCTACAATTTGAGACCAAATTTATAATTGTTAAACCAATACTGACAGAGCTGGAGTAATTTTCCAGCTTACCAAAATGTCTTCTTTGCTTGGACAGACTAAACAATACTACAATGAATCAAGTCTGGAAACTGACAAAAATCTCATCTATTGACAATTGGCAAACCTATATGAATGAATAGCCTACGGTAAAGGCTACTCACTGGATTTGATCCCTGGACATTTGATCAAGACTTGAGGAATGGGGGGGTGGGGTGGTGCTAGGGGTTGTGGTAAGGGTAGGAGTTGTGGTGAGGGTAGGGGTTGTGGTAAGGGTAGGGGTTGTGGTAAGGGTAGGGCTTGTGGTGAGGGTAGGTTGTGGTTGGGTAGGGTTGTGGTGAGGGTAGTGGTTGGGTGGGTGGGGGTAGTGGTTTGGGTGGGGGTAGGGGTTGTGGTAAGGGTAGGGGTTGTGGTGAGGGTAGGGGTTGTGGTAAGGGTAGGGCTTGTGGTGAGGGTAGTGGTTGGGGTGGGGGCAGTGGTTTGGGTGGGGGTAGGGGTTGTGGTGAGGGTAGGGGTTGTGGTGAGGGGTTTGTCAGTGACTGCTGCTGCCAATGATCCACAACCGGCTCCAACCAAATCCAGGGCCGTCAGCTCCCGACTGTCTTCAGTACGTGGATCAACTCCATATTCCAAGAGAAAATTCACACAGCTGTAGCTCAAACAATAAGATGCTAGGTGCAGGGGTGTAGTGATGCCTTCAGGGAATGCTATTCCCTGTTAAAATGTACATTAGCATTATGATTACATGTATAATTTCACGAAAAAATGAAATTGAGAATTATTAAAGCGCCATCATTAAATGAACTATAAAATTTTTATAGTAGAGTAGACCTATTTGTTTGCGATTCAAGCATAGTCTGTCCAAGTAAAGAAGACATTGCCTTAGAGTATTGGTAGGGAGTTCACAAACACCCCAAGGCTATTATAATTGTTTGTTATTATAAGGGTGTTTGTTACTATAAGGCTGAGGCCGCACTGCCGGTGGGTAGAGCCTGGAGGGTGGAGGGTAGTTGGTAATCTATAGAACATACACACCATCCACAGTAATACATTGTATGAATGGTATGTGTTCAGCCGCCATCTTTAAATTCTTAAATATGGACAACATAACCTCAAAAACAGAATGACGTCATACCATTCATAAAATGTATTACTGTGGGTGGTGTATGTTCTATAGATTTACCAACTACCCTACACCCTCCAGGCTCTACCCACCGGCAGTGCAGCCTCAGCCTAAAGCCGCGTATCGACAGTCCGAGGCATGTGCTACGAATGCCTCGCTGTACAGTCTGTTGACACAAAAAAAGAGTACTACTACTAGTCTACTATCTACCGCGTATCGACAGTCCGAGGCATGTGCCACACATGCCTCGGACTGTCGATACCGGGTTTGCTAGCAGCGAGGCAAACGCTGCACACAATTCGCAGCGAGCAGAGCCTGTTGCCTCGCAACGCACACCGAACAATTCTACAAACTAACCTCAAAATTGTACCACATTCCTATTTAATTCTATTTGGGAGCAGAAGGTTCTAATAGGCAATAATAAGCATTGCCTTGAATTTTTATCTACTAATTGAGCAAAAACTAACCTCCAAAGTCCAAATTATCAATTGTCAGAGCATAGTTGCTTTGTCTCCTGCTTGATGGCGCTAGACAATTTGTTCGTGTGCTTGCATTTTTTGTTACAAAAAATGCAGATTTTTTATTATAATTATTTTTATCATAATTATATACTATATACTATACTATAATTATAATTATTTTTGATTATTGCAGATTATATTCACACATATGCCTCAGCCATGAGTTTATACTTTTTTTGCGTCACCAGACTGTACTGCGAGGCATTTGTGGCACATGCCTCGGACTGTCGATACGCGGCTTAAGGGTGTTTGTTACTATAAGGGTGTTTGTTGATATAAGGGTGTTTGTAATAACCTTGCAAACACTCTGTATATTAGCAATATGATTAGATTTAGGCTATTAGTTTAATAAAATGTAGGTAGACTATATAATTTCACTAAAAATAAGAAATTCAGAATTGAAGCGCTCTTTCATAGTAGACCTATTGTTTCAATAATAACACATATAACAGACAATACACAATAATATAACACATCATTTTTCAATATACTAAGAGTATTCTCAATTGTGAGAATGATTTGATTTCTAAGGTTTATTTAGGGTGATTAAAAACAGCGCCGGTTTTAATTTATAACGCATCAACACCGTCCATTTATGTTATTCACATACAACATATCCCCAGAAATAATTTTTCACCAAGCTAACAATATAATAGTGGAAGATTGAGGTCAAGAGCTCACCTTATCAAAATCACCGTGATTACTCAATCTACGCCCATGATCCCACAAATCAAATTTCTCCTCTTTGCTCTTCTTTGCTCTTCTTTTCTCCTCTTCATCGCTTTCCTTCTGAACACTAAAGATATCTTCCAGCTTATACTGCATGCCATCCACTTGGAAGAGGATTCTGAGTATGCCAACGGAGCCAATTGCAGCCGCATAATGAACAGCTGTTCTGTGCCGTAAGTCCCTGGCTGTTACGGAAGCGCCGTGGTTGGTGAGGAGTCTCACCATGTCAATGTTGCCACGGGCAGCTGCAATTATGAGAGGCGTGGCTCCGGTCAGCCGGCAGCGAGTGTTGGCCAATGTAGGAGCTCTTTCCAAAATTCTAAAAGGAGACCCATCAATTATTATTATTATCATTGTATGGCTTCATTTGGTGGAGAGACCAAAAGGTGTTCCACCTAGCCGACATAACCTTCTTTAGTAGGAAAAATGGTAGAAGATCTTGAATATGTTCACAGTTATTTTGATTTTGGGCTTGTAAAAATTTCAAATCACACACACGATGAGCCGAAGCGCCGGCAGGCGCGAGGCGTCATCGGCGTGTGCGAATTTCACAGTATTGGAAGATGAGGAAGTAATAGCCTAATGAAATTTGCACTCGCTGATGACTAGGTATAAATAGGTTGTATATTGTATTACGCAAATGTAAATGGCAAGGAAAGTTGTGTGAGTGTGCCACACCAGATTTTTTTTCCATCACGGTTATATTACATTTCAGATTTCAAGAAAATTGTTAGAGCCGTTTTCTAGATCCGTGGTTCCACATACATACATACATACATACGGAAATTACACGCTTAATATTATAGGATAATAGTTGTATTTATATTATTTTGAAATCATAAATCAGTAAATCATACTGTGTAAATCATAATCAGTAAATTTATTGTGTTCAAAGAATTGTTCCCCAGTCAAGACTCGACCTAGCCCGGGCCTAACCCTCTTGCTGGTTATTGTCAAAGAAGACATTCTGGCAAGATGGGAAAATGACTCCATCTCGGTCAATATTGATTGAAAAATTATAAATTTTGTCTCAAATTGTAGAAAACATTCTAATCTACAATTTACGACCAAAATTAAAATTTCCGAACGAATATTGTCATTTTCCCATCTTGCCAGAATTCTTTGACAATAACCAGCAAGAGGGTAGGCCCGGGCTCGATCAAGTCTTGACCGGGGAACAATTCTTTGACCTCAGTAAATTTACTGACTATGATTTACACAGTATGATTTACTGATTTATGATTTTAAAATCATATTAATATGACTATTATATCCTATTATATTAAGCAAGCAATTTCTGTATGTTTGTATGTATGTATGTGGAACTAAGGATCTAGAAAACGGCTCTAATGATTTCCTTGAAATTTGAAATGTAATATAACCATGATGGAAAAATAAGATTGCACCAGGTCTCATGTCTGGGAAAACTTTCTGCCAGGATTAATCTCTCCAGGACACTGATCTTGTGGAAGATATTATGCATGATTGATGATTGATAAAAATTATATCTTACCTTTTCAAGGAATCAAGATCATTCTCACAAGCAGCACTTATCAAATCGGAGTTGTGACGTTCTATCAATTTCATTCTTGACATAAATATTTCAGGTTTAATTTCTGGATCAAATCTGGATCTGTAGTAATGTTCTGAAAGTTCTGGGTTTTCCGGTGGCTCAACATTTTCTGGACGAATCTCTTCCATTTCCAGCTCCATTGTATTGCTGCCTGTAATAATATTCAATATGGATGTATAATATAACGATATTAGTCATAATATAATAATATTTTGGTGCAAAGGAAAAAGCAATCAATCTAAAGCTAAAATTTTTAAGAATAACTGAAAAGAAAAATCTAATTTTGACCAAATGATGTATTGTTGAATAGTCTTCTAATAATATATAATTGATTATAATATAATTAATATATAATTATATAATATAATTGTATAATATAATTGATTATAATCTTCTAATAATATTATTATAATTGTTCAGAGATGATAACAATATTATAAATTCAACTCCCTATATGTATCAAAATTTGGGAAAAGACATTCTGAACTTTGTTGTCTGTGTTTTAACCCTACTATTGTAATTAATCGACTGAATGAATGAAATCAAATAAATATATCTTATATGAGAGAAATGTAATAGTTTATCACAAAAATAAATTATATTTCTTCTCTTGAACCTTGGAAATTTTCATCACTACTTGAATGTGTACAATGATATTCTACAATATGTGATTAAATTGATATTTTGTACTATTTCCAATATTTTACACATTAATCTGACAACACCGCTATTTCTTTGTATAATTTTGTTTTATAATTTTGAGTATAATTTTAAATTATTTTAAATAATTTTTAAATTAAGAGTATAATTTTGTTTTACACAAACTAAACATTAGCATCGAATATCTTCTAAATTATTGAACTGATTTATTTATTCATTTACAGAAAATAATAAACTTATTGGCTAAAAACACAGACTAACGTCCAAAACGTCTTTATACCAATTATGGTTATATTCTATCTTCTTTTCGTGACAGAAGTTTTGAAATTTCATTGAACAGTTTTTTAAACACCGTCGTACAGTTGATATAATGATTTAAATTCATTCTCACCTTTTCTGTTTATTGTAGCCTATGTCACTGTTGAGAAGCTTCCAAATTTTGTTGATATTCCCTAGTTCTGACACCCATTCATTTGGTGGTTCAACTATTATAATGAGAAATTAGCTCTTTATCGACATTCTAAGAACCTATTCATAAATTTTTGAAAGCCAATTAATTTGTTCATATATCATTATCACTAATCAATTATTAATGATAGTTAATCAATTATGATAAATTGTTATGATATTTTAATTTTATCTGAGTCATCATCATTAATGATTCATTCTCAATATCTTGCTGATAATGCTCCACGCTATTCATAAGAGAACAAATAACTATTGAAAAATAAATAAAAATCAAACACCTTTTTTTTTGAAAACTTTAAAATTATAAAAAACACATACATGTTTCGGGAGCTAAGCCCATTCTCAATGTGGATAAAAATAGTTCATAAATAGTGGATAAATAGAACTATTTTTATCCACATTGAGAATGGGCTTAGCTCCCGAAACATGTATGTGTTTTTTATAATTTTAAAGTTTTCAAAAAAAAGGGTGTTTGATTTTTATTTATTTTTCAATTATTTTAAACAGCCCTAAGTTATAAAGTTCTTTAAACAAATAACTAATACAGAATAGAAGAAATAATAATCGATTGGAGTATACAGAGTGTTTCAGAAGTAGTGTCGAGCATTTTAAAGTATTGTTCCTTGGTAGGAAACATACCTAAATATCATTTCCAAAATGTCTGAAAGTCAGACAAAAATAGCAGGTATGAAAAGATTGCTGTTTTGACTTCTTTAAATCCTGATTTGTGAGGTTTGGGTGCGTTTTAGACAAAAATGTCACTGAACATTTTTTTCTTCAGAATTGAATTTCCTACAATATAAAATAATCGAAATCCTAATCAACAATTAAATATCCTATTTTTACCCCTTTAAAGTTGTAAAATGTGATTTTTCAGCTTATTATCTCAATAACCATCAAAGTTACGAACTTCTAACTGGTTTTATTCGATTTCTCGGTTGATTTTACATAATAATTGACCACTAAAGTACCCTCTCAAGGCCGCTACAGAATTATAAAATTGAAAGATTAGATGAAAATGAGAAAACAAAAATGGCGGCTGTGTGAGTAATTGAGGACTCTCAGACATTTTGGAAATGATATTTCAGGTATGTTTCCCACCAAGGAGCAATACCCTAAAATGCTCGACACTACTCCTGAAACACCCTGTATATTTATAGGCAGTGTAGGCCCACAGCCTACTTACTTGAGAATAATGATTTATTCAAATAAATTACACAAATAAATAATTTATACGATAATTTTAATTAATTTTTTAAATAATTTATAACGATTATTACTAAATAACGCGTGTAGGTAACGAAATAAAATTGAAAGTTCCATTTTTTATCTAGCTGCAAGGATGATATAGCCTGATATTAATATCGTATGATGGATAGCCTGATATTTAAATCGACAATACAGTAAGTTATAGTCTGTCCAAGTAAAGAAGACATTCTAGCAAGACTGTAAAATGACTCCAGCTCGGTCAATAATGGTTTAAAAATTATGAATTCAGTCTCAAATTGTAGATCAGAATGTTTCCTACATTTGTGAACAAATTCATAACTTTTGAACCAATATTGACCGAGCCGGAATTATTTTCCCATCTTACCAAAATGTCTTCTTTGCTTCAACAGACTATATCTGTAATAGAATGGACAGTGCTCTCATTTTAACTTATAATTTATGGTATTTAAACTTTGTCAATAACTGAATTCAAAATTAACATTTATCAGCTTTCAATGAAATTGAATTTCTACTTTCATCAATTATCCAATTAGCTGGCATGAATGATAAATAGGTTTATAATTATAAATATAAAAAATTTTAATTTCAATATGGGTAAGTTAAATGAATAATTGAAATACATGTAAGCGTTTATATGCATATAGTTTTCAAAAGCAACCTTCAAAGAGAATGTGATGAGTAAATGATGGATGAATATTTGATGAAGGGCAATAAAGTCAATTAATTACAATTGAAGGCAATAATGAAAGAAAATATAGTCGCTAATATTTAAATGTAAATTATATATTTTCTGAGGGTGATGTCCACATGAGAGTTGCTAATATCAATATGTAAATTATATTTTTTCTAAGCGTGATGTCCACATGGGCTCCTAGGCCTGTGCGTGAGTAATGAAATGGTGATCAAAATTTTGGATGATGAGTGATCAAAATTTATTCTTTGGTTGCCGATAATTATATTCAACTTGTAACTGAAAAATGATGTCATAAAAAAAACACGTGCTTTTGCACTATGAATCAGAACAAATGAGACCAATATTCATCACTTATTCCACTTTATTAATTGATTCAATATAGTTAACTGGAATAATTTCATCCCAAATAATATTGATATAATTTATAACTTACATAATGTTTAGTTTGAATATCTTTTTCATCCCACATTATACTGAGATTGCGATACTGTATGAGATAAAATCACTACATGAAATTGAATAGATTAAAAAAAAATCTAATAAATGAGATGAAATCACTAGCCTACACAAAATTGAATAGATTAAAAGTAGTACTATTAAATTGTTAATAGTAGTTAAAACTACTACTAGTAGTAGTTTTAGTAGTAATAGTAGTAGTAGTAGTAGTTTAGTTTTAATAGTAGTTACTAGTAGTAGTTTATTAGTTTATTACTACTACTAGTAGTTACTACTACTAGTAGTTTTAACTACTAATAGTTAAAACTATCAATAGTAGTACTATTAAATTGAATAGATTAATTGTAGTATTTACATAATATACAAGCAAGAGGTTTATATTGGAAACAAATTGAACACTAAATATGAAGCAACAAGAATAATCATTGATACATAGTGGATAAAAGAACAATAAAAAATAACGATAATAAATTTTTATGCATTGCAACTACTTTAGAACCCCTGATTTTCTGTAAAAAAAACTTTATATACAGCACTATTCAACTGATAGTGATCCTATAATCTCATCACCATTCATACATAAACTAAAGTTCCTTGAACTGTTTGAATTTTTTATTTGAAAATTCAAATCGATGATCGCATTACCATACATACATACATGAATGACATACACACATTCCTTGAACTGTTCAATTTGTTGTAGTTTATGGAATGGATGAACTGGTTTGTCTTCACAGGTGATTTCAACAATATTATTGTGATTATAATAACAATGTTATTGTTTTTATCTTCACTAGCACTGAATAGATTCTGGCAACTGGGTGACAAACACTTGAGCGAGGTCATCGTAGTCGTAGGTTCGTTTTAGAGAAACATCTTTCAGTCTGATTCCTGATATTGCCTGCGGGAATCATGAAAAAGATGAATCATTCAAAAAAGAGTATCACAGGACTTGACATGATAATGTATAGATAACACTATTTCAAAGTTGAAATAGCTATTCCAAAATACTCTTAACTCATTTATATGAGTTATTTATATAACTTACACTATACCCCCTATATGAATTGGATGATTTCAAATTAAAAATCATGAAATCATAAACTTTATTTCAAATCAATGAAATATTATGATATCAATAAAATCAAAATGTTTTCAAATTGATAATACTGATACCTCTCATGTATCAGATAAAATTCTAAATCCATAGCCTACATTAAGATTTGAATTGCCCCAACTTTAAAAACTTAGGCTGTTTGCCAATTGAAGAGTTCGAATGAAAATACAATTCAAGTGCCAAAAGTAAATTTTTCAGTAGCGGCCAAAAACCGATATAATAGGAATTTGGCACTTTCATTGTTCTCTGGGAGCTAAGCCCATTCTCAATGTGGATAATAAATAATAAATAAATTTGCCCCAATTAACTTTATTACAGGAGTTCGAATGAAAAGTCAGAGTGCCATATTAAAGGAGTAAGCTGCATGATAAGCGGTACCGTGCCATAATCCAGGAATTTAGAGCAGCTTTCATTGTTCTCTAGCGCGACCCCCAGTCAATCAGCTGGTGGCACATACCAACATATTTTTGAGAGTATCTCTGATCATCAATACGTCCATTGAAAGGCACATTCCAGTGTTTTTTACCAACTTATAACAAACTCGGTTTGATAATCTTCCTACGCAAAATTTTCTAATTTTTCTCACAACTTGGCACTACAAATATAGAAGTTTTCCATTTGAACTATCAATTATTTACCAGAAGGGTTGCAAATAATAGTCTTTGAGTTTTATAGTATGAAGACCCTGCGCAAGATGGGAAAATTTCTTCTGTACTCTTTCTCTAACATTTCAATCCACACATCCTGTGCTGGTGACCATACACAGCACTTGCAAATTCGAATTGTTCCCTTGAACGAATTTGAGATCAGAATTGTAATAATTTTTGATACCAATGAATTTGACCGAGCAGGAGTCATTTTTAAACACCTTTGCCAGAGCCTATTCTATAAATGACAGACCTAATAAGCTAAAAGATTTCATCGTTACAACTTCGATTTATTATATGACTGGTAAAAGACAAAATGCTTCTCAATACTAATTATCAGAACACCCAGATCAACGATATTCTATTACAATGACTGTTTTGCAAAATTTGTACCAGAAACTTTGAGAGTTCAAGAACAGGGGGATTTTTCATATGATATCTCGATGAATTGTCATCAACTGAGCAACATTTTTTCAATTGATTTATTTAATCGAGCTTATTGAGGAGATCGCACACCACTGCACTCCAGATAGAGTTTGTCTTGTTGAATAAAGAACTAATTCTTCGAACCACAGGACGATTGAAAGGCACATGCAGTTAATCAACTACAACTTGTAAACAACTTGGCTAGTACATCAATATAATTCCAACCAAAACTTAATTCTTCCATAATTTGGCACTTACATGAGTTGGTAGTCCTATTTTGATCTCATCTCCCTCAATCCTTATCTTCCCAATAAATGTTTGAGGTCATAGCATATAAGACCCCTATAAGATGTGGGAAAGATTGACTCCAGCTACAAGGTCATGCGATATTTGTTCAAGAATTAAAACAGTAGATCAACGCTATTGTTTCAACAGTCACTCAATTTGAGAGTCAAATTGACAATTTTTCGTAACACTATTCAGTTCATTGACCGAGCTGGAGTAATATTATCTCTACACTTGCATTCAGAGGGCCTATACTTTTTTTGGATCCAGACCTGATACCTAATCAATTAATACAAAACTCGTTTTCAACTTAGGAAATCTCTGTATGAAAACCAAAATGCTTCTCGATAACTGATTAATACATCAATCAACAATTTTGGAGACAAACGTTCAAAGAACATGATTCTACAGTTTTCGTAAATGATGATCTCTATTAACGAATAAATAGTTATCAACTGAGCAAGATAATAATAAATTCATATTGATTATAGCCTTTTCAATAAAATGCCTATCGAATTCGTCAGGAGAATGTCCTTCTCATGCACTAGCAACTAGTCACAGATGGATATTTCCAGTTTTCCTGTGATACTTATGAACTACTTGGCCGTCTTAGAAGTGTATTACACGGTAGAGTAGTGTGAGGATTCGATGTTTCCCAATAGCATATGGTAAATGTCTGGATATTTCTTGACTATTACATAGTGAATCAAATATAGCTATTTTCTCACCTATCTACTCTAAAGTTGGTTCTGAATCTCATATGTTATAGCTAATCATGTCTTCTTTATATTAATATCCTGGGTTTATATAGCCTCGGCTTTTGTTTAACAATTGGTACCAACTCTAAAATATAGTTTAACGTGAAGGAGCTAGATGCCTTCCCACGATTATTTTATCCCCTTGAGTGATAGAAAATTTGTATTTTATCAATTATTTGTATTTTTTATTAATCCCCACCGATGCTGCCTGTGCCATAGGGTCCATTCTAACTTTGTGAATTGGATTAAACTATAATTGACTATAGACTAGACTAGCCACTATTACTCTGTGCAATTATAGACTCTTTGGGACAATCTATGATCGGGTAAGTCTAGCGTTATGTTAGTATGTATTTAAATTCATTTGTTAGAACACTGTAGCCACATTTACTGGATATAATGGCCAGTTTCCCTAGTTTTTGAAATATAAAAAAAATGTTAGTTTTTTTATTATGGAAATAAATATTCATTATTCATTATTAATTAATCATCAACTATTGAATTATATTACATTATAACTCCTTATTAGATAAACCCCGACACCAGAGCTGGTCATATGTGACAGTCGTCCTATTCACACTGAACTCAATCAGAACTTGCCATTTAGTGGACATAGTACATTTAGCTTATAAGCTTTTGGAATAAATCTATTACTGAGAGGATGTGAGCTTGCAAAAGTGTGCAAGGGAGACAGAGACTCACCTGTAGTCCACTGTTGAGCGGTACAACAGACAGAGATAGCTGTAGAGAGTCGTTGTGGCTCCAGTTTGCCCAATTGTTTTCCGGAAATCGAACACCAGGCTAGGCCATTGCAAGGCTCCAGTCCCAGAACTAGATCCATTAATCGGTCACTGTAAAAAAATATTCCATTGAAGTCTGTCTAAGCAAAGAGGATAAATAACACGTGTGGGTAACGGAAATAAAATGATAAATTCTATTTTTATACAGCTGCAAGAATTATATAGCCTGATATTAATATCCCCTATGATGGATAGCCTGATATTTAAATTGACAATACAGTTAATTAATATGTTTCTGTTTTCAAGTCAAAGAAGACATTCTGAAAAGATGGGGAAATGACCTTCAGCTCGGTCAATACGGTTCTAAAACTCATGAATTTGGTCTCAAATTGTAGATCGGAATGTTTTCTACAATCTGATACCAAAATTATAATTTTTGAATAAATATTGACCGAGCTCGAGTAATTTTCTCATCTTGCCAGAATGTCTTCTTTGTTTAATGGACCGATTATAGTTTTTTGATGAGAAGTTGATTTTTCCCAACTTTCATGGTAGTGATTCGTCTGCTAAAGAAGACCTCAGGCGAGATGGTAAAATGACTCCAGGTCGGTCAATATTGATTCAAAAATTATCAAATACATCTCAAATTGTATATCAAACTGTTTCCTTAAAATTTGAGATGAAATTGATTATTTTTGAACTGATATTAATCAAGCTGGAGTCACTTTCCCATCTTGCCAATGGGTCTTCTCTGCTTGGACGGACTATCTTGACTATAGATGATATACGAGCTTATCTGATCGAGGGGCTGCTATAAAAAAGAATAACTTTCTCACATTCTTCTCATAGTTTAAAACAATATTATTCCATAGGCTATCCCCATACATTATCGGGAAGCCTGTTTTTTCCTCGTTTCCTCTTATACAAGGGTGTTTCAGGAGGAATGTGCACATACTTCTCTGGCTGAATCCTCACATCAAGTAGACAAAAAAGTTCCATGGGATCAACTCCCTCATAAAACGCTTTGTTACCGAGATAACAATGGCGGAAAATTGAGATTTTTTCAAAAAAGACTAAATTTTTCTGATTTTCTAGAGGCTTTAGTAAGGTTCTAAAATAAGCAACTCCTATGTAAAATTAGTTGAAATTCCAATGAAAACCAGTTCCAAGTTTGTAACTTCAACGGTTATTGAAATAATTGGAAAAATATGCTAAAAAAACGCCATTTTTCAACAATAAGGGTTATAACTGGATAAGGAATCATAAAATTTTCATTTTTTATTAATGGAAGTTGAAGAGAGTCGGATTCTCAAGAAAAAGTTGAATTGCGGCGATTGTGTAAATCTTATCCAAATCTCAGAAATAGCGATTATAAATCGTAAAATTGACAAAAAAATAACACAAGTGGATAAATTTGTGCTTGGTAGCGATTTTGTGTTTTTTCATCGCATTCTTCTGAGATTTGGGTACAGAGCTACACAATCGCCGCCATTTAACTTTTTCTTTGAGAATCCGACTCTTCTTCGACTAAATTAATATACAATTTTATGACTTTATCCAGTTATAACCCTAATTATATAAAAATGGCGCTGTTTTAGCATATATTTTGGAAAATCTCAATAACCGTCAAAGTTACAAACTTGGAACTGGTTTCAATTGAATTATCTCGGTGAATTTTACATAGAAATTGCTCATTTTGGGGTTGGTCCTCTAGAAAATTGGAACTTTTTTGGAAAATCTCAATTTTTGGTGTTATCTAAGGAATCAGCCTGAGAAGTATTGCACATTCCTCCTGAAACACCCTGTATAATTGTCATTATTTTTGAAAAAATGCATTTCATATAGAACATGATTCAATTTTGTAGGACCTCTTCAAACATTCCTTTGAAGCCAAACACTTTTGAACATTATGCAACTTTGTTTCCGACATTGTCGTCCGTCTAGAACCTAAATACTGATGAATTATTCGACTCTTATGTTGAGGTTTATAATACATTATAATTCACTCCAGGTTGAAACCGGAGGAAAAATCGCAACAATTGGAAACACTTCTGATTCTCTCAGGCCAATAACTAAAAGTGATAGAAAAAATTAATAATGATGATAATAATATTTACAGAAGTTCATATTCTTTTGTAGAATAATTGAAGAAAAAAATAAATAGTGAGTTATAGTCTGTCCAAGCAAAGAAGGCCCTCTAGCAAGATGGGAGAATGACTCCAACTCGGTCAATATTGGTTCACAAAGCTATAAATTTGGTCTCAAATTGTAGAACGTAATTTTTCCTACAATTTGAGATCAAATAATTAATCATTTTAGAACGAATATTGATCGAGCTGGAGTCATTTTACCATTCTTTTGCCAGAGGCTCTTCTTTGCTTGGACAGACTTTAGAAGGTACACACATGGCTAGTCTGTGCAAGCTGAGAAGACACGCCGTTACAATCTAAAGTGCTGTAATGGCAGGTCTTCTCTGCGTGCAAACTGAAAACTAACTTAATGATTGAATTAAGAATACTCACGATGTGTTGACAACTTTGCAGCGGAACTCAAACTGCTTTTCGATGGTAACAAGATTCGGCAGTTCTTGGATTGACAGACGGATGTCCTTGTAGTCAGGTACCTGTTATTAGAGAATTTTATTTGAAAAATATTAATCCAATTTCCCAAAAACAGGATATCAGTATTTACACAAATATAGTCACCGATGTAATGAGATGGAAATACACTTTATTAGGCTACGTTTTATTATCAAGAATAATCAAAATCATCTCATAATGTTGAATATAGAATCAGAAATGGAGCTCTAATTAAAATAATTATCAGATATAGAGTCTGTCCAAACAAAGAAGACCCTCTAGCAACATGATAAAATGATTTCAGCTTCGTCAATATTTGTTCAAGAATAATAAATGTGATCTTAATAGTAGTTCAAATTGTTTCCTACGAATTGAGATCAAATTGACAACTTGTGAACAAATATTGACTGAGCTTGAGTCAATTCCCATTTTGACAGAGAGTCTTCTTTGCTTGGACAGACTCTGAGGAACCATTTTCCTCAAGCATTTCTTCATTCAAATTCAATGACAAACTATGATTTAAATAAGTATGAATCACTCCATTATTATAATAATATACACTCATATGATTCAGGATACAAATTATTGTATTTTTGTTTGTAATTAAGAATAATTCCAACAGGGATCGAAGGAGCATCTTTTCATGATATCCACAGAGATAAAACCGGGTATAGTCTGTGCAAGCAAAGGAGACCCTCTGGCAAGATGAGAAAATGACTCCAGCTTGGCCAATATTTGTTCAAGAATTATAAATGAGGTCTCAATTGTAGATCAAATTGTTTTCTACGATTTGAGATCAAATTGATAATTTTTGAACAAATATCGACCGAGCTTGAGTCATTTTCTTATCTTGCCAGAGGGTCTTCTTTGCTTGGACAGACTAAACTTTTAGGTTAAAATTTTTGAAGATTTCAAAAATAATAACACTCACAATCCGTTGCAGCTGACTGGTCTGCAGGCGTCCGCGCTCGCCTAGGTTGGAGCGCCACACAATGTCCAACTTCCCAATGTTGGTGGCGCCACTGAGCAGGCGCTGGTCGCCGATCAGCTGTGGCTGCGGACAGAGGCAGTAGAGGAACTGGCGACACGCGCCCTGGGGCACCACGTTCACATCGCCGAATACCGATGATTCAGCCTCGTCATCGCGGCACGGCTTTGTGTTCAGTGCGTTGACTGGAAGAAAGAAATGAAGAGTTGAGAAACTTGTTCGTATGCCAAGCAATAGTCTGTCCAAGCAAAGAAGGCATTCTGGCAAGATGAGAAAATGACTCCAGCTTGGTCAATATTGGTTCAAAAATTATTGATTTGGTCTCAAATTGTAGATCAGAATGTTTCCTACAATTGAGACCAGATCAATGATTCTTGTACCAATATTGACCGAGCTGGAGTCATTTTCTCACAAGGGTCTCACATTTTCTGACAAGGGTCTTCTTTGCTTGGACAGATTGAGAATGACACTAGCAAAAAATTGAAATCACAGAACCCTATCAAGAATAAAATCAATTTCAATTTCTTTATTCCAAATAAGCAACAATATAACATAATAAATTGACAATACATGTGGAATAATTATTATAAATGATCAATATATAATCCAATTTGACATAAAAACACTATTTCCGATAGATTTTTACAATTTTTAATATAATATTATGTCATCATAGCCCCCTTTAATAGAAGGTACATGGACAAAATAATCAATCAATCATTTATTTATCAATAACTATCAGAATGATCTATAATAATAGATATTGTAATCTAAAAGAGAAAAACTAGACTTAGCCTGTACTATTTCTCTTTCAATTTCAATTTTTAATAATGACCAAAAGGTTATGTATACATAAAAATACTTCGAACGACTTAATATAAGAATTTAATGAAGGGGAACTTCACATATACTGTCATCTGAATTTCAATTGAATCATCTTTAGAACGGATTCGAGCAGCTCACCTGTGAAGAGATGCGATGATTCGAGTGCAACCTTTTCAAGGCTGATTGGTCCCAGAGTGATATTTTGCACTTGTGCCTCCAGATAAACTTCATCCGACTAGAAAACAAACAGAATCATAGATATATCAACAGAAAGCTACAGTAGTTGTACATTAGTGTTTAAATTGGATTGTTATAACTCAACTACCTGGTCTGATTTTATAAGTTCATGTATGATTATAAGCAAAAAGTAGTACACAAAAAAAATCTACAACTTACTATTACATTTTCTATTGCCTAATTTCCAAACTTGGCTAAATACTGATGACACATGACAGTGGAAGAGAATATATTGATAAAGTGTATTGGGCCATTAACATTTTTAATTGGATAGAAATGGTGAAAATACATTTGGCATAGATAGATCATTGTATTTAAGTAGATGATAATAGTAAGCTTTTATAGGCTACTATATAGTTTATTTCCATTTATTCAAGTGACATCTGAAAAAGATTAATTTGGAACTTCCTACTCAATATATATTATAAACAACAATATTGATATAATAATAATACCATATACCTATTAGTTTTATAGTTCAATACTCTCACATCTATTTATCACTATTTAATCTATTAACTAGTTATTAATAAATGGCTGAGACAAGACCCATTTAACAAAAAGATTCTTATTCTATTGATGGAATATTCACTATTAGTATTAAAATTGTGTAATGTATTCGAACTCCTGTCTATGTATTGTTTATGAATTGGAATGAAACTATTTGAATTTGAATTCGTCAAATTGTGGCTTGGCTCAAGAAAGGTATCTGTATCTTTTTTAAAGGAAAAAAATTACAATATAATATAATTTGAATTTGATGAATCAGAATAGTAGATTTGAACACGTTTTTTTTTATTTCCTTCAATTACAAAGTGACATGTCGAGCAGAATTGCACAGAATTTAAGGCTATATTATAAGACATTAATTAACATTTCGTAAATTGTTGACCTTGATCAGAACCAAGAAAAAATATATCAACAGTAAGCTACAGTGGTTGTACATTAGTATTTGAATTGGAGTAAATTATAACTGAACTATAAGGTATGATTCTAAGTTCATGAATGATTTCTTCTGAAATTTATTTCTCAACAGTTGGAAACTTAAAAATCTTCATTATTATCTATCGTTGATAAGACACACTATAGCAATATATATTATTGTATACCTTTATACAAGATATAGAACATTAAAAAACCCAGTACCACACAATTCAGCAATATTTATTATTGCATACCCTCATACAAGATATAGAACATATAAAACCCAGTACCAAAACATTTTTATCACATTAAAACAAATATCTAAATGTTCAGAGGACACACACATACTAAATCTAACTAAAACCCAAGATAGAAACTTACAATACGTTCCTTTTGAAGTCAAACGCATGCGCAGTGAGTTGAGAGACCAGCACATGCACGAATGAAGATGATTCCAACAGAGAAACAAACCGCAAAAATAAGAAGAAAAGAAAGGAGAGCAAGATAAAAGTACAGATAAAAAGGAAGAGAAAGCTGAAAAGGATAAAATGAAGACAGGATAGGAGAAGTATAGTGAAAACAGAATAGATCGAGAAAGAAGGAATAGAAAAAAGAGGGAATAAAAATTCACAAGTCAGGAAAGAGAGAATGGAAAAGGTGAAAAAGATGTTGGAAGGAAATATAATAAGAGAAAGAAGCCAATTTAGAATAATATATGCATTAGAATGTGAAAAAATGTTACGAACATCTTTACCCATAGTCACAATATTCATAATCTTGAATTAATTATTCTCTTATCATCTGATGAAATGTTTGATGAGAATTATTCTATGTCATTGGACATCCTCATCTTACAATTTAGATTAATATGTTCGAACTTCACCCTTAAATAGCTAACAATTATTAAAGTATTTCATCAATTGAATTTCGTTCCACATATCTTCAAATAGAAAATCATTATTACTGCATAATTGTGAAAAAGTGAGTTGTGTTTTCCACTTCCAGATTCTAGAATCGAAGCCGATTTAAAAGTCTACCTAGATTGTTCTAGTTTTTTCAACCAGGTATAGAAGAACTTTTAATTAGTAGAGTTTTCCAGAGCGTAGAAATTTTTGTCCAGAGGGGAAAATTATAATGAATTTTATAGGTTAACCACTAATTTATTAGTTGAGAATTTTATCAGTCACCTACTAACATAGTCGAAATCGCAATCAGTTGAGATCAAACCATAAAACCATGAATTGAATCAAACCATTTCATTTAGAACATACATGCATTATTTTGAGAGAAAGATTTCCAAGCAACTAGATTCATGGAGATATAACAGACAGAAATATTCACAAGGCCCTTCAAACATACCTCTGCAGTATACAACTTGGTCTTCACATCAAGTGGCTTGAGAACTTGAAATTTGAAGAATTTCCTGAATGAAGATCTGTTGCTTGTCAACGTCAGTGGTGAGTAGGTGACTTCACACACCAAACTGAAAAAATATATAAAAATTAAAAATGTGAGAAAAAGAGTCACGTTACAAACAGTGTATGTTTGATAAGAGAGATCATTATTTGAATGAATAATAGTTAATCAATCATGAACCATACAAAAAAAGAGCTGTACTTGCATAGTGCATTGTGAAATAATAAGTTGAAAACAGTTGACTGGTAAACGTTTCCACAACAAACAGTTTCATAAAGTTGCATGAACCAATGATAGACTGTAAGTTACTTATTAATATTTCTATAATTAATGATATTTTCTATGTCCACAATTGATAGATATTGAAGTGCTGCATAGCATGCAGCCAATGCTTAAACAAAATACTACGTCATACTATGCTCAAACATAGAATTGATTCAATGCAGAATGCTTTGCAGAACAGTAAACTTTACCAAGTGTGAGTATAGGCAGTAAGTTGAATCAATATCTATTATATCATTATATTTTTCAATATTTTTAGAAGTTCATGAGTTGAAGATGAGCTATCATGACAGCTACATTGAAGATACAAATTAAGATAGCCTACAATGATAGTCAGTGCATTATTTATATCAAAATCAAATCAAATTTCTATTTGCCATAAATAACATTCATAAATGCCATAAATGATCATCAATACATGATTTGCATTATATTTACAAATATGAATAACATAAGAAGTGGATAAGCATACTGATTTTACATAAATTAGTGTGAATCAAATAAGTTAGTAAAGGATGCAAAGCATTAGTCAGATTCTTATTGATTGTTGGCTACAAAATTTCTTGTTATTGTTGTCTTGATTATTGTAATTTCTTGTATAATGTCTTATTATTGCTGATATATTAGTTAGTTATAATATAATTTCAGGATGATGAGTAAAGCCTAATGAGGAAAGAATCATACACTAATACATTATTTAAAGTTAAATGAATAATTTTCTTTGACTTACATATGAGTTCCAACTTCTTTAACTTCATGATGAATGACCTCATCCAATGTTTGACCCGGATCTAGATCCCGTGCTGTTAGATCCGCCTGGTTACCACATAACGGAATACGAAGCGAATTCGTCTGGAGATCAGCCTGCAATCAATGAAAATCTATGATTGATGCGGGAAGCTAGAGATTAATTGGCAATTTGTGAGAGCGGGAAATTCAAAAATGAAATTGTACATGGATGGCAATTTTCACTACAGACATCAGGGCAGAGTCCTATTTATTACGATTTGACAGTCGAAAAATAAAAGAAAATGAAGATATTAGATATTATTATATATTATATTATTATTATTCGATTGTATTATTCGATATTATTATGATATTAATGTTAATGAAGATATTAGAGTACAGTCTATTATAATAGACTGTTATATTGTCTATTATAATAGTCTATTCTATTACAGTTTGACAGTCGAAAAATATAAAAAAATTAAGATATTAGATATTATTAATATTATTATTATATTGATATTAATGAAGATATAAGAGTACATCCTGGTTGAGCAAAGAATACATTCTGGCAAGATGGTGAAATGCTTGGTTAATATTAGTTCAAAAATTATAATTTCACTTTCAAATCGTAGTAACTCACCAACGTGCACTTGGCCAAGTACTGGTCACCCATCCAAGAGTTGTCCAAATCATTCGTGACTCAACTTCACGACTATTAAGTAGTCACCCTCACCAAGTGACCAATACCAACACCTACTAATACATTAGTAGGTAGATGTATTAGTGGGTGTTCCCAATATCCAAAACATACTGAGTATTCGTTTTATTTAGTATTGACCACTCGGTGAGAGAGGGCCCTTTGTAATCGTGAAGTTAAGTCACAAACACTGTGGACCGCTCTTGGATGGGTGACCATTATACGACCCAATAAACATTGGCGAAATGGTACCTACCTGTAAAGGTCTCTCTATCATTAAAAACCATAAGAATATATTGTTCAAACTATGAATAAAGTTACCTTCAAAGTGACATCTTTTGCTGCTTGACCACTGGAGTTGTGTACGCAAATATAACTGGAAAACGTTTCTCCCAGATAGATATTTCTGGAAATGAGATAAAATAGTCCATTATTAGAACCTATCACGAAGAACTAAACCTAGCCCGATTGAGAATGTGAATGTTGACATAGGAGAAGGCCAAATGACCTAATGAAGAACCATACATATCTGAGCATTTTGTAGTAGATTTTGAGAATCCGGAAATATGTATTTTGGAATATATAATAATATACGCTATTGCTCAACTATAGAATTGATAATTTAGAAAAAAGTTGATTATTTATTTTCTAATGTAAATTATCAGACGTCATCTCTCATCATTCGCCATGCTTTAAGCTCCTATGGGCATCACCCTCAGAAAAAAATCATCATCATTATTATTATACGATTATGAAAATGGACTTCACTGACCCAAAACTCTGAGGCAGCAAAAGGAACTGCCCGGAAGAAATGGTTTCCAACCCAGCAACAGCCGCAACATTACTTTTCAAGTGGTTGTTGAGTAGGTTGGCTGGCAAGTCACTCGGGTCACTTGTTACAATCACTGGACTACTCAGTGTTGGACGAGTGAGGCGCATCACTACGAACAAATCAAAAATTACAATACACAACTCATTTTCATGATTTAGCGTACTATTGTATACATTTTAATATCTATGAATGGAATAGATTTAAATAGATAGTACTTCCTGTCTAGGACTGTCCACTCATTCAATGTAAAATTTTGTTACCTACTAATTTAGTATGAATGCATCCCTAATAATTAAATACGACAAAATAAATTACCTATATGTGTTGAACCTTCAAACCTAGCCTAACGCCTAGTAAGTTATAGTCTGTCCAAGCAAAGAAGGCAAGATGGGAAAATAACTCCAGCTTGGTCAATATTTGTTCAAGAATCATAAATGTGGTCTCAATAGAAGATCAAATTGCTTCCTACAATTTGAGATCAAATTGATAAATTCTGGACCAATATTGACTGAGCTTGAGAAATTTTCCCATTTTGCCAGAGGGTTTTCTTTGCTTGGACAGACTATATAACTTAATTATCAATCAGACTAGACTGCTTCTCGAATTAATTGAGAATAAAATCAAGTTCAATATATCCATAGCACTGTATGGTAATTACTTTGTTCTACAAATTGTGGATTCAAATTTGTTAGATAAGTTCAGAAGCATAAAGTGCCAACTCCATTGATTAAGGTTTACTGCTATCGTCAACTATAATTAATTATTCTGCAAGATAAGTAAACGAGAAATCACTAGCATCAATAAAGAAATATTATAATGCAGTACTTTGGAAGAAAATAAACACAATACAGTGAGATCATTAAAAAGAGGCCACATCAAAATCATTACCGTACCATACTATGCAAGAGATGTGATTGCAAAAGATAACCTGAGACCTAAGTAAGAATGCTAACCTTTTAAAGCAAGTAGATGTTCAGTCTTCTCTTTAGCCTCCATTGTTTTTGAGAGCCTGTTTTTACTGAAATAGATACTTGAAATTGTAGTTTTAGATCAAATTTGACAAGAAGACTAGAGTTGACATTTCTCATGAAAATAGGGAGATTGAGGTTATGTTTGCTCTTCAACACAACAGCTGTTTGTTGGAAGTATCACTATCACGATGCTCCTGCAGTCTATGGAGTATTTTTGTAATGATCTCTTAGATGCTTCTTTTACCGCTAGATCGCAGTTACATCAAAGAGTCAAATAATTTTGACTCTAAGAGTCAACACGTTTTTCTAATAAAAGTTTTTGTCATAATAACAGCGTAATAACACTCTTATATTTGAACACTGGTTTCAGAAGTCTTTGATTACTCCTTGACAAAAAACATTCAAGTAGGAAATCCATAATTCTAAGGATATTATTACATTTTTCTTGCTTATTGTTTATTTACAATATTATTGTTTATTGTCTGTACAAGAATGTCTGAAAATCAAATCAAAAGTCTGAAAATGGGCCACTTTGGCCACTTACTGGACAAGCATTGGAATTATCAGAAATTGAAAAAAGATCAATTTATTTATTTATTCACTTAGCCAGTATTATTACAACATCAGTCTTGGGTTCAATCTATTCCAGTAAAATATATTTGTGAGAGAAAAGTTAGATAGTTTGGGTTTACATTTTTAATTCGTAATGCAGGATCATTGATAGTGGATCACATTAAATTATTTTATTCGCTGACTAACTCAGAGAAAAATACAATTATCAGACTGAAATTCCTCTCATTCTGAACAGGGGCGAACCCAGGGGGCGGGATTGAGGGGATATATCCCCCCCGAAATTGGGACCTATCCTACACTAAATAGAATTCTATTTAAAGGAGTTGCAAAAATTTTCAATAACGACTTCTAAAAATATAGTTTTATGGAGCTTTTTTGCAAAAAATTTCCCTCGTACGGGGAATCCCTTTGGAGAAGGAAATGGAATGAAACTGGAACCAAGCATCGCAAGCCCAAATATTTCATTTCTTGTTTGAATGAATGCAACAAGAATATTCTCCCTAATAAAATGTTGAAGATTGGTGCAACATGTTCAATTCAACAATTTTCTCAATTTACAACATCTACAAGAGAACAATATAAGGTTACCATCCGTCCTCTTTTCCTGGACATGTCCGGTTTTTTGGTCATTTTAAAACTTCCGGCCGGATTTTTCAGAAATCCCTCATTTGACATGGGCAACAAAATACAGTAAATCATATTTTCTACTGATTTATCATAATTATTGAAATTAAAATCTCCAGAGTTGTCCTGCCATTGTATTTCCCGTAATGTAGAGAGTAGAAGTATTGTTATCATCAGCTGCTTGCAATCAGCTGGTCAGCTCCAATTGTAGAGTTGTAGACTTTTAGAGAGGTTTTTGAAGAACTCTATGCAAGAATTGTGTTCTAAAAACAGATCAAATTAAGTAATAGTTTTATACAATCACATAATTTTAGTCTCTTGAGTACAAAAAGATAGTTTTGTAGCCTACATTTACAATTATACCTTTTTGACATCCAATTATTCAACGTTTTTATCTTACACAAGGGGGTATGAGGTACCTAACCCCACCCCCCCGACAAGGCTCAAGGTGTCCGGCTTTTTGACCCAAGCAATATGGTAACCCTAGACCAATAGCTCTTGTTAAAATCAATTACTCTACAATAATTTATGAATGAATTTTTTATTATTCAACTATTTTTCAACAATTTGATCAAAAATTTGATCAGCAATTCGATCGGCAGTATTTGATCAAAAATATTTGATTAACAACATTTGATCAACAATTTGATCAACAACTTTTCAAAATATAACGACTGAAAGAGACCAAAAGCTCTTGTTATAACCAATTCATCTACAATAATAATTTGGTAAATAAAATCTTCATTTTCACTATGTACTATCCTTTCAAAAAGAAAACATACGGTAAATTTAGGCTATTTATTCAACTTAGTTCACTTGTTCAAAAGATATGATAATGTTTGTTTAGAGAAGGCTATTATAAATACATAGGTCACTATAGATATTTCAAGGCAGCAACAACAAACCCTCGGTGGAGGGGTTTCCCTGGGTTCCCCTCTGATTTTTTCATATCCCCCACCGAAATTAATTCCTGGGTTCTCCCCTGATTCTGAACCAGTATTTCAACCGATGCAGGTCTGGGGAGGATTGGGGCCTCTGGGGATTGATCAGCTGGGGGGCCCACGCCGTGTGGTCTGGTGGAAATACCGCCCAGCCAAGTGGAGGGTCAAGGGATCCGTCCCCGGAATTTTTCTAAATTATTGTTTAGAAAACCCGCATTCTTACTTGTTATTGGATCCAAGAACCTGCAGTACTCAATACTTCGTTTAGTGTAACAATAATTATTCAGATAACATACTTTTCATGCACTTTACTCAATCACTTATTAACAAGAATATATTTCATGGGTTTGAATTTAAGGTAGATGACGAGGGTATGGGTAGATGACGGAGTGTGGGGAAACAGTGTTTAGGGATTACTACCTCTCCCCCCCCTCTAATTTTAGGGGTTGAAGTGGTGGGGGAGAAGGGAAAACTTTCCCTTTCATACGGTAGCAGCAACAGGGATAGAATTCAGTTGCGCGCTAGCCGCGAACCGGTGAGCGCCTCTCTTCGCGGAGAAAGGCCAACGATGTCCTAACTTCGACCGCAACAATCGGACGTCGTAATTGACGCTCGAAAATAGAAATTTGAATAGTGAAGAAGAAATAAATGCATGGTAAGCTTTCCACCTGCTTTTCAACTCTCTCCTATTCTTTACTTCTTGTAGTTTATTGAAATTTCTATTTTTCAGAAGTTTTTCTCTACGGTAAGTTAGAATAATACTAGCGAATAGGAAGACTATAGTCAAACTATATAGGTATTCAAACAATAACGATATGATGAAAGATGGAGGAATTATTATTATTATGGTATGATAAAAGTCAAGCACTAATATAAATTTTTAAGGAATATTGTTCTTGTTTGTGATTTAGATTATAATTTAATGGTTTCGTATGTTACACCTCTATCTTGTAACTATAATAGTCCTTTTATTGAATGCAGTGTTAAGAAAACTATCACTATATTATATAAAGAGCTACCACCATTTATTATAAGAAACAAGTACCATAATAACACTTTCAAAACTACACAAAAAGTTAATGGTTCTACCATATTTCGCCAACGTTATTATATACAGTACTACTCATATATAGGTCGTTAGTCTACTATATAGGCTAATAACGACCGTTATGACAATAATAATTATAGGTTTAGAAGTTAATCATTGAAGATTGTAGGCAAGGAAGTTCATGTTTGTAGGTAATTTGGTAGCTATAATACTTCATAATATTTATAAATTCAATGCTTATTCCATTTGAGTATTTTTTTGCTGGAAGTATTTGAATACTAGCTCTAGTTAGTTAAAGCTGTTCTGAAATGAAGATGCAATAGGTAAATCTCGTATTTTCTGGTTGAAACAAATTATATTCGATGTAAGAATTTCTATTGTTGATGAATAATAGATTGATTTGAAATCATGATGTAAGGATACTCAGGTAGTATACTATTTATCTCTTTGAGATTGGAGTTCATACAATGGAAGGAAGAAATCGATTTGTTTGGATTTAAATATTTGCAGACTTCAACACAAACTTTGTACTAATTGAAACATCGAATAGCAACAAAAAATCATCTACTTTAATACAATATAATAATAGTTAGTTGAATATTCTTCTAGTTTATTTATTATCGTATGCCACGTTTGGTGGGGAGGATGTTCCACAGGCAAAATAACCTCAATAATTATCCTTGATGGAAAATTGAGGTATTTCTTGAAATGTTCCACGGAAACTTGAATGTTTAAAAGTTTTTCTAGTTAGGGCGGCTCAGCTTTAATTAGTGTCCTTAGAGGCCAATCATATAGTATTAAGCACTAAAAAGGCAATATAATATGAAGGCTTATAAACTATAAAGGCCATATAATACATGTATAAAGTCCACATGAGTAATTATGGAGTAGGATACTGAATTCACTTTGGAGGTTTGGAGGTTCTCAATTTTTTCAAGAATTGGTAGAATATTAATTTCCCTTCAATATTATTGGGATTTGTGCTTACCAGTAGAATGATTGATAATAATAGGCTACTAGCCAAAAATCATAATAGCTCGTCACTTGACTCGGGATGAGAAAAATCTACGTCAAGATGATTTCCCTGGACCGAAAGATTCATTTCTTCATAAACAGAGGATTAAACATCCAGTAAGAACGCATGATACAATGGAAAATTTGGTTAATGTACCGAAATAGGATGGTATAGTCTGTCCAAGCAAAGAAGACATTCTGGCAAGATGGGAAAATGACTCCAGCTCGGTCAATATTGGTTCAAAAATTGTAAATTTGGTATCAAATTGTAGATCAAGATGTTTGCTTCATTTTGAGAACAAAATTTATAATTTTTGAACCAATATTGACCAAGCTGAAGTCATTTTCCCATATTGCCAGAATGTCTTCTCTGCTTGGACAGACTATACTAGCATTCACAAAATTCTATTCATAACGTAATTCACTACGAAAAAATTCTGGATATTTTTTTCCATGTGCGCTGACACATCACGGAGCCACTTTCTCGAATTGGCAAGCCATTTCTCTTCGTCTCAGGGGGCAAAGGGCTAAAACACCTCCACTTGACAAAAATATATTCTTGTGCTAGAGAGAACCTGTTGGTGTTGTGGTTTTTCGCTGCTTTTGTTCAACTTGCCTAGAAAAATTATTCATTTATTTTAGAAACCGATGAAAATTTTCTGGTTTATTCTCCCCTGAATTCCAAGTTTTCTCAGTTGATTCTTGTGAGAAAATGTCTATCTATTCATTTTAGAAACTTTTCTAGTGAATTCTCCCCTGAATTTCAAGTTTTTCAGTAAATTCTTGTTATATTAGAGATCAGGAATGATCTAGTGAATGTTCATTACGCTCCTTTGTTATCATGATAGAATAATCCCAGATAAATATCACTCGATTCTTGACTATCATCTATCTGAAACTTATACGGAAGCATGCTCTCGAGAAAATTACAACACTATAACAAGACCAGTTTGAAATAACATTTATACGAGACAACTCTATAACAAGATATAATTTTCCAATGAGAGAACTATAAATTCGGAACCCACCTAAAGCAGTAGGTCCATTCATCTCTCATCATCATCCTTCCCATTACCCACGCACAGGCCCAAAAGCCCATGTGGGCATCACCCTCAAAAAAAAAAATTAATTAATAAATAGATCGATCTCTTCATTGTTCAATTACTGTATCTCACTTGAAATCATTGCAGTTTTCCTGAATTGACGTAGCCTACTTTTGGTCAAGCCATTTTCAATATAAAGTTTTTCACTGTCCGTGATGAAACACAAGTAGCGGTAGCGGTAGTTTAAGTGGTACTCTGTAAGTAGATACTTGTAAAATTTTCAAGTTTTCTATAAAATTAACCATCTTTTGTGTAGAAATATTAGCAGAAGAGCTTGCATAATCTCTCTCTTTTCCAATATGACAATTTCTAGCCTTCTTATTCGATTCAATAATTCTAGAATAAAAATTTTCCAATGTAGATAATGTAGATTAGATCAATGCTGTACTATTTCATGTTTGTGCATTAAGATTGAAAACGTATTACATCATGCAATATAGGTTTAAATCCATGTTACATTAACCAGCAATATTCAACGCTACACTATTATATTGACATAGTACATGATTATATTGACATAGCTACTCAATATTAGACCATCATCTAAGTAAACACTACATAGAAGATTAGATGTTATCCATGATATTGCAATTAGCAGTCCTTGAGATAACATCAAACATTACAAGCTCTCATTTGTAATACAGTAGTATGAAACAAATTATTTCCTTTGTTATTGCATGATAGCTTCTCCAATAAAACATTCATTGTATGTATGTATTCTTATGCCGTATTCGGTGGGGAGTTCCAAATGGAAGTTCCATCGGCACCATAACCGTCGATGGGAAATCATGGTATTTCTTGATGTGATACACTGAGATTTAAATTTCTAAATTGTTACTATACTTGAATATATTTGAGTTCCTTATCGGCGTGGAATGTATAGGATAGAAAACACAAACATTTTATCGACTATAAAATAATTCTTAAATCTGATAGAGGATTTATACTGGAGGAGCCAGAAGAAGAATATGTCACAAGTAAGTTCCGAGAGTGCTGTAAAACTAGGTGATAGAAATTATGCAAGAGACAAATCTAGACCTAGAAATCCTTCCTCGTACAATAGAGCTATAACTCTTCTTCACTAATATGAACTTCATAAACCCTCATTACTCAATACTTTCGAGACAAACGAGTCCTAAAATCAAGTTCACTAAAATCACTAAGCTCTTAGGTTAAGGCCGCACTGCCGGTGGGTCGAGCCTGGAGGTTGGAGGGTAGTTGGTTAATCTATAGAACATACACACCATCCACAGTAATACATCGTATGAATGGTATGTGTTCAGCCGCCATCTTGAAATTCTTAAATATGGACAACATAACCTCAAAGAACAGAATGACGTCATACCATTCATACGATGTATTACTGTGGATGGTGTGTATGTTCTATAGATTTACCAACTACCCTCCTCCCTCCAGGCTCTACCCACCGGCAGTGCGGCCTCAGCCTTAGATCTATATTATTATCCCACTATCATTCTCAATAATTATCAAATGATATTTCTCAATTCCATTTTCAACATCTCTTAACTTGTGATTCTGCGTTTCCTATGAGATTTTTTTGCAATTTATAACTATTTGTAATTTGTATTATTGATTGTTAAGTGTGTTATTTATTCGCATAACAATAAATTTGAATCCCTATCAAACGATGAATACATAATAGTCTCTCATCAACATATTTATACTCAATCCCAGAACTATTTTGCTTGTTACTTATCTCAAACTCTTGAACAGTGTCAAGATGAATTTCTGTTGTTTTCTCTCATATTAGGTAGTATATTGTCTATAAGTGGATAAATAATAATTATTCTTTTGAAGCACAACCGCTTACAACAACAATGAGTACATCGAAGCTTAATGGAGGGGAAAACACCACCCGTGAAATAATGTTGTCAAGATTTTTCAATATTAATCGCGCTTTGGCGCCAAAACAATTAGAGTGGAGCAAACAGGCGGGAAAAAGTATGATGATAATGATGGCATTGGATGACACTTCAAGGATAACGGTGAAAAGAGAACTACAAAAAGAGTTTGATGAGAAAAAGGGTGAGAAAACGAAGGGTGATAAAAGGAAAGATGTGAAAAAGCGAAAGTTGAGGATGGAAGTGAGGGAGAAACGTGGAGAGATGATCTTTGGATGATTAATTAGGCTGTTCTTACTGCCAGGGCGTTGGTTCTTCATCTCCTTTTCAATCAGGAGTACAGAGACAACGTTTTGATTGATGCTTCTACCCTCTCACTCACTCTCTCTCTCTCTCTCCCTCAGTTTCATTTTTCTTCCCTTCATTCCACTCCTGAATATTTTCCGAGACACGGTTTTTGAGACAAATTCAATGTCAACGCGAATGAAAATCTGGAGAAAGCTTAGGTACTGTAGCCTACAAGCATTCACGGATACCAGAATACAAGATACTGCTAGCATCATCTGACTCGAAAAGATTATTCGAGTTGTTGGATTACTTTACTTTCTTCCAGCCCACAAGAACAATACTCATATTTTTCAATTGTTTATAACTCTATTTTCGTAACTTGAAATCAATTAATAAACTATTTGTATAAACTATAGTTCAATTGTGTTGTCCTTTTTGCGAATCATGATGATTCAACCATCGAAGCAATAATAAAGTATACGACACTGGCGGCTCATGCCCACGAAACAAGTGAAGTGCTGCACATTAAAATATACGAGCACTTCAAGTAAGTGAAATTCTCATGCACCCGGACAATAATTCTTCAAATATCGCCATTGCAAACGAAATCTTCGGAGCATAGAGGGTTCTATCACTTGAGTAAGTGAAAATCGAATGTTCTCGAACAATATTTATATCCTCAGCGAATCGCTAAAAGTTGACATACAATCTATCTATTAACAACGAAAATTCTATTCGCCATTACTATTCTCTTTCAGTGAATCAGCGTATAATTCCAATCTGTTCTCGCATGATCAGACCTGCATAATAGGGCGATATTTAGTCTCTATTAATTGATGTGGCTATAACACAAGGCACAACCACAGCCATTGAGACTGAGTAAAGCTTTCGCCAGGTCCTAATAATTGAAGAGGCAGGGAACAATGAAGGGAGAGCCTGGAAGCCATTCTGGTCCTTAAACACAAAGGAAATTGAGCCCTTCGGTCCTAAAGGGAAAGGAAGATCAATCGACTGGACCAATCTGGCAATATTTGTGATTGGTGGATACGTTGTAAAGGGAATTTGTGAAGCTTTAAACACAAGCTGAGCTAAGCGCACAGTTTCACCAACGATACGTTGGCGTTACTCGAAATAATTACCTAAACAGGATAAGTAATATCAAATGCAGTTGATATTACTTATCCTGAATAGTTTTCGTTACTTAAACAGTTGATATTACTTAGTCTAAACAGTTTTGGTTACCCAAACAGTTGACATAATACCTCAACCTTAACAAAACAGTTTTTTTACTCAAACGGTTATTGTAATAACTTGAATAGTTATCGTGATTGAACAGTGTGACCGTTTGAACAGTGTTTTTGTTACTTCAATAGTTGTCGTTAATCAAGTAGTTACTCGAACAGTTGTTGTTACTCGAGTAGTTACTCAAACAGTTGTTGTTACTCGAGTAGTTACTCAAACAGTTGTTGTTACTCGAGTAGTTACTCAAACAGTTGTTGTTACTCGAGTAGTTACTCAAACAGTTGTTGTTACTCGAGTAGTTACTCAAACAGTTGTTGTTACTCGAGTAGTTACTCAAACAGTTGTTGTTACTCGAGTAGTTATTCAAACAGTTGTTGTTACTCGAGTAGTTACTCAAACAGTTGTTGTTACTCGAGTAGTTACTCAAACAGTTGTTGTTACTCGAGTAGTTACTCAAACAGTTGTTGTTATTTTGAATAATGTTGTCGATAATTGAAGAGTTTTTGCTATACTTAAGCAGTTATGTCGTTACTTGAATAGCTC
Organism: Sogatella furcifera; assembly: GCA_017141385.1. Classification (NCBI taxonomy): domain Eukaryota; kingdom Metazoa; phylum Arthropoda; class Insecta; order Hemiptera; family Delphacidae; genus Sogatella; species Sogatella furcifera. The sequence goes on from CM029552.1 coordinate 2,623,975, forward strand.
ACTACTCAATACACTAATTATTATGGGAAAGAGGAGAGTAGTATCTGGAATAGTAGAATAATCGTGGAGTACTAATATTGGTGTAAGCAAATATTGTATTGAAGTATCTTGTAATATACTTTTAAACCCTTATTCAAAATGTCATCATAAAGATTTGTGCCAATTTTCAGTTCAGCTGCTGTTGTTGAATGTATGTTGTTACTGGTGCAATGATCGTTGATCGTGAACGATGATTGTTGTAGTCGATCAGCTGTGACCAATCACAACTCTCAACCCCACGATCAACGATTATCGCACCAGTAACGACACAACTCAAGAGGTTTCACCTTTTTTCACCTTAAATGTCTGGACTAGAAATGGTGATACTCACATAACTACTTAATCAGTGAAGTATAGGCTATTTGTGTATTTATAAGTAAATTGAGTTAGTTCGCCATTGATAGTTTTGTGGATCTATTTGTGAATTTCATTCCAGATATCTTCTACAACGACATTGTAGCAATATCTGTTCGCTAACTTTTCAAAACTGAAAATTTTACGTATTCAGGCTTGGGTTTGAGGGACATTTTGCGTGAAGTAGATTGCTAGATAGGCTTTCTGGGAACCTGGGAGCTCCACTTGTTTGAGATGTGGTGAACCCTTTTTTGGGGTGTGTGACCCCTTTCCAGAGGACTACGTCCCCATACCACTTTCCTTGAAACCACCACCAGGCTTTGACTCGGCCGAGAGAGTTCGCACATGCTGAGAAGATACGCAATGTGACAATGTAACAGTTACAGCTACAATGTAAATTGTACAGTAACGGCGTGTCTTCTCAGATTACACGAACTTTTGGTGCTGCAGATCCAGTATAGTGGTGGCTGCTTTGAAGCGATTCGATTTTTTTCCAAGATCTGTAGTAATTTTTTTCAAGATCTGAATGTGTTGGATGTAATGGATTCATGAATAAGAACCTATAGTTCATAACACTGAAAAGTCATCAAGATGTTTATTATTTATTTATCTATGAATTGGTACTTACATAGTTATAATATTGTCCCATAGTAACTGCTAATAGCAGGAAAAGTAGGGAGGAAGTGTAGAAATACGAATAAGAAGAGGTCGAAAATGGAAAAAGAAGAAAAAGAAGACATGAGAGAATAGAGAAGAGAAATCAGAGAACAGGAAGAAGAAATGAGAAAATGGACGAAAAGAAGAGAAAAAGAAGAACAGAAGACAAAGAAAAGAGAGAAGGAAGAGAAGATAAAAGAGGGAAGAGAAGAAGAGAAAAACTCCAACTCCGTGGTTACAGAGTACTCCATCAGTAAAGTATCATGCTTCACAAAGGGGTACCCACTACCCAAAGTATAACTGGCCGTGGGCAAGCAATCTTGGGCCCAAGTCGCCTGAGGCAAATTTTCTTGTTTTCTCCCTATTCTAACTTTCCATTGCATTCTGTTCCCCACCCCTCCACTCATAACAGTTGCTATGCTATTACATTGGAGTGCCACATAGTCCAGAGCTTTTTCACAGCTTTTATTCTTGTGTACTTTGAATAATGTGTAAAACTGCTTCTATTATACTCCCATGAATGCTTGTATAGTCTGTAAAAGCAGAGAAGACATTCTGGCAAGATAGGAAAATGATTCCAACTTGGTCAATATTGGTTCAAAAATTATAAATTTGGTCTCAAATTGTAGAGCAGAATGTTTACTACAATTTGAAACCAAATTAATCATTTTTGAACGAATATTGACCGAGCTGGAGTCATTTTCCATCGTTGTTGGTCTTTATGTCTTTTTATCATTCAATGTCTTCTTTGCTTATACAGGATATAGTTTTAGTGGTTGCCTTCTTATGTTATCTCTGCTCATCATAACGTTTATATGGAACGGATTTATTATTTTCTTGAACTAGATTATGTGATTATTCATCAAATTAATGTCTTGTTACTTCATGAGCAATTGCTTTTCTCACAAGGTTTTATGAGTTTGATAATGTGAGCTACTCGTCCTTAATAATGTTCTTATTAATAGTAGGTGTGAAATTTTCCTTACTACTCAAGTTTTATATACCTCTGTTCAATGATAATTTGTTCTGGTAAGCTGTTCCAAGGTTATTACAAAACTTTAATGACCTTGAGCTGTTCTATGATCACTTCTATAATTATAATCATAGTCACTATCGAATATAGTCTTTGTGCATGAATTAAATAAATGTTTAATTACCTCAGTCACGATTTAATTTGAATAAACTAGATTAGTGGTTTGACAACATCCTGTCTTTTCATTCAATTCAAATAAATATTGTTACATACAAACTAACATAAAAAAGTTTACATGAAAAATATACAAATAATATGTCAACGAAGTTGGTAAATATCTGTTATCGATGCCCAGCTCTGTTGGGTCAGTTTGTGAGCGGTCTTCAAGAGTGAAACAGTTATTTGATGTCAATTGCTAATCGATTACGCTTTAGACCGGTTTCAAACTGTCCTGATAGAGCTGAGCATTTATAACAGAAACAGACATTTCCCGACAATTTTGTTTGTTTCTGCTTCAACAAACGCCATCTATGGGAGAAAAAAGTAAACAAGAAGGCTGGCTCTGTTTACAATGCTTGACTCCTATTGGTCAGCTCCCCCAATCCAATGTTGGGAGTGGGAGAGAGCTCTCGTCCAATCACAGAGCTTTATCGTAATGTTCCGTCATTTTGTTTCCAATGACGATCATTGACAATCTTGGCTTTCACAACGGTATCACAGTTCATCGTCTGATATAAATTGCTGAAGACTCATTTTATTTCAAAACAAGTATTGTTTTCAGCTTTGGGGAAGAATTAAGTCATAGATAATTACGATAAAAACTATTATAAACGATGTACGATATAAATAATTATTGAAGGCTCATCATATTGGATTAAACAGGTACAGTTTTCAATTTTGGTAATAAGTCATAAGTATAAGTAATTCAGTCATAATCTCAATTCAAAAGCAAGTATATACCAATACCAATACTCATAGCGACGAGTAAACTAATGTTTTTATTGTGGCATGAATTTTCAAATTTATTTTATACTTTCATGAACTTCTAAGTGATATTTTCAGTGAATCAATTTATTTGGTTTCTTATCCTTTTATTCTAAATTCTAAATTTTTTGTAACATTTTCTTGGACGAAAACTTTTTGAGTGAAGTGTTACAATATTGTACATAACCTTGTTTCGGACATATTTATCAAAATTCAGGGAAGAAATAGTACAGGCTCAGCCTAGTTTTTCTTGCCTGGTTATAATATAATAATATTATTATAATTTGTGTAATGATATCGATGAATAAATGAATGAAAGTAGAATAGGAATGGAGCACTGTTTTTTATCAATTGAGTCAAATAATATCTCCCAACTATAAGATCTTTCAATATTATTATCAAATAAGTTATTTTTCGATCAAATGATGAGCAACTTAAATTTTACATACTTTTTGGAAAAAATTTTCTATTCTGTGCATCCCCAATTACAAGGATTTTAATCAACTGATAGCCAATTTACCACCAATTCCAATCAACTGTTAGCCTATTCTGTCATCAATCCAATTCCATTTTTCAATTATCTCACTCGCTATCCAACTGGCAGTGCTCGTACAGTTTGTATAAGCAAAGAAGACATTCTGGCAAGATGAGAAAATGACTACAGCTCGGTCAATATTGGTTCAAAACTTATGAATCTGGTACCAAGTTGTAGAGCAGGATGTTGTCTACAATTTCAGATCAAATTTAGGATTTTTGAACGAATATTGACCGAGCTGAAGTCATTTCCCCATCTTGCCAGAATGTCTTCTTTGCTTAGACTGCTGTTTGGGCAGACTAAACCAAGTACCAGAGATGGAAAAACATGGCATATGCTGTATGTTTGGCACTGCATGAATTAGAAAACACTGTCCTATCCAGATTGGTCAGCTGGCTTATCACAGTTATGGACTGTGCTAATGTAGCCACTAAATTACCCCCGGCTTCCCGGGGGAGTTATCCCCCACCCTGTGTCACAAAAAGCTTGGTTCAAGTTGTGTCTCATAGTCCATTATTTGCCCATTAATGACTCAAACACACTCTCTCTCTTTTTGTCTCTCTATCATCCTCTCTCTTTCGATCTGTTATTTCTCTTTCTCTCTTACTCTCTCTTTTCCGCTCTCTCACTCTCTGTCTTTCTTTCTTGTTTTTCTCTCTCCCTTCCTCTATTCCCATCTCTTCCATGAAGTATTTCTCTTACACATTCAACCACTATTCCTCTCTCTCTCTCTTTCTCACTCTCTCTCACTCTCTCTTTAGCTCTTAGTCGTTCTCTTTCATTCCCATTATATCTCGCTTTCCTTCTCCCTTTCCCTCTTCCTCTTTCCCACTCTTCCTATATTTCTTCCTCCCTCTCTTCATCTCTCTCTCTTTTCTCTTTCTCTCTCCCTCTCTCCTCTCTCTCTCTCTCTCTCTCATTCTCTCTCTCCTCTCTCTCTCTATATATTTCTCCTCTCTCTCTCTTTTCTCTTTATATTTCTCTCTCTCTTCTCTCTATATATATTTCTCTCTCTTTCTCTCTCTATATTTCTCTTTCTCTCTCCTTCTCACCCTATCTCTCTCTTTCTCTCTCTCTCACTCCCACCCTTTCATTTTTTGGCTCTTGCCATTACAGACCAATCTTGCATACTGTACGACCGTATAGTGATTTTCAATCATAATCACTGCAAAAAGCTTGTCACTGCAACTGCATATGTTCTGTATTAACTGGAACAAGTATTATTAACTGCTACTTGAATCCTAGTACATCAGCTACCATTTTATCTACTCTGGTGAATTTGATGTTTAATAACTGTTTATCAGTTCTATAGTTATATTTATGTGGGATCTCATGTATTGTCACTTGATTATCAAGTATAGTATTTGAGTTGTGTTTATAGTGTAATGCTCTGAAAAAGCTACTACATAGGCCTACCTTGGACCAATCTATACTGCATTACTTACGGACCAGAATATTATCAACATCATTTTGTGAAACTTTTAGAAGTCAATGCTCTCGTTTGAGTTCATAAAATACTGTGTAGCAGATATGGAGCCAATATGATAATAGAGAATGAAGGTAATGATGGAGGAGATAAAAGAAGCATAAATTATTGAGTTGTTGCTAAAAGTTTCAAGTTTTACCACTTCAACTCACTTTCTCCAACTGATTTTAAACAGTTTTCAATCAGGATTTGAATAAAAAAGTAAATTGTTATCCTTAATCCCCATCTCATTCAGGAATTAAATACTCTATGCCGTTCTAGAAACATGGCAAGCACTGGCGGCTCGTACTCACGAAACATGTGAAGTGCCTGTATCTTTTACTGTACAACGCTTGACCTGTTTCGTGGGCACAAGCCGCCAGTGATGTTAAGAGTATTATCATTCAATTGAGAAATTTCTCCTTCGTACAAATTGAAATTATTTTGTCACGTAATAGTGTGAAGGAGAGTTCTGGAATTTTGTTAATATTGAATTTTGAAATTATCTGTTATCGATAACTTCAATACTGAAAACTGAATCACTTGTCGGTCCAAGCGTTTTAAGAGGAAATAAAAAATGCTTTATACTCTAATTTGATACTGTGAGAAAGTGAAGATTTCTTCATTGAATGCCAATGTATACAATAAATATCATTAAAATTAGAACAGACATAGAATTTATGCATGATATGTATATAAAGATATAAATTATGAATATATGTGGAATACGGAATATGAGGAATATGCCGTTCTTGACAAATGCCTAGTATGTCCATGAGTGAATCTGGGCCTGTTTATCAAGATAAAACAGGAAGAAATAGCCTACTTGTTCGTAACAAGTATCATATTGTAACAAGTGAACATTGAAAATATCCTAAAACTGAGGTTAGGCATACATCACAAACTATTGAAAGCTTAGTTTCCCTGTGCTGTCAAACTGAATTTCCTTGTTTTCCCCCTTTTTTGCGACAAACAGCTCACATAACAAGCGAGAATTTGTAGTCTGTCCAAGCAAAGAAGACATTCTGGCAAGATGGGAAAATGACTCCAGCTCGGTCAACATTGGCTCAAATATTATAAATTTGGTCTCAAATTGTAGATCAGAATGTTTCCTACAATTTGAGACCAGATCAATGATTGTTGAATGATAATATTGACCGAGCTGGAGTTTTTCCATCTTGCCAGAATGTCCTTCTTTGCTTGGACAGACTATAGCAACTTTTCCATTATACGGTTACAAATTGGTCACACAAATTCATTGCGGGCTGCGAAAGTTCATAATACTTCAACCTCATGCCTCATCCATTAAATGCATTTGCTGTTAGCCTGAGTTCATAAACCATTTTGTGTCGCATGCTGCATGAAGCATGCTGCTTTTAGAAAACAAGTGGTGTCAGCAACATTCATTTGATTAATACTTCCCCTCGACATTCTAGGCCTGATTGTTGTGAGTTGTGAGCCGAGTGATATTAACCTGCTCGAATATCTGGTAATAAATTCTTCAATCACAATTAACACAATTCGTTGGATTCGATTTGATTTCATTTTGAAGGAAATCTATCACAATCAGGTATTTATCAAGCTTCATTATAACTAGTCCAATTACTATGATAAAGATAATATACGATACGTGCATAAAGATAATACACGATGAAGGACACAAAAACCTGTTAGAAATTAATAAATAATTGGATAAATTGAATACGGTTTTATTCAAATCAGTATAGAAATTGCTTAATTTGATGATTATCTAGCCGAATGATATTGATTTCCTTATCTTAGTTGATACAGAAGAGTAAGAGCGTTACTGGAATCGCTTACTGTTGAGCATATTGAACGAATGGAACTGATAATGGAGTAGTTCTTGTATTTTTAATAATTTCAACTTGATAATTCCTACACATTAGATATCAATTTCTGTCTAGTCATGACCGGACGCCTACAATTAAAACATGATCTAGTCAATAGTTTGCTCAAAATCGCTTGATCTAGTTCTTCGCTTTTATTCAAGACTAAGGAGCTCTTTCAACAAGTGGCTTTTTGTATTGAGTGATAACACGCTGGTCTGATAACCAAGAGGACCCAAGTTCGATTCATGGCCGTGAAACAATTTTTTTTAGACCATAGCACAATCACAAAGATACGGCCACTCTGTCTTTCGGAGGAGACGATAAGCCGTCGGTCCCGACTAACTGAAAATTAGGCGCCATCTTTCTTCATCATTCATCTCCCACGCACAAGCCTAAGAGCTCATGTGGGTATCATCCTTAGAGAACAAAACAAACACATTTTCAGAAACATAATGCCCAATGAATACGAATTCGGCCCAATGAAAAATAAAGTTTTGTCAAGAAATAATAAATAATAAAAGTGAGCTCATTAACAATAGGTGGAATGTGTTTGGTATATATTTATATGTTATGAATGTACATAAATTTACTCAAAATCCTCTGCAAACACATTGAATATTATTAATTCATTGCCAAAACTTGGCGCTAAGTGGGAAACTTTGCTATTGGAGGGTGAGAATGGATGACTGTATTATCAGCTGATTCCAACTAACAAGTAGTATTAGAAGGAAAGCTCACCTGCATTGATGAGGAAGGCGAGAGGAAACTCACTCAAGGTGCTAACCTTATTGTTGTTACTCTAGCAGGAGCGTCTTTACATAAGTCTCTTCGAAATATCAATCCAATTTAGTAGTTGGTTGTGCGTATGGTGGATGATTCCATAGAAGAGGGAGTGAGGGGAGTTTAAGTACTTCTCGGGTAAACATTACACTGTTATGCAAATTCTATGATTTTACTCACACGTATAGTCTGTTCAAGCAAAGAAGACATTCTGGCAAGATGGGAAAATGACTTCAGCTCGGTCAATATTGTCTCAATAATTATCAATTTGATATCAAACCGTAAAGCAAAATGTATTCTAACATTTGAGAACAGATTCATAATTTTTGACCCAATATAGATCAAGCTAGACTTATTTCACAATCTTGACAGAATGTCTTCTTTGCTTGGACCGATTATACACACTCATGAGGTGACAGTCGAATATTAATTTACTATCAGATGCTGATGGAGTTCTATTGACTATGTATCCTTCCTTCATTTATAGTGGGTTAAAAGATGAAGATTAATTTATTCATTATGATACAATATTATATTATTTTATTTATTAAGATGACAATATTGAGATGTCACTGAAGTTGATATTCATGAATAAGTTGTGTTAATCAAACACAAAGAAACAGATCGAAGCGAGCATATAATTTATTCATTAATGAATGTCATCTTGTAACCCAACGTGAATAGGATGATAGTATTAATATTCCATACACTTTCTTCTCACTATAAATGCACTTATGGGCAACTATGTCAAGATGTTAGTGATTTTATTGAGTGATATAGTGATATATTGAGTTACATAGTGATTTTCAGCGGTTTGGCGTTTTAATGATTTTTTACATTGATCATTTGGGAAACAAATTAATATGGTTGCTAAAAATGTTACGATGGCTTCGAAGTTGATAGTATAATATATTTTTGTAAAATTGCTATAATATAGTTGCTATGTATAATATAACTCTTATCTCACTCTAAAGCGCTTCTATATATAGAAGCGCTTTAGAGTGAGATAAGAGTTATATTATACATATAGTTATATTACTATAGTAACTACAGCCTTATTCTATTAACTATATAACCCTCAATGTTCCCAAATTCATTACTGTATGATCAATTTTTGAAAATCTAATGTCATGAGCATGAAACGTCGTGTCACTTCTCGATGGTTTCACCTAAACATCGTTCTTTCGAAGATTCTTGTCCCCAGAAATTCATTTTTATTCGTTATACAGAAGATTGTAACACAAGTAAGTAATTTATTGCAGGACTTAATTTAAATCTTGGAAAGTTTCATAAATCACACTCCGATTCTGATGTCTCCGAAGAATTTATTTAATATCTACTAGTAAGTAGAGTAGGTTTTACTCGTTGATTTAATACTATGGTCACTGCTGCATCGATGGAATGGGTTTGGTCGGTATTCAGTCGTGGGATATCGAACACACCAAAGTTTGTACCAAGTCTCACGGGGAAAGACACCACAACTAATTATTAAAGCCACAGAAATCTCTAAGATAGCATACACGTTCCCCAAAGTACCAACATGATCTCAACTCCATAATGATAAATGATCAATTTTCTTCATCTACATGAGAGTAAAATCATGAAGGAATGATTACAATATTATGCATTATATAACATTGGAGTTATATTGAAATACTATTATTACATAGAGGAATGAGTTCAATATTACAATAAGTTCAACTTTACAATAATCTCTCTATGGTAAAATCAGAGTTATAAAAGCACTATTGTAATGATACGGTCACACCGTCACACCAAAGCGACCAGCAATAATTGAGCAGTAACGAATGCGAATTTTGTATTGAAATTGAATGGAAGATTCGCCTTCGTTACTGCTCGATCATTGCTGTTCGCTTTGATGTAACCAATAATGAAAGGCTTGACAGATCCAATCAATTGAAAATTCAAGTTCGGCTCGGATCCAGGCTCTAATCTTGATGTTTAAAATTTTCAAAAACTTGAAGTTATTCAAAATTCTTGGAATTTTTATCAAGCCCGCACCACACGGTAGATTTCTGATACGAATTAGTGATACAAAGTCCAAAATTGATACAGGAAGAAAGCTCGTTGAAACGAGACATTTGCAATGCTCATGGATAGCCGCCGTATTGGAAATTAGCTGATTCTATTCCTCGATTATAAAACATTTTGAGAGCATTTTAACTTAGTACTGTAAATGTATTTTTTAAGTTGAATTCATAACAAAAGTAATAAAACACTATAGGCCTAAGCACAGAGGAGGTGATTCACAGAAGGGTTTACTTTCTCTGTGCTATAAGTTTCAGAGAGCTAATAAAATTATTCTTCTCCCATTTTTGACACTGTCAAATAAGCTCACCTCACTTTTCAACACTACTTTGCAAATATTTTTGATAAAATGGTCAATGAGCTTCCTTTCTGTAAGATTGCGTATCAATCTAGAACTTTTGTATAGTCTGTCCAAGCATAAAGAAGACCCTCTGGCAAGATGGGGAAATGTCTCCAGCTTGGTCAATGTTATTTGTTCAAGATTCATAAATGCGGTCTTAATAGTAGATCAAATTGTTTCCTATAATTTGAGATCAAATTGATCACTTTGGAACCAATATTGACCGAGCTTGAGTCATTCTCTCATCATTCCAGAGGGTCTTCTTTAATTGTACAGACTATATCACTACTGCGTACCGTATCACAAATCAGCTGTGATACCTTTAGAACAGTTTCAACTGAGGCCTTCAGAACAGTGAAATATTGTTGCATAGCCTTCTTATAATTTCAGGAGTTCATATCCAGTTCCATTTCTTCAACAATGAGGAATAAGAAATTCAATAAGAATGAGTAACGGGAAAAGTATTGAGAGATGAAAATTTCTCATGATTTCTCACTTTTTCAAGGTTGAGTATGAACTTCCTTGTAGGTTCCCGATAATTTTGCGTAGACTGAGAAGACCTGCGTTTACAATAAACTTTCTATTAAAACGGCGTGTCTTCTAAGCTTGCGCGAACCACTGTATAATAGTAGGGTTGTGGGTCACATAGCACGGTGAATGGTTGCATGATTAATAATAAGTTTGTTGCTCAACACTGGCGGCTCGTGCCCACGAAACAGGTGAAGTGCTGTACTGTAGAAGATAAGTGCACTTCACCTGTTTCGTGGATACGAGTCGCGAGTGTTGCTCAATTGAGCCATTCAGAGTCGACTATTTGCACACCTCTTCGACGACAATGAGCGCGCCCCGCGGAGAGAGCAAGAAGCTGAATCACTTTATTACATATTTATAGCTCACAAAGAATGGTTGACTCCACCCCTGACATTGTCCAATGAGTAGGCTAGCAGCCCTTAGCACATTTTCATTTTTACAACATTTTCCTGCAGTCTCGAATTGGAGTGCCTTGATAATAAGGTTTAACAAGGCCTACTGTTCCCGATTACATTGTATTTATGTTCATACATATTTTGATATTTTTTAAGAGTTCATTGTAAATTGAAGAATAAAGAAATTGTTTGCAAATAAATGGAAAATGGAATGAATAAATTTTACTCAAAACAGTAAATATGAGTAAATAGTATACAGTGATAAACAGTAACTGAGTAAATATGATTATTGACTATAGCTTAATTCTGCAGTCTTCAAGTTAATCTAATCTGAATAAAATAGATCCAAAAATCAATAATGTAGTCGTCATCTCATCATCATCATCATTGCTAACACAGAGGCCCAGCAGCTCATGTGGGTAACTTTATTTCGATTGAACTCTAGAAGAAATAGAAAATAATCCCCCTAAATTGAGAAAATAAAACAAGTGAAGCTGCTTGTTGCGTGACATTTACAATATAGGCGATACAATGAAATTCAATATTGTATATCATAATTGGAATTATGCCCGGTTTTTCCAAGCACACTCAAATTTGAGAGACCCTCAAGTTGACTACAGTTTACTACATTTGCTAAACTTATCACAGGAAATGTCAGCTGTTCTTCAAAATTTGAGGGTCCCTCAACTTTGAGTGTTCTTGGAAAAACCCGGCATTAGTGTTTTCTCAACTAATATCCAGTAAGGTGAATCATTGAAAAAAACTCTGTAATGTTACTCTTTAATGTTAAAAGAGAAACTGTTTCGAAAAACAGTTTGATGCAAAAATTCCTGTTGATTCCTGCTACATTCAATGTGGCGGATTTTAATGATCGTTATCTTTGAAATAGATAAATGAATGAATGAATTTCTAAGCTTCATATTTCTAACCAAAGTGCGCGCGAGCTGAAAGGACATGTACATGACTTTAAAAATGCAGTTACATTGAAAATGCATGAAGTCTCCCCCAGCTTGCGCAAATACTATAGCCTGGACTATAGAAACTGTATAATCAGACTAACTATACGAGTACATATTATACAGTACTAGCAGGCTCGCTTCGCTCGCCTTCTCCGCCTAGCCAGGGGCTCCGCCTCCTGGACCCCCGACAGTATCAGCAGTGTCAGTGAGTCATGCAGGCTTGCACCGCTCGCCTGCAAAACCTCTGTCAGTGTCAGCTGAGATGAACAGGCTCGCTTCGCTCGCCTGCAAATTAGATTAGAATAGATTTGCTTTGATCATCATCCATCACTTAACACGGTTCTTTTGGGTGATCGTTCTGAATTAGTTGTTCTATTACCTTAGCTCAACCTGGTATATAATTTGAACGTATTTAGTTCAGTATTTCTGTGAAATAAACGAAAGTGCAGTTTCCAAACATTGGAAAACTTTACTACAGGCGTAACTTCGAAAGCGTATTGAAATTCTATTGAACACAGCATTTCTGGACCTAATCTGGACCTGCTCACCAAATTTCAACATTTTTTGCCAATTGGTTCTCGAAAAATTTAAAAAAAACTCCAAAAATAGTAAAACGCTAATATTGAGCAAAAACTTGGGAAGTATATCGGACATAGGTTAAAACTTGATTCAATATCTTCCAGATTAGTCCATTTATAATCTCGCTGAACCATTGAATTTACAGTTAGGATTGGTCGTATCAAGCCGGAAGATATGCAACCCGCAATACATATACAATTTTGAAAACCAGATTATTGGCGTAATTTTGAACGGATTTCAAAAATATTTCAACACAACATTTCTAGACCTCATCTGAACCTGCCCACCAAATATGAACATTTTCTACCGATTGGTTCTGGAAAAAATTAAGAAAACGCCGAAAAACTATAGAAAAACTCAAATATTTGGCGTATCCTTAAAAAGTTTTCAAAATCCGTTCTTAGCGCGCGTCTAAACATCCAACTGAACATGCCTGCCAAATTTGAACGCATTCGGTTCATTGGATTCTTAGTTCTCGTGATGAATGAATGAATGAATGAATGAATGAATGAATGGATGAATGGATGAATGGATGAATGAATGAATGAATGAATGAATGAATCAGTGCCATTTCGCTCTTATATATAGAGATATACAGTCTCCATATCGTAGACACCCAGACCATCTATACTCTGTGGAAATGTCTCTATTGTCCAACTATAATCAGTTTTCTAGTCCATGATTTTTTCAACTCTCAGTACTACAGTGCTGTTAATTATGTGTCTGAATCTGAATGTTCAGTGATAAGAAGTAAATGAATGACAGATAGATAGATATTATGATAGCCGTCAAATGCATCATCTAGTGGACAATGCCCCAAAATACAATGCCGTGACGTCACTCGACACTATCTCCATCTGGTGTGACAATAATGCAACACAGATTCCGACTCTCAGCTTCCTCCCTCTTTATTCAATAGTGGCACACTTGTCATCAACCATAGTGTCTGTCCAATCAAGGAAGACATTCTGGCAAGATTGGAAAATGACTCCAGCTTGGTCAATATTGGTTGAAAAGTTATAAATTTGGTCTCAAATTGTAGGAAACATGCTAATCAACGATTTGAGACCAAATTTATAATTTTTGAAACAATATTGAGCGATTTGGAGTCATTTTCCCATCTTGCCAGAATGTCTTCTTTGCTTGTGCAGACTATATTACTAGATTCAATCACGTTTCAATAAAGCATTCAACATGTGACTAAAGTCATAGTTAGATAGCTTCGTTTAATATGAAAGCTCCTATTCGAGGCTGGTATTAGACTATTATATTTCTGTTATCATAGTTGTTGATCCTATTAAAAGAAATCATATTTTTATCGTATGGTAGAAATCATTTATTTATTCATCCTGTGAATACATTCAATGAATGTATAATAAAAATCATCCGTGAATCATAATGAAAATATGATTTCTTAACTACATCTCATTTCATACGATTAACTATGAAAATAATATCATTGTATAATACTTGCCTAGGAAGCTATGCTAGACCCTCCTTTGGGAGATTGGCTGTCGTTAGTAAAGACAGTCAGTCGTTTCCCGTTTCTGGAGGAATAGTAATTGTTGCATTACACTCTAACTGATTCACTGCATGCTATTCAGAGGTGTTCTGCATTTTCACTTGGATGTGAAGACTGGCTTATGGTTGAGAGGATCGACATGCTAACCACACGTTACCTCTATCCTGGTTGATGATTATCCGCCTGCTGTGTTTTCTGTCCGGGCTGGGTGGGCATTCTGGCGGGGTGGGGATGGCTTCGGCTCGGTCGGTGTTGGTTCGGGGGCTGTGGGGTTTCTCGAGAATTTATAGCTTTTGGGCCGGTATTGGCCGGACTGGAGTCGTTTTCCCGTCTTGCCGGGGTGTCCTCTTTGCTTGGACGGACTATATAGTTTGGTGAATATGAAACTGGCAACCAGCTGGTAGGCCTAGGCCATTCATAGGGTTGTTGCGCCATTGACAAACAAACAGGAAGCTATGCTAGAGTTTTGCAATAGGCCTATTCTCAACAACAGAATTGGCGACTGGGAATGATGAAAACATCCTGACAAATCAGGCATCATTGTATTCAGAATTTAAAGCTCTACATTTTTGTAACAGTTCGTATTTTCATAAAACCATTATTTTCAGCAGTAAATTCAAAATTAAAATTTCAGTCGGCCGCCATTTTGGAAACTTCTCATATTGAAAATTTTTGAGATCACTATTCTCAAGCCCTCATACGTATACTTGTGCATATCAAATTTCAAAGGGATATGTGCAATGTGCATCCATTCCTCAAATATTGGGAATCATCATAAATATTTCATTCCACTGGGAATAAAAATGTTTTAACAAAAAATCGGAGACTCAATAACAAGCAAATTGGAAATTTCAGCCATTTTCACTGCTCTACCCAACTTTCTTGAATAACATTTGAAATAGTTCCGAATTCAGCCAGCAGATGGCAGTAGCAATAGGGTGAGTTGCTTTGACTTCCATTGGACACGCCTCTAAGCTCCGCCTACGATCAAAATGGCCGAAAACATAGGTTACAAAAGTTTCCAAATTCAACCAGTAGATGGCAGCAGTTGACGTGTGATGTTTCAGTTTTGACTTGGACACGCCTTCTTGCCCCGCCTGCTCTTTTCTTATTGGTTGACAGTGTTTCGTGAGTTCTGTCTTAGAAAATGGCTGCTAGCAAGAAAATGATGGATGATGTATCATACACAAAAAAATTACTCTGATTTACTATTGACGAGCTTGAGCTAATATAATATTAATTCAATTCATGTATTCACGCTGGTAAGATTCTATCAGGTTAGTATTTGAAGGATATTTTTATAGAATTTAGACTCAGTTTTACATTTATCCTGTAACTTAGGCCAGTATTAGACTCCAATATTTTTATGCTGTATGAAATGAGATGAAAATATGATCTTGCACTGCCATTTCATACTCATTAATTCTATTTTTCATACCATGAATATGAGATAGATCCCGGCTGGTGTTTATAATATTTTCTGCATTAAGCCCAATAATGTAAAGGAGAATAAAATTATTTTTCTATTCTATTTTATTATATAATGAAATAGAACTCAAACTATTGATGATCTAATATCGACTTCTTGCCAGTAAAAAGTTAAAAAAACTACAACAATTTGGTAAAAGTATTTGGGAGAAGTTGTTATCGGAAACTGGCTTGTGATTGATCGACAGAGTGTAAGGTGGTTGTCAGCCAACAATGGAATTAAATTTAAGAGGGGCGTTTCTTGGCTTGCTTCATACATTGATCATAGTTTTTCAATTGATAAATTCATTATAATGAATGAGTTTATGCAGAGGAAATAATTTCTTGTGGATTCAAGTTGTTGGTAAAATAAGTTTTTTATCAAATAGTGAAAAAATATTCTAATAGCCCAATTGAAATTTTTAAAATTCCCGTTTTGCATCAGCCGCCGCGGTGCCCTTGGCGAGGCAGTGGAACACTCTGTATAGATAATGTATAGCCTCAGATCAAGTATAGCTCAATATTATCAAGCTCAATAAATGAGTATTGAGTAACCTTTGAAGGTATTTTTATTATCATTCAATCAATAAAATAAAAAATAGAATTTCCTCAACCAATTTATAATATAATTCCAAATTTTGTAAATGATAGGCTAATATTATTACTGGAACTGTATGGTGTGGATGGCTGCTCGTTGAGGTCTAAGTAGGCCTAATTGTGGTCACAAACACTATGGACTACTTCCGGATGGGTGACCAGAATGTTACCCACCCTTATGTGTAGCTCCCCACCACGAAAGCCTGCATACTATTTTCCTAGCCTTGGGACTGGAGATTTCCTTGATATTTTACTCCTCCGGCAATAAAACGAAACGAGTGTTCTCCATCAGGTGATCACAATTTTATAGTTGTCGTACTAGCAATATTGAACTACAGTAGTAACCGTGGTAGTATCAAATCAAGATATGAACCAATAGTAGAATGGCTCCTATACATTTCCCTTTCAATGAGGACACGTTATTGGTGACTTCGGGAAAAATAGGGAATAAACACAGGGAATAGAGGACGAATACCTAGAGGGATAGGAGAATATAATTAATTATTATAGGTAGGCCTACTCCAGAAGTTTTGAAATGTGATGAATTGTATCTATAAGATTATTGAAATTGAAAAGTACCTAAGTACTACTTCTCCGCCGGAAAAATCATATCTATCCAGATAAAATTGTGGTTTCATCTCATCTGATAATAATTATAACATGCAATGATAATAATGGGGCTTATTGGATTTACAATAGAGAATTATGATTAATCGGAAAATTATTGGCGTATTTTTAAAGAAAACACTTGACCTATTAAAACAAAAACAACTTTTATAATTAAATCTCTTCATCACTACTGTTAATAATTATAATTAAGCAGTCTCTATAACTAGCCTTTATCTCAAATTTCTTATTCAAAATATTTATTATTCAGTCCGTATCTCGATTATTATGCTAAGCTTTCAATCCATGTATTTCTCATGTATTAAATATCGATTAAAGTCTCGATTTTTTAAATTAATATATGTTTGAATTATTCATATCGCTATTCTGTAGGAATAATCATTTTTCATTGCCATCACTACATCAGTTTATCACTATTTCCGGATGTTGAAGCCTGGTTTCAATTGATAACACTGACCACAACTGACTTATTATTGAGGAAAATCTGCAAAAACAGATAAAAATACTACTCTCGAATCAAATCTCTCTATAGTTTAAGTCTCATGCGAATAGATTGCTTTCGTATGGACAGTGTATAATTCTCCTCATTTATATAAAGTTCACAAAACTTTGATGTGGAGGGCGATTTTACCAAGAACAGAATACAACTTCCAGTATAAATTTATCTCATAACTTGGATCATTATCCAAGTGTAGGACATCATACCATGGCTTTTATGCTGAAGTGTTAAAGTGTTCTATGGATTAGATACTAAGTTCATACAATAATTAAATCTTCTCAATAAATATTTTCCCAAAATTGCGATTCAACTCTGTACCTACAACATCTATTCACGTGAGTAGTTCTTCAATTTTTTTTTCTAAAATTTAATAGTTTTTCATCCAAGTGCAAGTGGGACATCTTCATATGGCTCTATGCTGAAGTGTTAAAGTGTTTCATGGATTGGATACTAAGTTCATACAATGTAATATTCTTCCAAAATTGCCATCCAACTTTGTACCTACAACATCTATTCAAGTGAGTAGTTCTGTTAGTTATTCATTTTCAATAATTGAGTATTTTTCCAATAATTTTGAGGTTCAAGATTGCTATATATTATAGACTGGAGATTTCAATCAATATTCTCTATAGATTATTTTCTATTCTTAATGAAATCATAAATCTGAGAATGAATTCAGGATCACTCATTGATGTAGCCAATACCTTATTTTCTCAGTTAAGTTCAACTCCGAAATCAAATAAATCTTTATTTCTCAAACACGAATCTGAGTAATTTAGATCCTGAAAAATCATATTCTCTATACCCGTGTTCCCATATTATAATGTATTGTTACTTTCAGCTATATAGTTGCAATGTCTAAATTCATTCATCTGTCTTATGTCGAACACATGATGAAAGCATAGCCTTCAGTAACACAATTTCGTTAAACTATAGTCCAAATATTCAGGTTATATACGTTTAAATTTCTCTTCTAGTCAAAGGCTTTCCATCCAAAGAAATGATTCGGGAGTGATTGATGGTCTATTTTTAATTCTGAAGGGTCGATATTGAGTCAATAAACACAAACTAACTTATGATAACAAAAAACTTATATCTCAACTCCTAGCCTCCTAACATTACCCCCCACGACTCTGTTCCCAAAAAATACATGAGAACTTCCTATTTTGCTTTCTTCCAGAGTGTGTTTCTGTATGGCCTGGAACTATGGGGGTGTGCTCCGGATGCACAGAAAGTATTCTTACTACAAAAAAAAGCAATCAGGATAATTTCTGGCGCATCATATTTAGAACATTGTAGGCCTCTATTTATTGAAGAGAAAATCATGACCTTGCATGGCATGGTAGCTTTTAGGCTCTTAATGAGGGTAAAGAGAAAGATAGGCTTGTTCCCCTGCAGAGATGAAATACACAGCTACGATACTAGAAACAAATCCAATATTGATGTACCTTATACAAGATTAAACAAGGTATTAAATAGTCCTAATTGTATATCATTAAATTTTTTAATGCACTACCAAATTCGGTTAGGGTTTTACACGAATCAAAATTTAAACGTTGCTTGGAGTGTCTCCTTTTGAAAACTCCTTTGTATTCTATTTCTGACTTTTATCAAGTATCAATGGAGAATTTTGCCGAATTATGAAAACCTTAATCTTATTATTCCCCTCAATTAGAAGATATTATGTGATTTTAGAATATGAAAATATATATACTGTGACCATACTAGATTATACTGATGTGTTAAATTTGTGTTGAAAATCTACCTATTACACTGAACTCATGTCTAGTCTTAGTAATACATTTGATCTGTTGATAGTATAATATTTGATCTGTTGATTTATTAATTGTATTTATTTGACGTTTTCGATTGCAATGTAAACAATGCTTAAAGGAATAAAACATTCTTATTCTTATTACTCCTAGCCTCCAATGAGGCAATCTGTCAATTACCATAATGGAGAAAAAGGATAGAGTCAGTTTGTTTAGCGATCTCCGATATGAGAGTCATGAGCTGAATTTGGAACATTTCAAGATTTATACGGTTTTGGAATGGTACAAAAATAATAATTCAAGTGGAAAGGAACACATAAAGTAAGAAAGGCAGAGCTGAAGTGGTTGGGAGAAAAAGCAAAAGAGAGGAAGAACAAAGTTGAAATAAAGATGAGATAAGATGAGGAAGAATAACTGGATGAAACGACAGTAGAATAAATAAGATTGTGAAGTATTTTATTGAAAATTTCACAGTGAAACTGCAGGAAGACTATCTGTCTATCTATTTCCTTTCGGTTCTATTATTTTCCGGTCTCTTATCACGTCTCTCATTTAGTATAAGAGAGTATAATATTCATCTGTATTTTTCTCTTCTCTTCTTATTTTCATACTTGCCTTCTTCATTCTTAATGCATGCATCCTTTTTTCTCTTTACATTTTCCCTAAACATCTTAATTATACAATTTTCTATAGTTAGAAATGATTGGAATGAAGTTTGCCTCAATGCTTCTATAAATCAAAATAATACTTAATTTCTAAATTTCATATTATAGGACAGGTCTAAGATCCTCCATTTTTTATAAATACAGCAAAAATTTATATCACCGTTAGCTTGATAAACCCCATATCCCTGTCATTCCACAAATTTTGTAGTCTATTCTTAGTTTACTCATGCGAGCTACTGTGTATAGTCTCTTTCTTATGACTATTTATTTTATTTGATGACTATATGACTATAATGACTATTTATCTCTATTTTATCCACATTGATAATGGCCTAATGTGCCGAAACATGTCTGTGTTTTAATATAATTTTGAAGTTTTTAAAAGGGTGTTTGATTTTCATATATTTTTCAATTCTCTTTTTTATTCTCATAGTGTGGGATTTAAAACGATATAAGTAACCTACTGTAATTGATAGATAAAATGGAAAATTAGATACCTTTTTTTAAACTTTAAAAGTATTATTTATCACAGACATGTCTATATTATTTGATTTTTTTGTTTTATCTATCAACTAGCCGGCAGGCTCGCTTCGCTCGCCTTCTCCGCCTAGCCATAGGGGGCTCCGCCCCCTGGACCCCCGACAGTATCAGCAGTGTCACTGAGTCAAACTCGCTTCGCTCGCCTGCAAACTCCGTTCGAAAGAGATTCAAAACTTACTGAACACAGCATTTCTAGACTTAATCTGGACCTGTTCACCAAATTTCGACATTTCCTATCAATTTATTCTCGAAAATCCAAGAAAAACTCTGAAAATTCCGAAAAATAGTAAAACGTTAATATTGAGCGTAACCTTGGGAACTATATCGGACATAGTTTGAAACTCGATTCAATATCTTCCAAATTAGTTCATCTTTCATCTTGCTGAACCATTGAATTTACATTAAGGATTGGTCGTATCAAGGCGGAAGATAAGCAACCCGCAACACATCTGGAATTTTGAAAAACCTGATTACTGGCGTAATCTTGAACGGAATACAAGAATATTTCAACACAACATTTCTAGCCCTTATCTGTACCTACCCACAAAATATCAACATTTTCTACCGATTGGTTCTCGAAAAAATTGAGAAAGCGCCGAAAAACTATAGAAAAACTTTAATATTTTGCGTATCCTTGAAAAGTTTTTAAAATCCTTTCTTAGCGCGGGTCTAAACGTCCAACTGAACATGTCTGCCAAATTTGAACGCATTCGGTTCAGTGGATTTTTAGTTCTGGTGATGAATGAATCAGTCAGTTAATGAATCAGTCAGTCAGTACCATTTCGCTTATATAGATATAGATTATTTCAAATAGCCCTGAGTTGAAAGTTAAAGTAGCCTACTGTACCATGTAATCTACATGAATGGAGTGATTGAATCTAAATCCTTTATCTTCTTCGCCTGTACTTATCCTTCGCCTCTATTTTCTTCGCCTATACTTTATCCTCACTTCTTCTCTACAAGTAGCATGAGCATAGATTGCAGATAACATTCGCAACCGGAGGTCGGTTGAGAATTGAAAAAACAATGAAAAGTAACTGAACATTTACTTACCCAATTTCATTCATCCCCGACCATTTATAGGCACTTCTTTTCTTATCTTCCAACTCATTTACTATCAGCGGGAGCCATTCTTTTCATTATTCTGGCACACAATTGAAAATTCAACTACCCCAAAGTAAAAGATCGAGATTATATTAAAGCTACTGCAGACTGCAGATGAATATAGTCTGTCCAAGCAAAGAAGACATTCTGGCAAGATGGGAAAATTACTCCAACCCGGTCAATATTGGTACAAAAATTATAAATTTTGTCTCAAATTGTAGGAGATATTCTGATCTACAATTTGAGACCAAATCAATAATTTTTCCCATCAAGTCATTTTCCCATCTTGTCAGAATGTCTTCTTCGCTTGGACAGACCACTTTTATTCACATCTCACTTTATCGGAAAGTGCATCAGTCGGGTAATTTTTTTATTGACAGTAAAAGATTTCGTCTCCGCGCATAGTAGATTCGTAATAAATTTTAGGAGCATTTGGTAGTTTATTGCTGGAGAACCTGGTGTGTCAAGATGAACTGATATAAATTTTACGACTGTTTTGAAAATAGATGACCAGTGGTTAGTGAGGCAGCGTCTTCTAAAATTTGATGGTAGTGCATTCGATAGGTGAGATAAACTGCATCTTAAAATCCACTTGCAAGGGTTAATAGTGTAAAGAGGGATGCAGTTCTTCAAAAATAAATTCTAATTTTCAGGAGCAAGTGCTCGATTCAAGTGCACTGACTGTAACTTTGATCGTTTTTTTTTAGTTGTAAAAATCTATAAGGTATTGTGGTGGTTTGAGTAAAGAATCAATATGTTCTTGCTTGAATTATCGCTTTCAAATAATTTCGCAATTGAAATTCTACTGGCCTCTGTTATACTGTACTTTCTAGCTTGAACTTCTATTTTCCCCATATTATTCTATCCTCTTAAACTTCCCGTAAAATTATTATTAATGAATATTATTATAATAATTTGATAGTGACCAGAATGAACCTTCCTAATGGCATTAAGAAGTCACAAGACACACAATAGAAGGATTTACAAGACTCACACAACACGTTTTAATCCATTGTTTCCAACGTTGTTCCATTTGATTAATTTTTATTCATTTATGCAATTATTTAGTACATAGAAAATCTCACAGACAGATTATATGAAGTCCATTTCGCCTTATTGACAAAATAATTGTATACTTTCTTCCAACAATTATTGTTTTGATTCATTGTGAAGATAAAGGTAATTGGAAATTATAAAGGTAATTCAAGTACGGTATTATCTGATAAATAATTGATTCAGAGGTCTTTTTCTTACTATGAAAAAGTGAATCCTGAATATTTGGAAAGTTAGAGAGAATTAAATACCCTAATGCCGGGGTTTTCCAAGCACACTCAAACTTGAGGGACCCTCAAATTTTAAGGGACACTCAAATATTTGAGGGATCCTTAAATTTTGACGAATCGTCAATTAACAGCTGACATTTCCTATACTTTTAACATAGGAGAGTTGAGGGGCCCTCAAACCAAAGAGTATTATTGAAAATATCATTTATTCCAATATACTGTACTTAGCACCCAGCTATATACGTCATACCCTGCTGGGTTGGAATCATAGCAACTAGCAAGGCTTTCAGACATATCCCAAATGCAGGATAGTGCTATGTGCTATCCCATGTGCTACTCCTATGCTACAATTTCATGTATGATAATGCGACTCTTATTAGGGAATCTAGCACTAATTCTGTACTATAAGGTCCAGTAGACTCATAAATTAGAGCTTGTCATTACAATTCTGATGGAATTCGGAATGTTAGCAGAAGGCATGTTATAACACATGTACCTCAACTAGAAATGAGATGAACTGTTACTTAGAAATAACTGGAGCAGTTATTCTAAAATAACGAATACAGAAAGTTATCTACTCAGTTACTATCATTTTTCTACTATTATTACAGTCAACTACAACTATTTCTTCTCAGCTACAAAAAGACACATAAAATTCACTGTCGGCTCTTGCCCACGAAACAGGTGAAGTGCTGTACAGTAAAAGATACGGACACTTCACCTGTTTCGTGGGTATGAGCCGCCAGTGTTGAAATTAATGTAGTTAAAATAAACAAGAAGAAATGAGATGAGATGAACTGTTACTTGAAAATAACTGGAACAGTTATTCAAGAATAACTGATACTGGAAGTCAGGCAGTTCTCCCAACTTTGAATCAGATAAATGGTTTAAAACGTGTATCGTATAATATTTGAATTTAGTTGGCCTGCTTGAGTACTTGTAATAGTGCTATAATTGTAATGTGAATATTTTTACCTGGATTTATTTTTATTTCGTCTATGAGCATAATGCTACACAACAAGCAATATTGTTAAAACGGTTACAGAAATAACTCAACACTCTTGTAGCAGCTACTGTATTTTAATTTAGTAGGCCTAGTTTAACACTTGTAAGAATTGTGCTACATAGATTTATGAAATTATTTTTATCTGGATATTTATATCCTTGTCTATGAGCATAAATGCTACTCAACAAGTAACTGTTACCGTTACAAAGAGTAACAACTTGTAGCAGTTACTATTTGGCCACTCGTGAGCTAGTTACAGCGTTGAAACGCATTAGCATATATCCTTCCCTTATCTTAAACACCCACCCCTCAACCACTAGCAGTCTGTCCAAGCAAAGAAGACATTCAGGCTTGGTACGAAAATGACTTTAGCTTGGTCAATATTGGTTCAAAAATCATGAATGTGGTCTCAAATTTTGGGAAACATTCTGATCTAAAATTTGAGACTGAATTTATAATTTTTTAATGAATATTGACCGAGATGAAGTCATTTTCCATTTTGTCAGAATGTCTTCTTCGCTTGGACAGACCATAGCAGTAATTTATTGGCCCTGTCTTCATTTGTGTACTCATATCAGGGCGACTAGTTAGCACGCACTATAAACTGCCACTGTGTGTGAATGGTGTGAATGCTCACGTCTGTGCTAATGCTATTCATATTCGCATCAACTGCAGATGAGTTCATGTAATGGAATGTGGTCAGCATAAGGAAGTCTGGGAGTAAGTTACATGTGTCGAGTGAGAGTGGGTCTTCTGAATGGATTAGATGAGAACAGCCGAATTTACGGCACGTAGGCCTCCCCTTAAAAAGAAGAATTTGGAAGTTCCTCACTTATGAAATATTTGGATTGATAAAAACTCATTTCCGTAATCTTTATAGTTGAAAGAAATAAAAGCAATCAGTACCAGAATTAAAACAAACAAAAAAATTCGCTCCGGCAGCTGGCGGTCGGAAAGAGTGCGTTCCAAATGCAAATCTATGATAACTCAAATCATATGACTTATAATGAGCTATTCAGGGTATGAATTCTGAAGTGCCGTTTTCGAAAAACCCATGAAAATACCATTTTTGGCATATTATTCGCCATTTTTGATTGGATTTTTTTCGTTGATGGCTCAAATTGTAGGGCATAATGAGGGTATTATACACACCAATTTTCAAAACGATCAAGTTATTGGTCGATATGTAGTGATTTTTCGAAACTTTCATCCCCTAATTCCACCCCCTACCCTTGGACCAATTTGGCTGGTTAACGAACTTGACCGAGATAATGATTTGTGTGCAAAATTCGGTAGCTCTCCGACAAGCCCTTCGGGAGTTATCGTGTTCACAAGAATCTGTACACATATAAATATATATATAGATATATCAATTTGAACGGACATCAAATTCGTGTTCTAGGGGCTCGGAAACGTGTAAAAAATATATCACATCATAAATTTTCGATTGTCAGGGCAAGACCAATAGTGCATTTTTTCGAATGAAATGCACTAAAAGATTGAAAATATTGTATTCTAACAAAATCACAATATGGAATTGTAGTTTTAGAAATATCTATTTGATTAATACCAATAGTATCCAATATATTTGTGAAAAATCATGAAAATTCTATCTTCAAATTTATTTTTATCGACTCTTAGCTCTCTTTCCAACTCATAATACAGTATTATCAATGGTAAAGATTTAATGATCATCAATGGTTCTTGTATTTTGTTTGTTTATTATAGTAGTTGCGACTTTTTTATTTCTCCGGTTTTTATTGTGAATGATAATATTCATAAATTATTATTCTTTAATCTGGAGTCCATTATTACTTAGTTTGTCTGTTTAAGTGAAAAAGACATTCTGGCAACTTAGTATATATTGGTTTGGATTATGAATTACTTATTTGATCTCAAATCCTAGAAAACACTCCGATCTACAATGTGTAACCACATATATAATTTTTGAACTAATATTGACCGAGCTGGAGTAACTATCCCATCTTGCCAGAATATCTTCTCTACTTGGACAGATACTCATTATAACAATTCTATTTCAACACTAGCCGGCAGGCTCGCTTCTCTCGCCTGCAAAACCTCTGTCAATGTCAGCTGAGATAAAAAGGCTCGCTTCGCTCGCCTGCAATTCCGTTCAGAAGGGATTCAAAATTTATTGAGCACAGCATTTCTACACCTAATCTGGACCTGTTTACCTTATTTCAACATTTTCTGCCAATTCGTTCTAGAAAAATCCAAGAAAAACTCCGAAAATTCAAAAAAAAAAAAAAAATAGTAAAACGCTAATATTAAGCGTAACATTGGGAAGTATATCGGACATGGTTTGAAACTTGACTCAATATCTTCCAAATCAGTTCATCTATAATCTCGCTGAACCATTAAATTTACAGTTAGGATTGGTCGTATCAAGGCAGAAGATATGCAACCCGCACCACATCTACAATTTTGAAAACCTGATTACTGGCGTAATCTTGAACGGAATTCAAAAATATCTAAACAAAACATTTCTAGCCCTTATATGAACCTACCCACCAAATATCAACATTTTCTACCGATTGGTTCTCGAAAAAATTGAGAAAACGCCGAAAAACTATAGAAAAACTAAAATATTTTGCGTATCCGTGAAAAGTTTTTAAAATCCGTTCTTAGCGCGCGTCTAAACGTCCAAGTGAACTTGTCTTCCCAAATTGAACGCATTCGGTTCAGTGGATTTTTAGTTCTGGTGATGAATGAATGAATCAGTGCCATTTCGCTTTCATATATAGAGATTACATTGGATTGACTCATTAAATTACTCATTACTATAATTATAACTAGTAATAACTATAATTATAACTAGTAATAACTATAATTATAACTAATAATAACTATAATTATCAACTAATCGGAGATAACTGCTGAAAAATCACAGGTGTAGCAGGACCTGAGACTTCAATGATTTATTTTAAATGAACTCGATTAATTGAACAAATAAAACCAATAAAGTGGAAGAATGTATTTTTCACAGTGTACAAATTCTCATTCAAATGAACCTTCTTATAAATTGTATTAGGAACGCTAATTTTAACAAACAAGAAACTGAATTACTATCAAGCAGTGACTGTCGCTCATACTCGTCTCCCATTGGCCAGCTTGTCCCGCAATAGGAGTGGGAGGTCTTGTCCAATCACAGAGCTCTATCGCTGTCTTCGTCAGCTCCGCCATTTCCTTTTCCACAGCAGACATTCTATTGGTCTTGTGAAACGTATCACAGTATTTCTTCATCGAAAATTGCAAGATATCATAATTGTTGAAAACAAAATTGATACTTGAATCATGTGACAAGAAAGGTAGTGAATCCAATTCCGGAAAAGAATCGAGTCTATTGAAGAATTGAGATTGATTTATTTGGTTAATCAGCTTATTTCAAATCTAATAAAATAATATTGTTCTAGCGTTCTAGGATCAAAATCTACTCAACACTGGTCTAATCAGATTACTCAGATAACAACTTTACTATAGTCAGTCCAAGAGAAGACATTCTGTCAAGATGGGAAAATGACTTCAGCTCGGTCAAAATTTATTTAAAAATGATCAATTCGGTCCTAAATTGTAGAACAGAATGTTTTTGATAATTTGAAACCGAATTTATATTTTTCAAATCAATGTCAACCGAGTTGAAGCTATTCTAGCATCTTGACAAAATGTCTTCTTTGCCTGGACAGATTCTACTTATTATTACTAATCTCAAATCGGAAATCATCTCTGTGGATCTGTGGAAGAAGAAAACTTTCCGAATTCCCATGCAAGATAGGACCTCATACGGTGTAATCTAACCCACCTAAAGTCTTAAATTTGCTTATGAAAAGAAATGGATTTCTATTCCAATGAGAACTGACCAAAACCGGGCTGACCTTATTTGCATTTAGATTCGTTCTCTCTAATTTGAATATATTTTCCGGGATGAAATTCATTAATAACACACAAAGAGATCCGTAGATTAATAATCACGGCTCCATTATTTGCTGTGTTATCGTAGGATTTATTTCATCGGCGATCTCCAATCAAACATTATTCATATCATACTATAGTCTGTCCAAGCAAAGAAGACCCTCTGGTAAGACGGGGAAATGACTCAAGCTCGGTAAATATTGGTTAAAAAATTATCAATTCAATCTCCAATTGTAGGAAACAATTTGATCTACTATTAAGACCACATTCATAATTCTTGAACAAATATTGATCAAGCTGGAGTCATTTTTCCATCTTGCCAGAGGGTCTTCTGTGCTTGGACAGACTATACTAGGGCTGTCCATGTAAATTTCTTAAAAGTGGGAAACTGAGTTTCATGTGCTTTTTTCATACGATTGAAAAGCCCGATTTCTCCTCTATTTTTCTATTGAATTGCAAAATTAGTATGAATTACGAAGTTAACAAAAAAAAATACACCCTTTGCAATGAATATTACAATCACCTAATATTGAACCTAAATTTCATCAATAAGAAATGTTTGTGAATGTTCAATTGAAGTAATTCGCCATCAACATTGGAAAAAATACTTGAATATAACCAGGGACAGTAGAATTGATTCTTTTACTTATACTTATTAATTGAAAAATAAATGAAAATCGAACACCCTTTTAAAAAGTTTACAATTATTAAAACACAGACATGTTTCGGCACATTAGGTCATTATCAATGTGGATAAAATAATAATGAAATGAGTAATCAAGATTAAAAATCTCTATATAAAAAAGCGAAATGGCACTGATTCATTCATTCATTCATTCATCACCAGAACTAAAAATCGACTGAACCGAATGCGTTCAAATTTGGCAGGCATGTTCAGTTGGACGTTTAGGTGCGCGCTAAGAACGGATTTTTGAAACTTTTCAAGGATACGCCAAATATTTTGATACTATGTTTTTCTAGAGTTTTTAGAGGGTTTTCTCATTATTTCGTGAACCAATTGGTTGAAAATGTTGATATTTGGAAGGCAGGTTAAGATAAGGTCTAGAAATGTTGTGTTTAAATATTTTTGCAGCAATCCGTTCAAGATTCCGCCAGTAATCAGGTTTTCAAAATTGTAGATGTGTTGCGGGTTGCATATCTTCCGCCTTGATACGACCAATCCTAACTGGAAATTCAATGGTTCAGCGAGTTTTTCTTAGATTTTTCTAGAACAAATTGGCAGAAAATGTTGAAATTAGTTAAACAGGTCTAGATTAGGTGTAGAAATGCTGTGCTCAATAAATTTAGAATACCATCTGAACGGAATTCGAGCGAAGCGAGCCTGCTTGTCTCAGCTGACACTGACAGAGGTTTTGCAGGCGAGCGAAGCGAGCCTGTTTGTCTCACTTACACTGCCTATACTCTCGGGGTTCCAGGGGGCGGAGCCCCCTGGCTAGGCAGAGAAGGCGAGCAAAGCGAGCCTGCCGGCTAGTTAAAAATATAAGTCTAAATAATATCAGATGATTGCAATTGAAAGCGTATGTTATAACTCCTATTTACACCAAAATCTAGGTTATACTTATCACTATACTTATTCCTATACTTTAGAAAGTATAAACTACAAATTTCTGAATAAATAATCATAGTTATTTATAACTATCCCTTTATAATCTTCTTCAAACCTTGAACAAGTAGACGATTAATGGCTAATACAATGTGTTGAAACATGTGGTGGTACGGATTCGCTGTAATGGAGCAATCCTTAAATCCTTGATTTAAACCCTCCATATTTCTATCAACTGTAATGGAACAACACTGGTGATAATTAGTTGTCACAAGGGACCACTCAACAACATCATTTCCCAGGTTTGTGGGTTGGGTTCGTTTAACCTGATAAGATACGCCATTACAATGTAGATTGTATTGTGACTGCGTGTCTTCTCAGCTTGCGCGCGAACTAGAACAGTGAAGGGGAGGGGGTGGAATTGATTGTAGGTTTTATTATCAAGTGAGGTGTGATTGGTGTGTGTTACCCTCAGAGGCACACAATTCACTCGAATTTCACCTTCACGAACCGGTGAATTACGATGGAAAATTCCCCAAACAACTATAGTTTGTCCAAGCGAAGAAGACATTCTGGCGACATGGGAAAATTACTACAGCTCCGTCAATATTGGTTCAACAACTATAAATTTGATCTCAAATTGTAGGAAAAGTTTTTTTCTACAACTTGAGACCAAATTTATAATTTTTGAACCAAAATTGACCGAGCTGGAGTAATTCTACCATCTTGCCAGAATGTCTTCTTTGCTTCGACAGGCTATACAATGGACGCGGCCAACAATAGTGATAAAAGGTTGAAAAAGCTGTAGGAAATCGAGCGACGCTAATACACTTTACAGATTAGCTGGTGTATTGGGAAAGAATTTTATAATTAACTCTGATAATAATACGCTCGTGAAAAATAATCTCATTTTGAAATTTTTTAGTAGAGTGATGCAGTTATTTGTATATTTTTGAGTTTATCTTATAAAAGAGCTTTCAATCAAAATTCCTTTCTACTATCGATGTCGGATAACGCTTTCAATTATTTGATAATAAATAATTAGCCTATAATTGATTATTCAATTATCATTCTTGATAAGAGAGTTGAAGTGAATTACAAATGAGTGTGAGTGAATGAAACATTTTTAGTTGGTATATAGTCCATTCACGATGGCTTGAGACGAGATAAACAAAAGCTCTGCTTGTGTGTGTGTCTGTGTGTGTGTGTGTGCAACTTGAGTGGCTTTGTTTCAGCCACGTCATAAACAAGTCACAGCAATTCCGAAATCCCGAATTTTGTTGTAGGCACTTCAGAATGAGTATCTTTGAGTAATCTTTTTTATAGATACAGATTGGGAAATTGCTTGTTTCGGTTGTCTCTCGACTGCATGAAACTGGAATTAACAAACAATTATAGTAAAAGTTTTTTGTTAATGCTTTGGTTAGAGTCCCGATAGCAAAATTCGGGATATCGGCATTGCAGTGACTTGTTTATGTCGTAGCTAAAACGAAACCACTCCAGTCGCACACACACACACATGCAGAGCTTTTGTTTATCTCGTCTCAAGCCATCGTGAATGGACTGTATAGTACAGTATAAGGAATATGACATGTATTCTCCTTGTATTATGATATATTCTAAATAATTTTGAAGCATATTGGAATACAAAGTCAATGTGAGGTGCCTCAGCTTAAGCTTAAGCTTTCGAAGAGGTCTTAAACCAAATTTTTATTCATGTTTCAGAATTACTTTTTACATACAGGGTGTTTCAGGAGGAATTCAAAAAATATTTATTTTATAATTTTAGAGGCTTATTTCAACAATAAGGGTTATAACTAGATAAGGAATCATAAATTTATATTTTTTATTAATGAAGTTGAAGAAAGTCGGATTCTAAAGAGAATGTCACGCAAAATCGCTACAAAATACAAATTTATCACTTGTATTATGTTTTGTCGAGTTTTGCGATTTTTGATCGCTATTTCTGAGTTAATAAAACATACAAATCTATGATTCCTTATCCAGTTATAACTTATTGTTGAAAAATGGCGGTTTTAAGCATTTTTCAATTATCTCAATAACCGTTGAAGTATATCATAACATTATAACACTATACAGAGATCATTAAAGAGAATATTATAGAATGATATTATTGTGATAAATTATCAGAATGAATGATAAATTCATTCTTAGATTATTAGAATGATAATTCATTCTTATTCATTCTTAGATCATTCTTAATTATTAGAATGAGTGATAAATTATAGCCTAATTATTTACTATTACATTTTTCGATAGGCTCATAACTACAATCAATGATTTTCTAAAGAGGTGGCATTTATACTTCAGTGATAAAGCTCTGAACAATGGAATAAGCGAAAGAATCAGCTGACTAGCTAAGCTGTTACTCGTTCTCTATCTTCTCTGTTTCGAACAATCTACTTTTTCAGCGTAGTCAGTTTTGTCAGTAAACTCGCATAACATAAAATTGAGAATCGAGCTTTATTGGTACAGATAATAATAATGTTTCAACCACAACAGTGAAAGCTTCAAGCTCACTCTCTACTAAATAATTAATTCATGATTAATTTACTTCTGCCGGGTTGGAAGAAAAGCACTATTAATATTATAATATGTGATGGGCCACTTAGCAGTATGATTCAGATTTAGGATGTCATGATTCCATAATGATTTCACTCAAATCACTACATCGACTACTGAATTATCACTTAATCATTCATTTAAAATTCATAGATTTATTACATTCAGATTGTGAGGTAAGTGAGCTCGAGCTTATATTCTGGCTGTAAAATGAGGTCGACGCTGTGGTATGTATGTATGTATTCGTATGCCGTATTTGGTGGGGAGTTCCAAAAGGAAGTTCCACCGGCACTATAACCTTAATGACGCTGTGGTCATATCGCATTATGGGAGCCACGTAGACTTTCGATTCGATACCTACATTATGAAGCTTTAATAATAGCTCAAACTGCTAGCTTTTTATTCGTGACAAGTTATCAGATGGCAGTGATCAAGATTTAATGAATTTATATAATAGTAATTGTGGAGTTCAAATGGAAAACCATGTGTGCTAAAATTGTGAAAAATGAGATTTTTGGTGGAAAGTGATGTATTAGCCGAGTTTATAAGTTGGTTAACACTGAATGTGCCTTTGAATGTCTTATCAGTTGATAGCGCTGATAACTACGGTGCTAATATTGTAGTGGAAAAGAATGAAGTGCCACCAGCCGAATGACTGGAAAATGTTGCTGTGGTGGAGAATAATTGAAGTGTCAAATTCCCATTATATCGGTTTCTGGCCGTTTCTAAAAAATTCACTTTTTGGCACTTACATTGCTTCCCATTTGAACTCCTCAATTATTATTATAAAAACGGTTTGTTCTTTACCTTGATTACCTCGTTTTCATACCTTTTGCATTCATAAAATCTGGGACTTATGGTATCCAACTACAAACCAGATTTTCTAATGAATTCATAAATTTGTATAAGTCTTCATTCATTGTGGAACATAAACCCAAAATAATTGGGAAGAATCGTATCATGAAAGTCTAATTTGATGCGCATATGAACATGCTCAGGCCTAGTATCCTGATAGTATTGTAAGCTAAAATTATGATGCTGTGGCCTAGTATAATATATAGCTACATGTTTACTTAATTGGATAATTGAACGATTTCCATTGTTGATACCCTATCTGATACGTTAGTAGTAGAAGTATTACAGGTATTTAGATAATTAGTAGTTAGTTCTGGTAGTAGTATTCACTTGTAATAGTCCTACATAGAAAATAATAATGTTGAGTCATGTGATATCCAACATTTCAGGAGAACTTTCTCAAATTTCTGACAACAAACAATTTCCAAATTGGATCCCAATCAATTGAGAGGTAGAAAATGACAGGAAAGATAATAAAATAGAAAAGTATAAAATAAAAGAGGAAGGCTTTCTTTATTATTTTGTTATCCTTCTAGAAGGACGAAGTTGGGATCGAGATGACAGACAGATCGAGATGAGAGATAAGAGATGAGTAAATAGAAGAAAAAATAAAAAGGAATGAATAGAAGAAATTGAAATTCAAGTATATGAGGATGAAGATCGGTGGAAGGTATTAAAAAGAAAAATCAGAGAGTAAATGTGAGAATGAACGGAGAAAGACGAAGAGAGAAAATGAGAGAAGGGATGAAGATGAAAAAAGAGAGGAAATGGAAAATGATGGGAGGAGGAATGATGTGTTTTAGGGAGAGATTGGAGGAAAAAATGAGCTATATATACAATAAAGAATGGAGAGTGAAAATTGTTCGATAAAGGGGAGAAGAATTTGATTTTAGTTAGAAGAGAAGGAGATGAAGAATGGGTTGAAGAGAGAAAGAGAACAGACGAAGGGAGCGAATATGTTTTAAGAGAAGGAGAAGAAGAAGAAGAAGAAGAAGAAGAAGAAGAAGAAGAAGAAGAAGAAGAAGAAGAAGAAGAAGAAGAAGAAGAAAAAGAAGAAGAAGAAAAAGAAAAAGGAGAAGAAGGAGAAGAAGAAGAAGAGGAGAAGAAGAAGAAGAAAAAGAAAAAGGAGAAGAAGGAGAAGAAGAAGAAGAAGAAGAAGAAGAAGAAGAAGAAGAAGTAGAAGAAGAATGGGAGGAAGAAAAGAAGAGAAGAGACAAACGATAGTAGAAGGGACACACCCAATCTCACATTATCAGTTATTTGACGATTATGGAAGCGCCCATCATATATATCTATAGGTATAGTCTGCCCAAGCAAAGAAGACATTCTGAAAAGATAGGAAAATGACTCCAGTTCGGTCAATAATGGTTCAAAAAATATAAATTTGGTCTCTAATTGTAGAGCTGAATGTTTACTACCATTCGAGAATAAATTGATAATTTTTGAACCAATATTGAACGAGCTGGAGTCATTTTCCCATCTTGCCAGAATGTCTTCTTTGCTTGAAAGACTAACGCTTAGGTAGCGGCTATGGTAACAACATGATATATACATAGGTGTATATATACACCTGTATAGGTGATATATACATAGGTGTGAGTTTTGTTATATATAGATGGTATAGCACGCTATAACATGTTCGTTTTTCATCAACTTTGATGGTCAAGATTACTATCCACTGTTATTACATTGGCTGGCGGTGGTTCAAGCTGCTGGGGAGTAGACTGTCCTAGCAAAGAAGACTTTCTGTCAATATAGGAAAATTACTCCAGTTCGGTCAATATTGGTTCGAAAATTGTAAATTTGTCCTCAAACTGTAAAGAAATCTCTGATCTCCAATTTGAGACCAAATTTATAATTTTTGATCAAATATTAACCGAGCTGGAGTCATTTTCCCATCTTTCCAGAATGTCTTCTTTGCTTGGACAAACCATATCCATGCTCATCGTTGGTAAATGGTTTTCATTGACATTGTTGATAGACTTTTTCCCGCCTTTTCGACATAGGCTACAAAGCTGTTAGCTCATGAATGGTTTTTGAAGGGACTATCGCTTCTGTTATAGCTTATTGCATATTTTTTGGATCAGGAGATTCATATAACCTCATCAAAAATGAATTTGATTAAATTCCCACCTGAAACGTGAATAAACACTACAATGCCTTGTCCACGTTACCATTGTGTTACCTCATTTGAAACCTCATAGTATTCAGGTATCTAATAGTTAAAAACAGAAAATTTTCATTTTTTAAATGTTTTTTTCTCTCTTCTAAATCCTGATTTGTGGAAAATAGGTGGATTTTAAACAAAATATGACTCTTGATGTATATATTCTATAATATTTCAAAAATTGAACTCTTCATAATAGATTCCTATATTGATTTAAACCACAAAACAACAAGATAGTATCATTTCTATAACTTTGAAGTGGAATATTACGTTTTTTAGCATATTTTGCCTATGATCCCAATAATCATTGAAGTTGAATGCTCCTAATTTATTAATTTCATTCACTCCATCTGATTTATCCGATACATGAACTAGTTTACATAAGAATTCAAAATTCCAATACTCTCATGGAGCCAATACGAAATCAACTTTATTATAATTATGATTCAACTTAATTTCCGATTATACAGAGTCAGCTCCCAAGGAGTCAGTAAGTTCATTCGAATCATTCTTATTCTCTAGATTGAGATTCTATACAAATATTCCGCTAAGATTGAACAATAACATGAGAGGTGAGAATGTGATGTCTGAAGCAAAAGAGAATAACAAATTAATAATAACATCGTGTAAAGCGAAATATTAGTTGTACAGTACAGGAAACGCCCCTATAGGCACATCGATTAACTAGAATATCCTTGAGACCCCCCTCAGCTATCTACCCCTCAACCTCCATAGCTCCCCCAACATTAACGCCCTAAGTGTAATTAACCTTCACGCAAATTTTTCACTCCCACTAAATCTCTATTCTCTTTGTTATTCGTATTTTATCCTTGTTCCTTCCTTTTTATACTCTTTCTCTATATTTTTCTCTCTCACTCTTATTCTTTCATTATCTCACTCTTACACTATGCTACTATTTACAATATTCAACTTCATTTCCAACTCTTTTCTTTATTCAAGTATAGTCTGTCCAAGCAAAGAAGACATTCTTGCAAGATGAGAAAATGACTCTAGCTTGGTAAATATTGGTTAGGAAATTATCAATTTGATCTCAAATTCCAGGAAACAATTTTAACTACTATTGAGACCACATATATAATTCTTGAATAAATATTGACCGAGCTAGAGTCATTTTCCCATCTTGCCAGAATGTCTTCTTTACTTGGACAGACTATAATAGCTTCAACGCGAAATTTTCATTCTCTCTATTCTTTTTGTTATTATTCATTTATTTATGTTCTTCCTTTTTACTCCTCTTCTTCCTATCTCACTTTTTCTCCATTCTTCTTTCCTTGGTCAAATTCTTTCTACCCCATTCGTACTTGAAGTGTGCGATAAACCACACGCAAATAATAGCCTGTCCAAAAAAGAAGATTCTCTGGCAAGATGGGAAAATAATTCCAGCTCGGTCAATATTTGTAAAAAAATTATAAATTTGGTCTCATATTGTAGTAAACATTCTGATCTACAATTTGAGACCAAATGTGTAATTTTCGAACCAATATTGGTCGAGCTAGAGTCATTTTTCCATCTTGCCAGAATGTCTTCTTTGCTTGGACAGACTACTTCAATCTTGTTGTAGGCTATCTCAGTTATTTGCGTTTCTCTTCCTCTCTTAACTCTTGCTGGAAGTCACCGCTCTTTATTCTCTCTCTAGCTAATTCTTTCTCCTATTCTGTTTATGCTCTATTATTCTTGATATTTTTTCTTCTTTCTTCTCTCTTCTTTACCTCCTCTCTTCTCCTCTCTCCTCCTCTCTTTCCTTCTTCCTTATCCTTTGTTCTCACTTTTGTTCCATCTCTTTCTCCTAGAATCGGCTTTCTTGCTCAATTTTTAGCGATCTCCATCATTCTAAGTACACAACATTAATTACAAAACATCCAGGCCTCTAGTCTGTCCAAGCAAAGAAGACCCTTTGGCAAAATGAGAAAATGACTCCATCTCGGTCAATATTGGTTCAAAAATAACGAATTTGATCTCAACTGTAGGAACCATTCTTATCTACAATTTGAGACCAAATCAATAATTTTTGAAACAATATTGACCGAGCTCGAGTCATTTCCTCATCTTGCCAGAGGTTCTTCTTTGCTTGGACAAACTTACCGCTTAATTCTTTTTACACGACACTGGTTTCCAAGAAACGCCTGCCATTATTCAAACCCTGTTGTGCTTTTTGGAAAATTAAGAAATTCATCATTGGTTTCCGTGCTTGCTACTATCTCACAGATTACAAACAGAGTGATAATCGACCAAATAGCTTCATGAGTCTATTATTATAATAATCACTAGTTATAATAAATACTTGGCGATTAATAGGTTACTAGCTTTTTCATAGATTAACTACAGAGTGTAAGGGTTAACTTGTTTTAAGAGTCGATGGTAGTGGACGGCAAACTACTGAACGGCAAAATCAAGCCCCATAAGAACAATGTAAATTTCATTAATCTCTTGGAACAGATTCCGTTCATAAATAGAGGCTCTATCTGTTCCAAGAGATTGATAAAAATTAGATGGTTCTTATGGGGCTTGATTCCGCTCTGTTTCAAGAGAGTAATAAAAATTACATTGTTCCTATGGGGCTTGATTCTGCCGTTCGGCAGTTTGCCGTCTACTACTACCCACGCTTAATATATTATTAAGGTTGACTTATAAAAAAGGTTCAATTGAACACCGTACTTCTTATTCTTCAATAAGGACAGCGAACTTAATAATAGATTCAATCATATTATTTTTTAATGACAACTTACCATGTTTAAGATTGATGAAAGATCCATTGAAATCACTTTTTCAATAAGGTTACTTTACTCCTTAGGTTACTTTTTCTCTTATGTTACTTCAAAGAAAATTTAATGCATTGATATTTTTCTAGTATTCGATCATAATATGTAATAATCACTTATATTATACGTAAAAAGTGAAGAAAGAGTTGAATAATCTAGTCACTCTAAGCATAGGTCTAGCTAGTACTTATGTGAAAATCATAGCCTACCTGAAAGAAATGAAACGTGACATTGTCATTGAATGTGCATTTGATAAGTTGGGGGAGCCTGGACCATTCTATGAATTTTCAACTTTGATCACATAATCGATAATTATATTGTATTTTGAAGAAAGAATTGAAAAATTAGGGAATCCATTTAGAATTTGATACTCATTTTAAGTTAACCAATCACTATGGAAGTTCTATGACCTATTGAAGAAGCAATATATTCATAACGTCAAACAAACAAAGTTTAAAAGTTTTTAAAATTTATGTTTTAAGTTCAAGTTTAAATTTAAATTTGAGTTTTATACCACCATTTGTGGATCAAAAATGAAATTTTCTCCCCAAATACTTTGATCTATAGGATTCATTTTGCTTTTTACAATTGGTGGTTTAACAGGAGTTATACTAGCAAATTCTTCAATCGATACTGTCTAAGTTTTTAGTTTTTAAAAAGCCTGACGACAGTCAACTGATGATGAACTCGCCAGTTTGGAAATTCTAAATCTGTTCAAGTATCGGTCCAATCCTCCTCTTTTTCCAGGTTTTCTGGAGTTGGTCAAAATGTTCTGAACTTCACAAAGCAACAAAGTTCGAAACTTTTGTGGTCATGTAAGTGCTGTAAAGCTCAGCTGAATCAGAAAATGCAATACCTGTCAGCGCTACTTAACAAAGCGATGACTCAGCTAAACATAAAGTCGAATTAGGACGGAACAAGGCGATTGGTGGAATTGGAAGTGATTTTATGGTGATAAGAAAAGAGCCGGTGATAAAGTAGAGTGGTGAAGGAATGTGGAAGGGAGAAGGATTTTAGGAGAATTGAAAGGAGAGAGAAAGAACACTGGAGTCGAATGATGACGATTGGAGTCACGTATGCTGTGATTGTGTGAAAGAGGATGTGAGGATCTATGAGATTGTGAGGAGATCCTCCTCACAATCACGAGGTTATATTGAAAAGGTAGAATAGGGAGAAGATCGAGTGAAAGATGGGTATGAAGGTATGAGATGAGAAGAATGAGTACAAAGCGTGTGAGTTAAAAATGAGACGTCCTAGAAGGAGGAGAATGATCAGGAAAAGGAAGAGCAGATAATATTCAGGAGAGAAGAAGTAGAAGATAGGTGGAGAAGTGCAAATAGAATAGAAAAGGAAATGGAAGGAAGAAGAAAATTCAAATAATGAAGTAGGGAGATGAGAAAGAAGATAAATATCTATCTGTTGATATTACGGATGGAGGATAAAGGATGTGAATGAAGAGAATGATATGAAGAATAGAGGAAATAAAAGAAATTCAAATCAGGCGGCATCGTAGGAAAAAGATGGGAAAGATAATGTGAAGGTGTAACGATTAAAATAAATGAAAATTATCAGTGTTTCCTTACCCTATGGGTGGGGTAGGGTGAGAGATGGAGAATCCGAATTAAGAGAGAAACAAATATTTGGAGGGAGCGTTTGTAAGGGAAAATATAATGATGTATAAGGAGAAAATAATACGAAAAAAGAGACGAAGAACAAAGGGTCAATGAGAATGAGAAAGTTGAATACAAGAAAGAAGAGAAGGGAATAAAATAAATAATTATT
The DNA here is from genome assembly GCA_017141385.1 of Sogatella furcifera. NCBI lineage: Eukaryota > Metazoa > Arthropoda > Insecta > Hemiptera > Delphacidae > Sogatella > Sogatella furcifera. Next base: position 2,663,208 of record CM029552.1, read on the forward strand.
AGCAAATGTTGTAAAGAATGAAGGGGAAGTAGGTAAAGAGGAAGAAGACTGTAAAAGGATGAAGGAGATAAATAAATGGGGAAAGAAGTGATCGTATGGAGTATAAGGAGATAAGAAGGAATGGTTGAGTAATAATGGTTGATAAAGAAATAACAAAAAATGTAAAAAAAGGGAAGGAGATATAAGAAAAATAGTCTACCAATCACCAGTGATAACAAAAAGGAATTCGACAAAATTGGAAAAATTGGAAGAGAAAGAAGAATCTCCCTATAGATGAATCAAGGATATGAATGGAAAGAGTGATATGGAGAGTAGAAGAAATAAGAAGGAGCGTATGAAAAAGGGGAAGATAAAGAATGAAAAGGAAAGAAAGATTGAGAAAATAAGAAGAAAAGATTGAAATAAGAAGAATTCCAGTTGCCAGGGAGGACACAAAGAGTAGAATTTGACAAAAGCGGGAAAATTGAAGAAGCTGTCGACAAGACAATGGTATAGTCTGTCCAATCGAAGAAGACATTCTGACAAGATGGGACAATGACTCCAGCTCGGTCAATATTGGTTGAAAAATTATAAATTTGAATCCAAATTGTAGTAAACATTCTGATCTACAATTTGAGATCAAATTTATAGTTTTTGAACCAATATTAACCGAGCTAGAGTAATTTTCCCATCATGCCATCGTCTTCTTTGCTTGGACAGACTAACCACAGTTGAAGCCTAATGAAGCGATCAAACCTTTCCTCCACCTCCCCCCTCCCATCTAGATTCCTTCCATAATACCTTCCCCCTCCCTACATTCACGTTTCCAGTTGTTTTCTCCAGCAGCGATCTCCTCTCCAGTCAGTAGTGATCTCTGAAAGGCGTCTCCATTTCGACTGCTGGAGAACTGTGATGCTAATAGCGGCTGATAAAAAGTTGGCGCGTCACTATTAGTCTGTCCAAGCAAAGAAGACATTCTGGCAAGATGGGAAAATTACTGCAGCTCGGTGAATAATGGTTCGAAAATCATTAATTTCGTCTTAAATTGTAGGTAACATTTTTTCTACAATTGGAGACCAAGTTTATAATTTTTGAACCAATATTGATCGAGCTGGAGTCATTTTTCCATCTTGCCAGAATGTCTTCTTTGCTTGGACAGAAAATATCTAAAGTAATGCTGCTTTGTAATCCGGCTTCATTTCAAACTATTATTATTGTGAATGGTAAAAGTTGACGATGAAAGCAAGAAGAAAAGGGGGAATTGCTGAGATAAAGGTGAGAGAGAGAAAGGGAGAGAGTGAGAGAGAGTGTGTGTCAGAAAGGAAAGGAAAGACTGAATATGATGAAAGGAAAAAATAGCAAGGTAGGGGAAGGAGTCGGAGCAAATATTATTGAAGTAAGATAAATTACAGAAGAAAGCGAAAGTTTAGAAAAAAGTTAAAAAATACAGAGTGAAGAGAGAGGAAATAGCTGAAGAGAGAGAATAGGAAGGATGTATTTGGGTTTGATGAGGGAAAGATAGAACTTTTAAAAGACACTGGCGGCTCGTGCCTACGAAACAGGTGAAGTGCTGTACAGTAAAAGATACGAGCACTTCACCTGTTTCGTGGGCACGAGCTGCCAGTGATAAAAGAGATCTATTCAACAGAAGGATAAGGATAGAAATAATATTATGGTCAAGTATATTTATGAAGGACGGAGAAATATTCAAGCTAGATTGAATCAAGGGTGATTCTTAAATTGAAGACAGTAACTTATATTATTATCTTCTTGAGTCAAAATAATGAAAACTCAGGTTATATTCGGAAGAATATTTTTCTAAAAATTAACTATAGACTATATTATTATGATTGTTGAGGTTATCTATGCTTCTTGAAACTGCAGTACTAAATAAGGTTTAAGTATAAGTTTATTAATCAATATTTATATATTATTATACAGAGAAAGGATAGCGTGAAGCAATGCTTTGTTCATGATAGACTATTCTATTACTGAACTCTAACAAGCAATTTTCGATCATTGAAAATGATCATTTAGATTCCATATAGAATAATTGAAAAGACACAGTACAATGATAATCTCCAATGTGAATACTTTCAAACAATACTAATTATGTGGAATTGAATTATGAATAAATGTATGATACAATTCCAGACTTTGATTCAGAGATTCATTTCCCATAGTGCATTATTTGATAAGAACCTATATTTTCAAGTCCAATCCAAGATTCCATTGAGAACTAAGTCAACACTTCTGAACAGGGGCGAACCCAGGGGGGGGGGGATTGAGGGGATATATCCCCCTCCCCGAAATTGGGACCTATCCTACACTAAATAGAATTCTTTAAAGCAAAAATTTTTAATAACAACTCCTAAAAATATAGATTTATGGTGCTTTTTTGAAAAATTTTTCCCTCTTACGGGGGAATCCCTTTGGAGAAGGAAATGGAATGAAACTGAAGCCAAGCATCGCAAGCCCAAATAATTCATTTCTTGTTTGAATGAATTAACGATTTGATCAACAATATTTGATCAAGAATTTGATCAACAATATTTGATCAACAATATTTGATCAACAATTTGATCAACAATATTTGATCAACAATTTTATCAACAATATTCGATCAACTTATGGTCGGTTAAGTGGAAGAGGAGGCTTGCATGCCTCAACTTCGCCCACAAACTCTTGTAAAATTTTTACAAAGTGAATCTATTTATCAACAATATTTGATCAACAATTCGATCAACAATATTTGATCAACAATTTGATTAACAATATTCGTTCAACAATTTGATCAACAATATTTGATCAACAATTTTTCAATATATAACGACTGAAAGAGACCAAAAGCTCTTGTTATAATCAATTCATCTACAATAATAATTGGTGAATAAAATCTCCTATTTTACTATGTACTATCCTTTCAAAAAGAAAACATATTTACACGGTAAATTTATTTATTTAACTTAGTTTACTTGGTCAAAAGATATGATAATGTTTGTTTAGAGAAGGCTATTATAAATACATAGGTCACTATAGATATTTCAAGGCAGCAACAACAAACAGCCCCCCCAGTGGAGGGGTCTCCCTGGGTTCCTCTCTGATTTTTTCATATCCCCCACCGAAATTAATTCCTGGGTTCGCCCCTGCTTCTGAATATAATAGTGTTCCAAGTCAAGAGAAAACCGAACCTGAAAAACTTCCCAGTCAGTACTTCCTCTCGTGAGAAACATATTACTGTACAGGAAAAATATTATTGTTGTTATGTCATAATTCAACGTCTGCAGGAATCCTACGTTTCCGTGAATGCTGACATGAAAAATAATAGCCATGTTACCCTACAGTACCATAGACAACAGTTACAACAGCCTGTTCAATGTATAAGGTCCCTTCAAGCAAAGAAGACATTCTGGCAAGATGGAAAAATTACTCCAGCTCGGTCAAAATTGATTCAAAAAATAAGCATTCAGTCTTAAATTGTATAGAACATTATGCTCTACAATTTAAGACCAAATTTATAATTTTTTAACCAATTTTGATCGAGCTGAAGTCATTTTCCCATCCTGCCAGAATGTTCTCTTTGCTTGGACACACTATACCAGAAGTCAAAAAGCGGAAAATCTACTTCACCTATAATACAAACATTTCAAAATAACATCCGCCATTTTCCAACCTTCAACAAATTCATTCATTTTGGATGAAAAATGAGTGTGATGCTGAGATATGATCTTCCAACTGGACATTTTCATAATAGGTTCTTCGTGTAGGCTATTAATTTCACACTTTTTTACAAAACGATGATCACCCAACATCACTGTTGTGGATTTATTACTGTACAAAGGGCCCTCGCGTGATTTTTGGCGCCCTGTGCAAGATTTTGGCAGCGCCACCCACCCTCGCTACCAGACGAATGCAATCCATTCGTCTATAATATAATAATGCAACCAATTCTAGTATAATATAATTATTATATTATACTCAAAGTCAAATATGATTCAAGCTGCCTTGCATGTTCACATTTTTTCCTTAAGCAATCCCAATGTTGCATGTGGTGTGGCAAAAAGGATTATAGGGACTTGCTTATTGTATCTCAACGTATTGTTCCGTATTTTCATGTAATGGATACGTGATAAGCGGAAGCCTACATGAATTAATACAAAATAACTGAAGGCTATCTACATTGAGCAAAATTGTCACATTGTACCGTACTTTATCATTAAAATATTGAATTTTTGATTATTGATTAATTTATTTGATTAGTTTGCTTGAAAGCACATGAGGTAGGGAATAATGAATTTTTCACAGAAGAATATTGGGATTCATCATGAATATTACATTTCACTGGAAATAAAGATGTTTCAGCAAAAAATCGGAAACTCAATAACAAGCAAATTGAAGATTTCAGCCATTTTCACTGCTGCTCTACCCAACTTTCTTGAATACATTCTAAATAGTTTCTAATTCAGCCAGCAGATGGCAATAGCAATAGGGTGACTTGCTTTGACTTTCATTGGACACGCCTCCAAGCTCCGCCTACGATCAAAATGGTCGAAAACATCGGGTAGAAAAGTTTTCAAATTCAACCAGTAGATGGCAGCAGTTGACGGGTGATGTTTCAGATTTGACTTGGACACGCCTTCATGCCCCGCCTGCTCTTTTCTTATTGGTTGATAGTGTTTTGTGAGTTCTGTCTTAGAAAATGGCTGCTAGCAAGAAAATGATGGATGGTGTATCATGCACAAAGAATAACACTGATTTACTATTGATGATCTTGTGCTAATATAATATTCATTCATGTATTTCGGCTGGTAAGATTCTATAAAGTTGATATTTGAAGAATTTATTTATAGAATTTAGGCTCAGTTTTACTTTTATCGTGCAACTTCAATAGTTTTATGCTGTATGAAATGAGATGAAAATATGATTTCGCAAACCCATCTTCAACTCACAATTTTCTATTCTATACATACAATGAATATAATGGAATAGAACTCAAACTATTCATAAATACCAGAAAATTTTAAAAAACTACAACAATTCGATTGAAATATTAGTATCATATGCAGGAGTTTTTATCGGAAAATGGCTTGTGATTGGTTCCTTTCTCCAGATTATGATTTTGTAACCTATTACTGTATCGATATGATTCTTCCGATCCCATTTGTACACTTCACTTTTTAGATCAAATAGCTGGGGCTTAGTACTATTTTTCAATCAAGATATCTCAACTATGACAGGAAGTTTCTGATTGACTAGTTAATGATACTTTATATGAGTTATTTGGGAGTTTTGACAATGTGAAAAAGATATTCATGGATTAATTATTCAGAGAGTTCACAAAATATAAAGTTGAATACAACTTCAACAAAGATAATATATTTTTTGTGCTTTATTATTTAGTTCTTATATTCGGGGGTTAACAAGTAGAAATCTACTCTGACACAAGGCGCATGGGCCATTATGCGATGAGAAAACTTGAAAATTGGATGTTGAATCATAGCAGATCCTTAATTGTACTAAGTCCATTGTAATACAGGTAAGCCACTTCCAAGCATCATCCCTTGTAAGAAGCAGGCTAGCCTAGACGAGCAAAGAAGACATTCTGGCAAGATGGAAGAATGACTCCAGCTTAGTCAATATTTGTTCAACAATCATGAATTTGGTCTCAAATCGAAGAAAAAATTCTGCTTTACAATTCGAGACCAAACTTATAATGTTTGAACCAATATCGACTGAGTTGGAGTCATTTTACCATCTTGCCAGAATGTCTTCTTTGCTCAACCACACTATACCTATTTCAGGCCTCAGTGAACTTTAATGTGATCCATGCATAGCTAATTTTTTAAAACGTTAATTAACTTCGGAAGCAACAGTTTTTCATGACAATGTAGTAAGAAAACACCATAACACGCTTCGTAAAACCAATTACGTACTTTCTTCGGAGCCACGGATCAGGTTCCATGACTTGGTAATGATTCTCTTGAATAATGTCTCCCTATACATAATAAAGTTCTAATTAGTTCTGTTCTTGACACTTATAAAATGCTTGGATATCAGGTATTGAGGTTTCGCGAAGCTATAATTATTGAAAGTATCGTGTTAAAAAGATGAAAAAATTCAAAAAGATTATTTAATTATTGATTATTATTCACCAGGAGATGTGAAAATTTTTGATTTGATTCTTAATTATTCTATCATTATTATTTTTGTTGTATGATACTGTCTACATAAGCTCATTCTGGGTATTTTGCTTGTGTTCTGCATAAATAACAACATGACACCACCAACACTAGCAACAACGCCAACAATACAAACAACACCAACACCATCAACATAAACCCCAAAACCACTTACAACAACACCGACAAAATTAACAATATCAAAAATACCATTATGACCAACAAAAAAATCAACAACACCAACAATGATTAGCTCAAAGCTATACCTCTTCCATAAAATTAGGATGGGACTTGTTTTCTAAGGCGATACTACTACTTCTTTTTCAATTTTTTTCAATGGAAAGGTGGAATATAGGCTACCATACATATACACATCATGTATGGTTGAATACGAATAATAATTTTGAAATATTCAACATCAAAAAGCCAAAGTTAATCTCAATCCAGAAGAAGTTGAGATCGACTAATAAACGATAAGTTTCCAACACCTTATCGATAAGTTCTTCACTTTGACCAACCTCAGCTTCTTTGATATTGAATTTTGAGGTGTTGAGATTGTTGACTTTGTTTCTTCGGAGGAACAAAGATGGTGATATGCTGCTTGAATTTGTTGGAGAGAGAAGGAATTATAGATGATGATTTATTGACTAGCCGGGAGTGTTATCAGCAGGCTAGTAACCCTCGTCAAACCATATCAGGATTTACAGGGTATATGCATATGCATAAATGTATAGGTAATATCACGGATACTAGAACACTGTATACTAGTATCTGTGAGTAATATTAGAAGGTATATTCACTGTTTGTTATGCATGATCACTAGCTTGAAGTTTTTGGAAGTATTGGCTCAGTGGATGTCAAAATTCGTTACCAATGAATTTTGGTGACATATTTGAATATTGAAAAGGAGTTTTGGAACAAGTAACACACCGGTGGATAAATAACAATGGAATGTGAATAGATTACAATGGATTGAATCATAAAATCTATTCAACGTGAGAAACCCTTCTTTTGGCTTCTTTCAATCAAGTTTTTTGTTCATGAATCAGTCAATCAGTGAAGACTTTTATAGACTTTACTCTTGGAAACGCTACTCAGAACACATTTTTAATTAATCTTTAGTATAGTGTTTCATTTTTCCATTCAATCAAATCCTTTAACAAAGAAATCCACAATATTAAAACTGACTAATGATTAAAATAATAATATTGATATGAAGGTTGTTATTAATGGAAAATTCAGTTGTTTGAAGTGTGATAAGTCTCTATAATAATAATTATTGTGTTTCTATTCTTGTCTTGCTACAATATCAAACTTATATTATTATAAGTATTATATATTATTATTAATTATTATATATTATTATTATATGATTACCTCCAATTTCAGTAATTGATGTTGCAAATGATGGATAAGTCCTCATTCATACTAATTAATAGAGTACGACCTTGGTTTAGAGTATGTGCGATATTTTTATTCTTGATTCATACAGCGGGAAAATTCAGATTGATATTATTGCTTTGTTCACTTTATAAAAGAAAAGAGTGTGGAATATTATTCCTAGTAAGTGAGCATCCAACAACATACATGTGTTTTTGTGATTGGAATTGGAAATATTTTTCAGCTCTCATACCTTGCAGTGGAAAATTGGCAGGAATTTACTTCATATAACAAACGAATTACTATTGTCATTGGTAATATCCTTCGCCCTTACACGATAAAGTAAAAAATTGGAAAATTCACCTAAGCTTTCATCATAAATTGAGCATGAATTGCAAGTTGTTATCTTTGAAACTGCAAGAGTGAGTTCCGTACTTCACCATTTACTTCCTAAATGGGACCTGCCTGTTGCTGCAAAAGACAAGTTATAGTCTGTCCAAGCAAAGAAGACATTCTGACAAGATGGGAAAATGACTCCAGCTCGGTTAATATTGGTTCAAAGATCATGAATTTGGTCTCAAATTGAAGAAAACATTCCGATTTACAATTTGAAAACAAATTTATAATTTATTCACCGATATTTACCGAGCTAAAGTTATTTTTCCATGTTGTCAGAAAGTCTTCTCTGCTTGGACAGACTATACACCAATAACTTCTTCCATCCGCTACTTACTATTTATGTGTAAAGTTTCCGCTCTTACGACCAGACTATGAGCTACACACGAGAGTTTTGAGAATTCTTTATTCCTGTAAATTTGAGATCTACAACTAAGTTACTGTTCGGAGAAGTTTTGAGTACAAGAAATAAGAAGTTGGAAAGTGGTATTGCATCTGGAGTAATGTGGACGATGTAGTGAAATAACCCTGTGAATAATATGCATAATATTCATAAAAACTTGATAACTTCTCATTATTCGTACTATTCTGTCCAGTTTTCTAAATGAGAAATTATAACATTCAGAATAAGCTTTCATAATGTATTGATTCATCTTATTATAAATCTGTATGAATAGCATCGAATAAATAGGTAGATAGGTAAATTCCAGTGATACATTTTGTTTATAACAATCGAATTAATAATATTGATTTTCATTCCCAGACAATAAAAAATTCCAAATTCTTTATTTTTTCCAGATGTTTCCCCCACCACACCTGCTTCATTCATAGCGATTTGATGTACGGTAGCGTACTGGTGCTGGGTACCGCTCTGCTATTGGCCGGCGTTGGCGGGGACCCGCCCTCGGGTGCCGCGCCCCCGGGCACCCAGGGCCCCCACAGCCCCCTCGGGGTCCCAGGGACCGCAGCGAGTGTCCGCCGTACTCAATGGCGACTTCATGCTGGGCGCACTCTTCTCCATTCATCATCAGCCCAAGCAGAAGGGGAACACGCTGCTGTGTGGCAAGATACGCGAAATGTATGGCATACAACGAATCGAGGTCACTTTTCATACGCTCGACATTATTAATAGGTGAGTTGAAATTCATTTTTCGATAGATTGATAGATGATGAAAATTCAAGAGTAAAATATCATGCCATATGATTTATTCTCAACATAGATGAAAATTCAAGAGTAGGCCTATAATAATGTAATGTCATAGAATTATCGTCATTGATATAGTAATATCATCATTAATATAGTTATTATCGTCATATATATAATTATATCTTATTCCATATTCAAATCAATGTTTATTTCATGAGTATTGAGTATTTTTTTATGATTATTGAAAGTAAATGATTGTTTTGGAAGAGACGTTGAGTCGTTGGTCAGGCTTCTATTAATAGTCTGTCCAAGCGAAGAAGACATTCTGGCAAGATGGAAAACTTGACTCGAGCTCGGTCAATATTTGTTCGAAAATTATAAATTTTGTCTTAAATTGTAGGAAACATTTTCATCTACAATCTTAGACCAAACTAATAATTTTCGAACCAGTATTGACTGAGCTGGAGTAATTTTCCCATCTTGCCAGAATGTCTTCTTTGCTTGGACAGACTATACTGATTGTTTAGTCAATACAATCTTCCCCAAAATAGGACTGATAAACGCCTTATTCTTAAAAGATGTGAACCACCCGCATCCATTAGCCAATCTTCTAAGTTGGACTGCAATGAGGGTACCAATATCAATCAAGGGCAAAAAGTTGTGGACTTCAATTGAACTTGGGAGAAAGAAGTTTTATCTACGTTAATCACTTTCATACTTTGTACAATTGTTTACATTGCATGACTTAGAAAGTTTGGTAGAAGAATGAAATAAGATAGATAAATAGAAATACAGGTGTTCTAGAAAAGAGTATTTTCATTTCATCTTAATATATTGTAATTCTTGTTGGATCGACTGATATTGAATGAGGAATTATATTATAAAATAATCATCGGTTTCCCTCAAACCATGGTTGAACCTGAGTGAATTACAGTAGACCTATAACAAATTCAAACATTTCTTTCAGTTTTAATGCAAAACTCACGTTCGTTAGCGAAATTTTGTAATCGTAGCTTTCAAAAAATAAGAAAGTTCTATTACAAAGCCCCTAGATGAAGAAGTTACTGATGAAGAACATATCATTAGGTATGCCTAATGATAAGCATTCCATCACGATCTCCTATTTCTCTAGAGATCTCGCATTCGGTCACAAGAAGAAAATTTTCGAAATTGAAATATATCCACAATTATATAGATTATGCCGTATCGTTGATAAATAAGATTAATAATAAAGTTTTTTAAATGATTGATTCCCAGATGAATATGGATATATTTGTTACGTCTTGGTTTAGAGACTCAATGAAGAAGAATAACTTGCTGTGTAGTTGTGAAGGTTCTATTGTTTTGATGTTATTGTTGTTGATGAGAAGTTATCCGTATTGAATGGAAAGACAAGATATTGTGAAACCACAAATTTATGATAAATCAAGATACCGTATTGTTTCCAGTTACTACACTATTATCATTCTATGTTCACGAGAGATTCTTCTTGATTTTTGATAAATCTGTGGTTTGACAATACAGTATTTTGTATTTTCATTCAATAAATCACATGAATATTTCTACGTAATTCAAAGTCCAAACAAAATATACGATTTTTCAAAACTGATCTGCAGGACAATGTGGTGGATTTGTCTTTATACTCCTCGTCGGTCAGGAATTACTGTATTTGCTTTAACTAAATTTTTGTGTTGGTTGTTGAACTGCAAATACTGTATGTGACAATTTTCAATGAACCTGTTCATTTTACAAATAAATATGATTTGATTGGATAACATTGGAATATGATTGTCATGTTTCAGAGACCCTTCAATTCTACCCAACGTGACCCTTGGCGTGGAGATACGTGACTCATGCTGGTACGCCCCAATCGCCCTACAACAGAGTTTGGAGTTCATACGTGATGCTATTTCGCCGCCAACTCTCGCCACACAACAACTTACCTGTCACAACGCACAACAGGTTAGCACTGGAGTTGAAGTTTCAAACTGTAAATGTCCAATATTAAACTAAATAAATTTTATTCAATACTGAAATTATACATTAGCCTACATAATAATATATTACTAACAAGTGAAGGCGTTGCATAAAATGTAATATAAATAACCGAACTGAATAAGAACTATATAAACTAAAACAATATAAACTAATAGATTGAAACAATATAAACTATATAAACTGAATGTCCAATAACCATATTAATCTTTTAAGAAGATACAAAAGATCATCACACAGTTCAAAGCGTATCAACTTTTGCCACACTACAACTTATAGTCCGTCCAAGCAAAGAAGATCCTCTGGCAAGATAGGAAAATGACTCCAGTTTGGTCAATATTTGTTCAAGAATTATCGATGTGGTCTTAATAGTAGATCAAATTGTTTCCTACAACTTTTGATGAAATTGATAATTTTTGAACCAATACTGACCAAGTTTGAGTTTTTTACTTGACCAACCTCATTTTTCCAGAGGGTCTTCTTTGCTTGGACAGACTATACCTGTCACAACGCGCAACAGGTGAACAATAGAGTTGAAGTTTTAACCTCTAAATGCCCACTCTTCATAGGATTAATCTTGCAAGAAGATGCAAAATTCATCACTCAGCTTAAAACGTATCAACGTTTTAAACACAAAATTCAATCACTGTGTATAAAATCAAGAACTAAAATATAGTCTGTCCAAGCAAAGAAGACCCTCTGGCAAGATGGGAGAATGACTCAAGCTCGGTCAATATTCGTTAAAAAATTATAAATTTGGTCTCAATTTGTAGAAAACATTCTGATCTACGATATGAAACCTAATTTATAATTATTGAATAAATATTGATCGAGCAGGAATCATTCTCCCACCTTGCCAGAGGGTCTTCTTTGCTTGGACAGACTATATATCACAATTTCCTATCATGACTGTGGAACTTCGGAAGTCCCCATTAATAATCGCTGGAAATATAATGATAATGATAGCTCTACTTAGTTCCATTGACGTGTTTGATGTACATATTGAGCTATACAATATACTGTACAAATTTCATCCATTATACACTGTGAACACCATCCACAATACAATATTAATTGACAGCAGACTTTACAATGTAGGTCTACACACAATAATACACTAGATTAGATTAGATTAGATTATTCACTTTATTCAAGTGAAGTACAGCATTTATGATCTTAAATCCTAGATTCCGAAGATAAAACATAAATTCAATTGGTTAAAATAAACATAACGATTGAAATAAAACACGTTAAAATGAAAAATAGATATACAAGGATATGTAGCGAACTTTCTAAATTACAGGTATTTTTTCATAGTATTCGATATTCTTAATTCTTAATATGTGGTATGATATTGATATTCTATATGATTGTGACATATTATAAATGACATGATTGTGACATTATCTACATGGAATGGCGAAGTTTGGAAATAGATGTCCATTCTTGGAGTAGGATATCCCTCCCATTAACAGTCAACCTAGACTGAGATATCTCAAGCTTACTGGTGACTCTTACCCACGAAACAGGAAACAAGTGCTGTACAGTAAGGCTGAGGCCGCACTGCCGGTGGGTAGAGCCTGGAGGGTGGAGGGTAGTTGGTAGATCTATAGAACATGCACACCATCCACGGTAATATATAGTATGAATGGTATGTGTTCAGCCGCCATCTTGAAATTCATAAATATTGACAACATAACCTCAAAAAACAGTATGACGTCATACCATTCATACGATGTATAACTGTGGATGGTGTGTACGTTCTATAGATTTACCAACTACCCTCCACTCTCCAGGCTCTACCCACCGGCAGTGCGGCCTCAGCCTAAAAGATAAGGGCACTCCACCTTTTTTGTGAGTAAACTCTTCCACTGATGGAAAGAGAATTCTCTGTCATAGACTATATAGAATCTCTTGAAAGTTCTTGGGCCTATGTGAAAAACTTTCTAGAAGTGTATTACCCAACTCATCATCATGGGTACAAAATGAGTTCCGATAACTTCTATGAGGCAGACGAAAACCCACTCATCGACTTACAAAATGAGGAGGCATTCCTCAGTAAATGAATGAGTGACACAAAGTCATCATCATGAGGTAGGAGACACGGTAAAATATGGGAGGGTAGTTTGTTCTAGCACAGAAGACATTCTGGCAAGATGGGGAAATTACTCCAGCCTAGTCAATATTTCTTCAAATATTATGAATTTGGTCTCAAATTGTAGGAAACATTCTTCTCTTCAATTTGAGACCAAATTGGTAATTTTTGAAACAATATCGATCGAGCTGGAGTAATTTCCCCATCTTGCCAGAATGTCTTCTTTGCTTGGACAGACTTTTGGATGTTGCATGGAAGAAGATGATGAAAGGGTAGAAGAGAGACACGTCGCAATCGAAACTTGGAATTGAGTTTGTAATGAATAAGATGAACGGGGAAAATGGCGACGGTAGTTAACTGTGCAGTTCAAAAACATCGCACTAATGAGATGGCGTCGCGAGACTCGAAAGAACCACTTGTAATATCCTGTTTTGCTATTCAGAAAATTATCATTGGAACGAACAACTTCTTCGCAAAACTGTTGAGGCGATGAAGTCTACTATACGGTGATAAAGGCTATAATATAAAAACGGGAATGATGGTCCAATTCCATTACGCTCATGTTTGGATGAATATAGGGGTTTGGATTATATTTTTATCCTGCTATTCGGGGTTTAAAGTTATGATTTTATATTCATGTATAGTTTATTATATATATATTATATTATATATTCATGTATTCATTTTATAGTCATGATAATGGAGCTTCATTTACACTTAATTTGAACAAAAGCCCATCTAAATCTTAGAACAGCTCATAAACTTGGAACAGAAGCTCATAGCTATGCTAGGCCGGTATTAAACAGAATAATACTAAATAATATATTTACACGGTAGGCTATTGCCTATTTCTATTATCATATGGAAAGAACTGTTACAGAAAGTTACATAAAGAACTGTTACTATTACAGTAATACAAAATCAAATTCTCCAATAGAAAGATTCCCGTTAAATATCTGCTGTGATTGCTTTAAGAGGGTTTCCAGACTTTTGAAATGTTTAGCGCGACTTAGCTATTTTCAAGCTAAAGCCACGACAGCTCAGGCCGCGCGGCTCGAGCTGCCGCTTGGGAATCGTACCTTAGGAAACGCCCCACTTGAATTGAATTCTATTGGTGGCTGACTACTACCTCTCACTCTGTCGACCAATCACAAGCCAGTGCAAGTGCACGCCCACAACGCCTTCTCATTGGCTGATGCTATCACGTAAATATGGCATATGGAGGAACCATTTTGTCGAATGATACCTTGTTAACCTGACTTCGACTAAGCTCATCTAAACACATAACAGTATTCATATTCTGAACATCTAACAGTATTTATTCAAATAGGCAGTTAAAACTAATTTCAAACGGACAGTTGAGTCTATAGAGACTGTATAATCATTGGTGTGAAGCGCTTCATTTTATTTCTTATTGAGAATAGGTTATATTGAACTTTTTTTCCGCACGTAGCCATATTTTTGCCAAGCTTTCGAATTATGGTATGGATTACAGGCAAACATGAAGTATTTCACTTGCTTTTCCAGCTTTTTTAATAGAAATATCATAAAATTACCATTCTAGTATTTAAAATAGTTTCTCCACTTTAAATTCTGATTTGAAAGCCTTTAAATGTGAAAACAAAAACTGGCAGAGGCAATTCTGGGTGAAAAGTGAGTATCTCAGAGAAATATATAATTTCAATGTAAATCTTTTGAAAGTTGGCAAAACTATGGCGGAGTTGAACGAGTTGACCAATCAAAAGTAACACAGTCAGTCCTCGTGTTTTGGACTCTCTTGATTCGGAAGAACTTTTGAAAATTCAAATCTCAGTGTATAACATCAAGAAATACCATGATTTCCCATTGATGGAAATCAAGGTTATGGTGCCGGTGGAACTTCCTTTTGGAACTCCCAACCAAATACAGCATAAGAATGAATGAATTTCCAAACTATTATTATACAGTCCCTATAGTTGAGTCTAATTATAATGAAGATATAATGCCTCTGGAATAATATAATGTATTATATAAAAATTATATAACATATAATGCCTCTGAAAACCCAGACGAGATTTTCTTTGATGTAGATACATTCATAATTTCATACAGGATGCAGCAGAGAACTATTGAAGTCTAGGACTGGCCTTAGTGACATGATAAAACTAATCCTGAATCTCAATTCCACAGATAAATCTTTCAAATACTAACTTTATACAATTAATATTTTAACAAACTAGCTTGAATACAAAAATAAATAGTATATTAGCGTGAGATCGTGAATGGTAAATCAGTGTTATGTTTTGTGTATGATACACCATTCATCATTTTCTTGCTAGCAGCCATTTTCTAAGGAAAAACTCACGTAACACTGTCAACAAATCAGAAAAGAGCAGGCGGGGCATAAAGGCGTGTCCAAGTCAAATGTCAAACATCATGGCATGCTGCCATAGTTGAATTTTGAACCGATCCCATCGGCCAATCAGAGCACAGGCGGAGCTTGGAGGCGTGTCCAATAGGAGTCGAAGCAAATCACCCTATTGCTACTGCCATCTGTTGGCTGAACTCGGAACTATTTTGAATGCTTTCCCAAGAAAGTTGGGAAGAGCAGTGGAAATTGTTGCAATCTTCAATTTGCTTGTTATGAAATTTCCGATTTTTTGTTAAGATATTCATGTTTCATTTACGTTCATTATTTTAAAAAAATCTCTCGATGATAAAGTACGGTACAAAGTAACAGTTATAATTGTATAGAGTATTATATACTCAATGTGGATAGCTTATACTTATTTCTCATTCATTTTTGTTATACTTTTGCTTATCACGTATCACGTATCTGAATACGTTCTAATAGATGTGTTACAGCCAACATAGAAGGCACTTTTGGCCTCAACAACATGAAAATACAAAACAATACATTATTTGGAATATATTATAATGGGACTATAATGTACCTATAATCTTGTTTTTCATACAACATACAACATGCAACATTACTATTGCAAATGAGAAAACTGTGAAGATCATGTTTAAAATAATATCATATGTTGGAATGCATCTGTCTGTTTTCAACCATTTCTAACAATGTAGGAAGCCTTAGAAGAAGCTAGAACGCTAACTTACTCACCAATGCCGGGTTTTTCCAAGCACACTCAAAGTTGAGGGACCCTCAAATTTTGATGAACAGCTGATATTTTCTATGATAAGTATAGGAAATGTAGTAAAGTGTAGTAAACTTGAGGGTCCCTCAAATTTGAGTGTGCTTGGAAAAACCGGGCATCAGAATCATTTTCATAGGAATCACAAGTCACGAATCAGGATAGGCTATTACTCATCAAGCCGACTCTAACTACAAATCTTCAAAAAATTATTTGAACTCTCTGTGAAAAAAGTAATTACCCTGTTATGTTGAGAGGGTTTATTCAGGTAATTTGTTCATAATTGATTAATTACTAATAGGTTCATTTTTCAACACAATAGTTATGTATTTCCTCACAAATCCCTCACAAGACGTTAAAGTTTTAACTACTTGTGAGGAAAAATAAGCTCATTGCAAGGATACTGTGATTATTTATTGATTTATTAGTAAACAACTATGTATTTCCAAATAAGTGAAACAGTCTTTGTTTCTTAAAAGAGACAAATTTCAAATGTATTCTCTCGTATTGTCCAGAGCTAGTAATAGGAACCGAGAATGATGAGGTAGCTCTGCTTTTACAATAATGAGAGCTTGATAAACGTGTTGAAAAGCTGTGTTTATCAGCAACCAACCAGTGCCGTTTCCTCTTATTTCCTCTCGGAGACTCCCCGAGGACCCCAAAAGCCATTAAGACATTTAGTTGGGACCGTAATAAACTTGAAGCTATTGTCTGTCCAAGCAAAGAAGAGCCTCTGGAAAGATGAGAAAAGGACTCCAGCCCGGTCTGTATTGGTTAAAAAAATCATTGATTTGGTCTCAATCATGGGAAACATTTTGATCTACAATTTGAGACCTAATCAATAGTTTTTGAACCATTATTGACCGAGCTGGAGTCATTTTCTCATCTTGCCAGAGGGTCTTCTTTGCTTGGACAGACTATACCAACCCTCTCCATCGCAGACTGCGAGTCATTTAGTCAAATACCTTTGTTCATTACTCCATAACTACTCAAGAGTCTATGCATTATTGGCCAATTTATCAAGTAGGTATAAAACTCTTGTTCCTATTTTATCGATGTTAATTTGGTAGTTTGAATTTTGAACACTTGCGGCTCGTGCACACGAAACAGGTGAAGTGATGTACAGTGAAGATACGGGCACATCATCTGTTTCGTGGGTACGAGCCGCCAGTGATTTTGAATCCACGTCCGATAATGCTCAAGATGAAGGTGAGAAGTTAGCAAAGTACATCAATTTCTAATCATCATGATGTAGTCTGTTCAAGCGGAGAAGATATTCTGGCAAGATGGGAAAATGACTCCATCGGTTCGAAAATTATATGTTCGGTCTCAAATCGTAGGAAACATTCTGATCTACAATTTTAGACCAAACATTAAACCAATAGGTACTGGCTGAGCTGGAGTCATTCTCTCATTTTGCCAGAATGTCTTCTTTGCTTGGTCAGACTATAACTGATGTTTGAGGCGACAAAAGCATTTAAATACACAATTAATCAATTTTTAGCCTTGAAGTTAGAAATTGAGATGGAAAGCTGAGGGTGGAGAAGTTTTCTAGGTAAATGGAGTCTTCCACCATTATTAGAGTTAATAAGCCATTATTCTGGAATTATTGTTCATTAACATAATCAAAAGTTAATCGTGTTTGATTGATGCATCGTTGAAGTAATGTTTGAATTTGGTACTCATAAGACTGAAGAACTTGCTAATAAACTGCTTAATAATGGCATTTGAAAATATTAAACCATGAAGAAACTTTCAAATAAGATGGGATGAAGTTTGCTGAACTGATAATGTTCTAATATTGTCCATCGACAATGTTCTCAGAATCAAAATTGATCGTATTTGATTGGCTCATGAATTGCTTCACAATGCCCTGTGAGAAGATACATGGAGAAATCACTGGCGGCTCGTGCCCACGAAACAGGTGGAGTGCTGTACAGAAAAAGACCATAACAACTGTGCTCTCTTAAACGTGATGCGATGGTTTAATTGATGTACCCTTTATATTATATGGAAACCACTATCTTACTTTACATAGAAGTTAGATTTTGTGGACGAACCGAAGTTTATCAAGATCCTGACCAATTTACAGTACATCGTACAAATTACAGGATCAATATAGACTAAATCCTTGTGTTGGAATCAAAAGGGGCATAATCCATGCTTTGAGTCTAAATAATTATCATTTGAGCGAATAAAATTGTATTTCTATTGTCTAAAGATACTTTAAAACATAATAAGTAGAATTCAGCATAAAGATATTTCCTTAGTTGCTTGGTAACAGTATTGTTATGAACTTGTTTTTTGCTTGTTCCCAAAAATCAGCTTTTTGGATTATGTCATTTTAGTAATCAGCACCCTCGATTATAGATGCAATAATCATAGTCATAATCATGATAATCTTCATTTGAACAATTTTAAATAGAAGATTACAACAGTCTTTCAAACACAGAACTGCTCCTCTTGCAATTTGTAAACTAAAAACAATAAAAAAACTTGGGTCTCCCCACTATTAAAACCCATACGTTAAAAATAATAGTACTTAATTGTGATATGTCTTCAAATTTATCTTTACAATGTATCCCTATCTTTTCCGAAATATCAGCATTTTTCTTTCCACTTCCAGAACGGCGACCTCCTAGCGGGGGGCGATCGACGACGAGCCCCCCTCGTCGGAGTCATCGGTCCAGGATCGTCCTCGGTCGCCCTGCAGGTGCAGAACCTACTCCAGCTGTTCCAAATTCCTCAAATCGGTTACTCAACTACATCGCGCGATCTATCGGACAAAAATCGCTTCAACTATTTTCTCCGCGTGGTACCCTCTGACTACTACCAGGCTCAAGTGATGGTCGACCTGGTACGGACTCATAACTGGACCTACGTCAGCGCAGTCAACACTGATGGTAAGTGAGGGAAATTTTTGAATTTATGATAGAAGAATATATTGTGCTGGTGTAATAGAATGGTGAATTATTGTAGAGAAATATATGAAATAAATAGGAGAGATAGTTATTTTCAAATATCACCGGTAATCAAAGAAAAATCATCAATATATCTCGTAACGTCGTAAGTATCGTAATCTAGTACCCGAGCAAGATTATTCTTCATAGGGAAGGGAAAGATTAATCTATTCACGATCACTTGAGACGAAATAAAGAGAAAAATATTTTGCGTGTGTGTGCGTGTAAACGTAGGTTTTCATTGAGTCGAACTAGTCCGACGGTCGGCCGCAGTCGAACAACTGTAGCCAATTACTGCTAGAAACAAGAGTCTTGAGACAAGTCAAGTCGCACAAGCCAATCACAGCTCTTGTCTTCATTTGATAATTTCTTGAGCTTTTCTTGAGCTTGTCTTGAGCCAGTCACAGCCTGTATTGAGCCTATCTTGAGCCTGCCTTGAGCTTATCTTAAGCCTGTCTTGAGCCAATCACAGCACAACAGAAGAGCTGTGATTGGCTACAGCTGTTCGACTGTGGCTGACAGTCGGACCATTTCGCAGGAAAACCTATTTTTACACGAACACAAACGCAATAAGTTTTTTTATACCGTCCAAAGTGATCGTGAATAGGTTAGATTGAATGGATTTGGTCGATCTCTAATGTTTTCTTATTGACAGCAAATTGTTCTGAACCAAGTGAGTTGTTTGTCAATATTGTAAATGATTTCATTCGATTGGAGTTAAGGAATAATTTCAACAGTTTGAAGACACAGATCAATTATTCATTATTATTATTATTATTCACTAAAATTCCAATAACTTTGTTCAATACCATTAACTACCACAATAATTTCCCATCATGGGAAATTGTGGTTATGTCGGCTGTGGAACTTCTTCGGAACTCCCCACAAAATGAGCCATACGAAATAATAATAATTATTCATTGAATTGTATGTACCAATATTGTATTACAATTTGTATTTTTGTACTAATGCGAATTTTGTATGTACCAATGAATAAATGAATTGCTCGTTGATAATACAAGGTGCAAAATGATACCCAGATAACACAACATAACAACTAGAATCCAGAGTTTAGCAAAATGAAATTACGCCCTCATACTCATGTCCCATGCAAAATTCACACCTAGCTCATCAACAGGTTGTGCTTGTTTCCTGGTGAAATTGGCAACATTGGACATACAGGAGGTCCACTGTACAGGGAATACAAATTGGACTCTGATTACAAACAAAGAGATAGAAGAGAGAATGATAGAGAATAACAAAGATGAGGAATGACAAAGATAGATGTATGACAAAGAAGAGAATGGAAAAACGGAGAGTAAATTAGTGATGAGAATAATCATCACACCCAATTCTGGCATGGCACGATAAATTTAGCATGCAGATTCCAAACCTTAGTCGATTGGCAACACCTTTGTAAATTTTTTGCATTTTTTCTGTGAAATAATCAAGCTGATACGAGCACAATTGTGTGAAATGGAAAGCGCAATAAAAACGAGATGAAAGGAAACACAATCACTAAAGAGGTGTTCTTTTTGAAATTGATACACGTTTTGTGAAAAAAATGGTTGAGATAAATCTCACACATTTGGTGAGATTCAAGCAGTGCAATGTATGCGTGCATGGTAATTGTTCCATGGTTTATAACGAACTTGCGCTGTTTTTGGTGTTTGGTGTTCAAGTAATCTTGAATGCAAATGAGGTGATTACACCTGCAATACTATGGAATAGAATTGTGTATTATCAAATTAAAATTCATGAATTATGTGTATTTATAGAATTGTGTATCAAGCATGGGGCGAAAAAAGGATTTCTATATGCTTGTTATGATATGTAAAGAATGTCTCTGCATGTAATGGAATCATTGAGAAATTCTGCATTTAACATGGAGAAAGAGTATAAACCATTCTACTATATTGAATATTGAAACTTGTCTTCAATCGTTTCCTGCATATTTTAAATTATTCATTATTATTATTATTATTATTATTATTATCAGCCGTCAAGCTCCCAGATGGAAGACGCTTAGGAAAATTTGGTTAATTTTCTGGTTTCCTTGATCTTTTTATCAAACCACCAGTTTTACATTTTTTGAGAGAACTCCGCTTTTCTTTCATCACTCCATTTTGTTCCCACTCTTGGTACAGAGTGGATAATTATTCTTCATAATTATTTTAAATTGTCATTATTTATTTATTTCATTGAAAAATTGAAGAAACGAAAAAACAGGCGTTAGCCCAAAACTTCTTCTGTTCCAATTTTGATAAAAATGTCCAAATTCAGGTTATGTCCCTTTTCATTACTCACTTTATACAATAAAAATTTTCACTCAGTGAAAAACACCAGTCTCTTATTGAATTTAATACAAGCTACTGAGTTTGAAACTTGAATTTTTTCGCAAGAAATCTTGGAATTTCTTTGTCAAATAAAGTTAAATACATTCAATATGTTTTAATGTGTATAAGTTGAATACATTTATATTCAGTTAAATACATTTAATATGTATTTAATTGAAAGAAAATGATGATGTGTGATATAAGACTGGAAAAACTAAACATTAAAAAAAATTAATTTCTGATGAAATGGTAAACAAGAAATGTAATAAGAAGGGAAATATTATTAGACACAAGCAAAACACTTCAATGTTCTATACAATATCTTTCTTTAAAATCTGCAATCTCGAAAAAGAATTAATTGTATTTGTATAGTCCACTTTCAATAGTACACCAACTCTACATCTTAAAATAGAGATTTTTGTGTTTGTATTAATCAGATTCAGATTCAGATTCAGATTCAATCACTTTATTCATGTACATTACATAATACAATAATTCGAATCCTATGAATAAAAATAAATGAAAGTTACACTAATTACATTATGGTTTGCATAAGTTGGCTAATTATAAACTATGAAAACTTGGAAAATCAGTTGAGACTATAGAGCACTGGCGAATCGTGCCCATGAAACAGGTGAAGTGCTGTACAGTAAAAGACACGGGCACTTCACCTGTTTTGTGGGTACGAGCCGCCAGTGCTATAGAGAGTGATTATACAGTCTCTATAGTTGGAACTATTCAAATAGTAATATTTATCTGGAGATGAGCAAATAAAGAAACATTCAAAAGTTTTACCTCTCTCTCTCCATCGCTAATCTGGATGATAAAATTTTATTAAATTCATCCACATTCCATCAAGGTGATTCTTAAATCAAGTTACCAATTTTTCCAACCGGAAACAGCTGAAGAAGCAACTTTTGTGCGACTTCAATTCAATTGCAATTCAATTCCAATCTCACGACGATAACAACTGAAAAGAATCTGCGTAATCTCATCAGATTCATTAAAGTGATTTACCTGCGACTTTTCTCAAGAAAGAGATGAGACTTTTGAGAGTGGTTTCACTTTGAATGAAATTATCTTCATTCTACTTATTACAGTCGGTTCAAGCAAAGAAGGCCCTTTTACAAGATGGGAAAATAACTCCAGCTTGGTCAATATTGGTTAAAATATTATAAATTTGGTTGAAAATTGTAGGAAACATTCTAATCTACAATTTGAGACATAGTTTATAATTTTTGGACCAATATTGACCGAGCTGGAGTAATTTTCTCATCTTGCCAGAATGTTTTCTCTGCTTGGACAGTCGACAGCTACTACTTGAAAAGTCCTCGACTCTCTTTTGTGTTTTGTGCTTGAGTTTCGCGTTCTGGATTTTGGGACTTTGCGCTTAGAGAGCAGCACTCTGTATCAAACAGTTGATCACTGGCGGCTCGTACCCACAAAACTGGTGAAGTGTCCGTATCTTTTACTGTACAGCACTTCACTTGTTTCGTGGGCACGAGCCGCCAGTTCAGTTGATGCGCTTCGGGAACAAAACGCTGTTGGATACAGTCTTGTGGTTCGGAGTCATAAGTTTGAACTTTTGGTTCAAAGTATTCCATTAGTTACTTGTCTAACTGGTGATTGTACTCTCCTGACTTTCAGTATAGTTGAACACCTCTTATGTCTGGCTTCCACCATTGTTGAACATCTGTTGTGTTGTTGTGAAGTTATATTCCGGCTGTCATCCATATTGAATAGAATTCATCCATTTCTATAATAATATAATAACCGAAACTATTGTCTGAATCTTATTGAGAAAAACTGTGGCTAAGAAAACTTCTTGACATTTCATGCTAAATTGCTGAGATGTTGATTATAGCCTATTCTGAAATATTTCGGATATTAGAATCTGTTATAGTCTGTCCATGCAGAGAAGACATTCTGGCAAGATGAGAAAATGTCTTCTGCTTGGTAAATATTGATTGAAATGTTTGGTTGCCATGGCAGAATTGTAACACGTTAATATTTAGTGCTCCAAGTTTTTCTTAAATTCAAAAATTTTCGGGTTTCGATTAGTGATTTTGACTTGTGCTTTGGTGTTTTTGGACCTTCTAAATTGAAAATAACCCTTCCGAATCAAATTAATTGTGAACATATTCAAGAAATTCAACCATGTTTCCTACTAAACAAGGTTAATTGAAAAAGTATTTATTTATACTCAAATTGTAGATCATAATGTTTCCTTCAATTTGAGACCCAATTTAATTTATTAACCAATCTTGATTCAGCTGAAGTCATTCTCTTATTAGATGATCTTCTTTGCTGTGATCGCTATGAAATATTCACTGAACACTAGTCTAGTCTAGTTGGTCTGAACTAGTCTAGTATAAACACTAGTTTGTTTTATTAATTATTCTAAAATAATTAATTTCTAACCTTTCCATTGGTACTACTATTGAAATCCTGTAACTCAAATTTATAGATTTGAATCCTCAAAGTGAACTCATACATAGAACAAAGATGGATAGAATGATTCAAAGAGGAAAATTTCTGTAAATATTTTTTCTTCAAAAACAATTTCTCACTTTGCAATAAATTAGACTTACGGTGCTCTTATCTCTATATATAAAAGCGAAATGGCACTGATTCATTCATTCATCACCAGAACTAAAAATCCACTAAACCAAATCCGTTCAAATTTGGCAGGCATGTCCAGTTGGACGTTTAGACGCGCGCTAAGAAAGGATTTTTGAAACTTCATAAGGATACGCCAAATATTTGAGTTTTTCTATAGTTTTTCAGCGTTTTCTTATTTTTTTCGAGAACCAATCGATAGAAAATGTTGATATTTGGTGAGCAGGTTCAGATAAGGTCTAGAAATGTTGTGTTAATTTTTTTTTAATCCGTTCAAGAGTACGCCAGTAAACAGTTTTTCAAAATTGTAAATGTATTGCGGCTTGCATATCTTACGCATTGATACGACCAATCCTTACTGTGAATTCAATGGTTCAGCAAGATTATAGATGAACTAATTCACAATATATTGAATCAAGTTTTAAACTATGTCGGATATACTTCCCAAGATTACGCTCGATATTAGCGTTTTACTATTTTTGGAATTTTCGGAGTCTCTCTTATTTTTTCGAGAATAAATTGGCAGAAAATGTTGAAATTCGGTAAAAATGTCCAGATTAGGTCTATAAATGCTGTGTTCAATAAATTTTGATTCCCTCCTGAACGGAATTTGCCTCACGGAGTTTGTCTCAGTTTACACTGACAGAGGTTTTGCAGGCGAGCGAAGCGAGCCTGTTTGACTCACTCACATTGCCGATACTGTCGGGGGTCAAGGGGGCGGAGCCCCCTGGCTAGGTGGAGAAGGCGAGCGAAGCGAGCCTGCCGACTAGTCCAATATAAATTTGTTCAGATTCATATAATCATTTAGTAATCGAACTTATTGAGTGATATAATAAGATTCTGATATCTGTAATATATTGATTCGATAAGATAATCGTAGAGTATATGATGGTTATATTTAAAGTACGTGATAACGATTTCGATACGGCTGTCATCAAATAAAATTATATGCAGCAGCTATATATTATAAAAAAGCTTGTTATTTCTTTGAGTAGATTCTCTTCAAGAGAAGCCATCTTATCTAAACAGCTCTCTCTTTTACAATTTTACTCTTTTAAGAGGTTAATCAAAATTTTTTCACCCGCTTGTTTTTCGATATCTCAACTTTGATTGGAAACCGATGTGGATGTCGGCTTGAAAAAAGCAAAAATCTCAACTTTGATTCGAAAATGATGTTAATATTGGCTTGAAAAACATAAATATCAACTTTGATTGGCATACATCTTGATATTTGTTCAAAGAGAAAACAGTCATATATAAAGAGTAGAGGTGTTTTAAGGATGAAAAATGATGTGATGCGAAAACGGTGTCTTATCTATTTTGCTGCGAGAATTGCGGTTCAACTTTTTCACCTCAGAACGAATCGATCCATTGCTTGAAACACAGCACGGCCGAAATCGAATTTTATGCCTCGAATCAGTTTTCCTCGGGAAAATTGAGTTTTCCAACAGCTACTTCACCCCTTTCCCCACCGCTTTTCCGTTCTGTTCCTCTTCCTTCCTCTCTGAAGAGCCTCCCCACAATCCGCTAACACTAGTCTGTCCAAGCAAAGAAGACGTTCTAGCAAGTGGGGAAAATGACTTCAGCTCGATCAATATTGGTTCAAAAATTATGAATTTGATCTCAGATTGTAGATCATAATGTTTCCTACAATTTGAGATCGAATTTATGATTTTTGAATCAATATCGACCGATCTGGAGTTATTTTTTCATCTTGCCAGAATGTCTTCTCTGCTTGGACAGACTATACCACATAACATTTATATTCCACCTTTCGTTTTAAGGGTGGAATATTCACGAGTTTACCGTTGTAGAGGAGATAAGCTTAGGCCTATGCAATAAGTAAAGGTCATCTTGATGGAAATGTTTTTTTTAAAGGAAAATTTTCAATATTAATTTTTTTATCCATTATAACCTTCTTCTAAACTGTTTTAAGAGGTGGTAAAGGAACAGTTTTGGCATTTGGCTGTTGCACTCACATCAGTATATTATTATAATGATTGAATAAATTATTGTGATTAAGATTATTATTCTTACTGAGCAGTATCTATGGGAAATTCCGATTTGGAAAGACATCTTGAGAATCTTGAGAGTTTGGTAATGATTGGAGACTTGATATCAAAGATATCTTCCAGGATTGTAGCTTGTAGAATTAAGCTACTCCAAGACTTGGTTTATAGTGGCAAAGTAAGTAGTGTATCACAAAAAATCAATTTTTAGATCCGGTTCACTCCGGCATCAGATCCTCCAAATACTAAGAGAATGCAGAATTTGGGATTGGTGCGATTCTCTCTGTTGATATTCAATCCTCCGCTACGGGATTTTAATGTAAAATATATTGAAACTTTTTAATATCGCTGAGTACACGGAATGTATTAAGATTTACACGAATCTATTATGTTTCGGAACATAACTTTTGGAAAGGATGTCATTTTATAGAGATAATTGAGAAAATAATCAATTTCAAATTATTCTCTCAATTCTTATTGATAAATGAACGATATTCTATCAACATAGAAGTTCATTGATTTTCCATATTGCCTATATATATAATTATAATTTTTGAAATACTGTAATAACGAATCTAATAAACTTACATGATGATTATGATGATGATCGATGTGAAGACTTGAAGTCTATGAGTTGCTTATGAATATGAATCACAGGATATCCATATTCAATGTTAAAATTTTAAAATAATAAAATTGAAATTCCCTATATTTTACACTACAAGGGTACTTTGATTTCTATTATTTTAAAGTTTTAACGAATACAGTAGCCCTAAGAGAAAATAAGTATTCAATTGACAATGTTATATGTTTGATTTTATGTTAAAGAACTTCTTATGACATCCATGTAGTATCGTATCTACTTTGAAAATTTGAGAAAAAACATAATACTTGTATAATAAGTAATGATGAGACACTGTATACCGGTCATAAACGCAGTGTATTATTCTGATAATACAGGGTGTGGCAGGGTATTGGAGTATTAGAATTAGAATTAGAATTAGAATTATAATTAGAATTAGAATTAGAATTAGAATTAGAATTAGAATTAGAATTAGAATTAGAATTAGAATTAGAATTAGAATTAGAATTAGAATTAGAATTAGAATTAGTATTAGAATGAGTGAATTTCAAATTAATACAGTTCTTAATTCTATCAGCCACCAGTTATAGCAATACAAGACTTCTTCGCATGTTTATCATAAAGAAAACTAATGTAATGTTTCCCGACTACTGATATAAAAATATTATGATCTATCATTTTGAGAAGTCTGAAGTTGTTCCCCTTTCCGCCTGCAGCTGCAGAAAGACATAAGATGACAAATTTGAAATAGCCGTGTCTGGTTATGATGTAGGGGACTTGAAAACGCTGTAGCAGTGCTCAGTTTACTGCAATCTCAAGAGATTCCTGCGCATCACGCGACAAAATTCTGCTTGGAAATCTCAGGCCTCCTTCAAGTCCCCTTGCAGACGGTGACTGGTGGAATATTTCACTTCATTTCTCATCCGAAAAACGTCGACGTTCATATTATACTTGTAGTTGAACTATGAACTATAGTCGGCGCAATCTAAGTTGACGAAAACCTTCAATTAATGAATATGTTTGCCAATGTCAGGTCTACTCGAACAGAAAACATGAAATTTTCGATAATCTAGAAACTTTTTTGTTTGAGAAGATAATTGGGTGGTGAAAGCGAGAAAGTTGTTCAAAAACAATTGAAATTATTTTTCCAAATGTCGAGAATAGTCGGAAGATCGTAATTTGGCCTCTCAAGAGTTTCAAAATAAGAAGAGCGGTATATGCATGAATCATTGTATGTTAAAGATTGGAGTTATTGAAGCTGATCGACTTGGATATTCGAGCTGCGAACAGCTGGTTTATCATAAAAATAGTGAGTTTTACATCACCGCGTGATTTTACCGAAGCTACGCTGTCACTTT
Organism: Sogatella furcifera; assembly: GCA_017141385.1. Taxonomy (NCBI): domain Eukaryota; kingdom Metazoa; phylum Arthropoda; class Insecta; order Hemiptera; family Delphacidae; genus Sogatella; species Sogatella furcifera. The sequence continues at coordinate 2,691,381 of CM029552.1, forward strand.
TAACATTCAGTTGAATGTGTTTGCGTTAGAAGTTTCAATTTCACGCAAAATGACAAAGTAGCTATTTCTCAGGTGGAGGGGGTTTTCGTCAACTTAGATTGCTCCGACTATATGTAGTTGAACTAGCATATTTTTCTGTTCATTTTCGAGAGAAGACTTACATTTAGGATACAGCGAGTCGGATACAGTCATTAGAAAACTGAAAAAAGGTTAATACGCTTCAAAACTGTGAAACTAATCAACCTTCTAATCACTCTTATTGATGGGATGTATAGAGGAAGCCTCTCTATTCTTATTTTTCCAAGAGTATGAGATCGTGTAATTTCAGGTTCGAAATTTTAAAGTTTTCAACATTATTTTGATGAAGCTTCGAAATTGTTCTGTGTTACTCGGCTCTATATCAACCCTCCTAAATTCAGAATTGATTATTAATCACTTCGTATTATCTTTCTTGAAGTGGAGAACATTGGCATAAACTGAAATTTTACATAAGATGTAAATTTTCGACTTTATTTATATTTACAGTACCTAAATTGAGGAATTTAAGAAGTTTTGGCCATATGCCTGTTTATTATTTTCAAGAACAGTCTTTTCTTCAATTGTCCTATACATTAGAACGCCAATTATCCTAACGTCAATCAATCGAATTGCCAATTATCCGAATCAGTCTTAAGCGTCCTAATAGTCCTAAATTGAAAACCAGCGTTACGACGTGACCGTAGCGCGGCGAGGCGATGTGTTGTACTCATTGAATTTTACTTACTGAAGTGTAGTACGGTATTTGTTTTGCTTTCCTTATTAATTTAACATTACTACACTGTACTTTCCAAATGTAATAGAGTTTATTCCTAGTTTAACACATTGTTTTTGTGCAAATGTCCAATTATCCGAATTTTGCTTATCCAAATTGATCCCGGTCCCAATTAGTTCCGATAATCAGCGTTCTACTATACTTGGATACATGAATGGATGAATAAATTAATATAGGCTTTCTCCCCCCATCATTCATGAAAACATTATAAACTTTTTTCCTTGTAAAATACACGATTGTGTTTCATCAAATTTGAATAAAAATCAAAGCTAATTTCTTCCACTGGACGAACATTGATAATTGTAGTGAAAGTGTAGGAAGAATAGCAACAAGGGTTCGTTCCCAGGGACAAAGAAGAGAAATTATGGCAGGACTTAATTGCTTTTTGTTCATTGACTAAGTGAGCAGAGACTGGACTGGTCGCGTGTACTTTACAAATTAGCGGTAGGCTGTTGTAGTCCTTTCAACCCTCTCAAATCCAATTATCCCTCTTATTGTATTCCGCCCTGCATTATTCCAGTTGTGTCATGTTCTTCTTCTCCATTTTCTCGTCCACCTCTGTATTAATTCACTTAACACTCCATTCTTCTCCTCTCTTTTTCTAAAGCATTCTTCTTCTTTTTCAATAAAATTTATTTTTTCATCTGTAGGCTGTTCTCAGAGCAGGGACCTCGCGTGGTTTTTTGGCGCCTTGTGCGAGATTTTGGCAGACCCTCCCATCATTACCAGACGAATGCAATCCAGCATATCTACATACATTCATTACCGATTATTACATATTACATACATATTATAACATATTCAAAGACAAAAATTATTCTAGCTGCCTTGCATGTTCACATTTCCCTTATAATCAATCCCAATGTTGGAAGTGGTGTAGCAGAAAGGATGATAGGGACTTGCTCATTATAATGTATCCCAACGTATTGTTTTGTATTTTTATGAATTGTATGTGACAAGCAAAAGCCTACAGGAATAATTAAAAATAACCAAAGGCTATCTACATTGAGCGAAACTATCACGTTGTACCGTACTTTATCATTAGGATATTAAATTTTCAATTATTATATTTATGATGTGAGAGAAATAATCATTGATTAACTTATTTTATTAGTTTGTAGTGGATTCATGAACGATCGACAGTTTCGATTGTGGGTTGATTGGTTTGTGCTTTCCACCCCTTCCCCCATCTCCTAGAGTAGGCAAGATAACCTCTTTCCCTCACCCCTCCTTTATCCTCCCCGTTTATCTTTTAATCCGGCACTTCGAGGAGAGTGCCCGAGAAGTCAACAACACGTTTTCGTTCCGTTTCTCCGTTCCGTGGCGTTCGAGTTGAACGCAATCATCTCGTTTTGTTCCGTGTATATACATATGTTAAACCTACGCATGCAGACAGGATATCAGCAGTAAATTCTACATACTCTACAGTCACATACAGTCCACTATTCTCGTCAGTCCAAGGTTAGTACAAACTATTTTACATACTTTCAGGGCTGTCGACGTTGCGTGAGTTTTAATCTTAACTGTACCCCAATCCACCGGTTTGGGGACAGGACGGGATTACCACATGGTCCGTCCAGGCCTGGGATATGTTCTATTTCCAAGAAATTTATTTTTTAATTTTTAATTTCATTCCGTTAATAGTAGAGTACTTGTTGATACATGCACTGGTATCCATGTTGAATCCAGTTACAAGGTACCTTTCCTTATCTCCTTGTTTATCTAATCTGTTACTTAGTAACAATGGCAAGCCCAGAAGCTTTGCTAACTATCCGTGTGAAAAAGAAAGAAACTTTGTTTAGCCGTGTTCAACAAGCTTATGACTTGTTGAAGGACATCAATGATACTAAAGTTCAATCTCAATTTCTGATAAGGAGTATATCTATTGAAAATACTGTGGAAGAATATTCTGCATTATTAGATGAAATCAATGAATTAGCTATTCAAGTTGATCCCACTAAAGAACCCGAATATCAATCACTTACCGTTATTGATCAATTATCATGTACAATAATAAATGCTCGTGATAAATTGAATCAAATGAAAAATTAGAAACCGAAGGAGAAAAGTGAACCTTCACCCTCAACTTCTCATGCACCCCGTTTGAATATGATATTACCTCCAACTGAAATATAATCATTTGATGGCTCTGATATTTCAGAATGGCCTAGGTTCAAGAATATTTTTTCATCATTGATTGTGGATGATAAATATTATTCTCCCGTTCATAAATCTCATATTTTGCATAATTTGTTGAAAGGAGAAGCAGCCAGAGTAGTGAAATCCTTTCAGATAAGTAGCGATTTTGATTTGGCATGGAAAACTCTATGCAAGCGTTACGAGAGTGATAGGGTGTTAGCTAAGTACTATGTGAATGAGATTTTGGAAACTAGTTCAATCCCATTTAAACCCTCACTACAATCGCTTCAAGATTTTCTCGTTAAAGTAGGTCATAGTATTACAACTCGTTGAAAGTCGTTGAAAGTTCCCGATTCAGCAGATTATATTTTGTACTCATTAGCTAATCGTCAATTAGACAAAATATCACGTGAATCATTTGAGTTCGAGGTAGCTGATAAAAGCTTTCCGTCTTGTCAACAGTTGATTGACTTCGTGAATAAGAGAGTTAGATCTTATCAATTATCTGCTTCTGATGTGCCGTCTATCAATGAACAAAAATCCATTGAAATCCATGAAATCCATTTAATCCACTTAAAAGCACATGAAGAGTAGAATAATTAATTTTTCACAGAAAAATATTAATTTTTAACCCTCAAAAATATTTCATTACACTGATTTTTCAAAAAAAAAAAAAAATAATGTGAAACATAATAGGCCTGAATATTCCATTTTACTGGAAATAAAGATATTTAACAAAAAATCGGAAACTCAATAACAAGCAAATTGAAGATTTCAGCCATTCTCACTGCTCTACCCAACTTTCTTGAATAACATTCGAAATAGTTACAGATTCAGCCAGCAGATGGCAGTACCAATAGGGCGACTTTACTGTGACTAGATAAAAGACATTGTGGCCATCGACTGCCACGCTTTTGATTGGCTAACTTGATCACGTGGTACAAATCTCAATTATAAACTACATGATAAAATTTAAAAAAAAAGATAACTTCATGGCGGCGGCGGGGAAAAATAGTTCCATTATAAACAGATTCAAGCATATTCATACAGATGGAAACAATATGGCAATGACAGCACTGTCTTTCATCTAGTCACTGTGGGTGACTTGCTTCGACTTCCATTGGACACGTCTCCAAGCTCCGCCTACAATCAAAATGGCCGAGAACATAGGCTTGGAAAGTTTCCAAATTCAACTAGAAGATGGCAGCAGTTGACGGGTGATGTTTCAGTTTTGACTTGGACACGCCTTCATGCCCCGCCTGCTCTTTTCTTATTGGTTGACAGTGTTTCGTGAGTTTCTGTCTTAGAAAATGGCTGCTAGCAAGAAAATGTTGGATGGTGTATTATACACTGGCGGCTCGCGCCCACGAAATAGGTGGAGTGACTGACTTAAACTGACTTGTAGCTAGTAAAATTCTCGTTTTACTATTAACGTTCATGGAACAGAACGCTTGTAAAACCCGCATCACATCAGATATTGTGAATTTTAACTTTCTATAGAACCAACTTTTCAAAATTCAAGCAAACATTATTAATTAGTTCCACCAGAAAAATGTTCGCTCTCTCCTCCACAATAATGATAGATTTAGTCTGTCCAAGCAAAGAAGACCCTCTGGCAAGATGAGAAAATGACTCCAGCTCGGTCAATATTGGCTCAAAATGTTTGGATTTGGTTTCAAATTGTAGATCAGAATGTTTCCTACGATTTAGACCAAATCAATAATTTTTGAACTAATATTGACCGAGCTGGAGTCATTTTTTCATCTTGCTAGAGGGTCTTCTTCCTTGAACAGACTATAGACTACTTACTCTTATGTAACTTATCTACTCTAAATACAAATGCAATCTAATTCAATGTGAAAATTTGTTTCCAGTCGGTCGATTCCTGAAGATGTGAAAATGCTTGGAAAACGCGTTTAGCTATGAAAATATACAGGTTGTTGAGGATATAAAACAAGCCGCGTGAAAAAAGGCGGCTTGACAGAGGTAATGCGATTTTAATGATTGCTACAACTCCTCGCTGTAGGCGCGAACTTTAGCGCCCGCACTCTGGTGGTGAAGAGGGTGAACTAAACGCATCATCTGGATAGGAAGAGATCAGCGGAATAGAACTTCAGCTGGAAGCTAACAGGTAGAAGAGGAGAGTTTGAGAAGAGGGATAATAGGAGGAGGTAGTAGGATTGTAGGACAAGAAAAGGAAGAAGGAGAGGGAAAAGTGATGATAGGAAGGGGGAAAGAACAAGGAGAAGAAGAAGAAGAAGAAGAAGAAGAAGAAGAAGAAGAAGAAGAAGAAGAAGAAGAAGAAGAAGAAGAAGAAGAAGAAGAAGAAGAAGAAGAAGAAGAAGAAGAAGAAGAAGAAGAAGAAGAAGAAGAAGAAGAAGAAGAAGAAGAAGAAGAAGAAGAAGAAGAAGAAGAAGAAGAAGAAGAAGAAGAAGAAGAAGAAGAAGAAGAAGAAGAAGAAGAAGAAGAAGAAGAAGAAGAAGAAGAAGAAGAAGAAGAAGAAGAAGAAGAAGAAGAAGAAGAAGAAGAAGGAGAAGAAGAAGAAGAAGAAGAAGAAGAAGAAGAAGAAGAAGGAGGAGAAGAAGAAGAAGAAGAACAAGGAGAAGAAGAAGAAGGAAGAAGAAGAAGAAGAAGAAGAAGAAGAAGAAGAAGAAGAAGAAGAAGAAGAAGAAGAAGAAGAAGAAGAAGAAGAAGGAGAAGAAGAAGAAGAAGAAGAAAAAGAAGGAGAAGAAGAAGAAGAGGACGAAGGAGAAGAGAGACAAGAAGAGAACGAGAGACAGAAAAAAGAAATAAGGAAAAGAAGAAAAGGTAACATAAAGGGTAAGATGGAAAAGAATAATAGTATTGAATAGGATAAAATGAGGAAGAGATGACAATAGGATGAAAAGAGAAAAAAAGGAAAAAATGATATGAAGAGGAAGATAAACATGAAGAGATGAGAAGAAGGGAAAGAGGGACAGGAGAGAGAGTTGACAAGAAGAGGAAGAGGGTCAAGAAAATAGAATAGAATGCAGAAGAGATGAAAAGAAGAAGAATAGGGGACAAGTAAAGGATGAGGTTCAAGAAGAAGAAGAGAGACAAGAAGAGGGAGACACAAGAAGGAGAGATGACAGGAAGAAGAAGAAGAGAGACAAGAAGAACAGATAAGGATAGAATGAAAAAGAATTGACAAGAGGAGAAAGAGAGATGAGAAAAAAGAGATGACAAGAATAGGATTCTTCGAAGAGGAACAAAATAAGGGAAAAAGGAAAGTAGATGAAATTGGATGGAAGGGAGAAAGTGGAAAGTTAAGAATAGAATCAGTGATACAGGAATAGTGGATGAAGAGAAAAAGGTCGAGGAAGACTAAGATAAAGATGAAGACTAAGAGGAACAAAAGAGGGAGGAGAGGAGAGAAAGTAGTAAATCGTGGAGAAAGCAGAAAGTTAAGAATAGAATAAGTAGGACAAGGAATGGTGAATGTCGAAAAAGTGAAGGGAGAATAGAAAGAAAGTGGAGAATAAGTTCAGAAAAGAAAAAGAGAGAAGAAAATATAGGAGATTCGCCATGGATGGAGGAAGAGAGGAGGAAAAATGAAAAGAAAATAGACAAAACGATCAGAAACTGTAGGAAAATCTTCCACTTTTGCATGCAGAGTAAACGTTTCTATTGAAACTATGTTACACAAATTTCACAGCATTTTCCGCTAATGGTTGGTGGCAAGAGGAGAAAATATTAAATCCAACTTTTATTCACTTCCATAGTCTGCCCAAGCGAAGAAGGCATTCTTGCAAGATGGAAAAATGACTCCAGCTCGGTCAATATTTGTCCAAAAATTATAAATTTATTCTCTAATTGTAGAAAACATCCTGATCTACGATTTGAGACAAAATTCATAACTTTTGAATCAATATTGATCAAACTAGTGTCATTTCCCCATCTGACCAGAATGTCTTCTTAGTTTGAACAGACTATATCACCTGTTGACTTCATTCGCTCATTCGTCAAGCATGAATTAGTCAAATGAACTCACTGTTGTTAAGCTGTCATGCAGTATCAGTTAACTTTCACATGCAATTTGAATTATAGATGTCATTTTTCAATATTTCAAGCTCGTTTTAATGTTCATAACATTTGTAATGAGTTGTGAGAATTGAAAGTTTTTTCGTGGCTCATGGAGTTAGCTTACTTGTTATTTTGCTAACACTGGCTAATGATAATTTATTGTTTGTGTAGTTGAGATGGTGATATTATTGTATATTGTGGTCTATTGTGGTTATACAGGGTGTTTCAGGAGGAATATGCAATACTTCTCAGGCTGATTCCTTACACCTAGTAGACAAAAAACTGTCTTATAACTGGATAAGGGATCATAAAAATGTATTTCTTATTAATGGAAGTTGAAGAGAGTCGGATTCTGAAGAAAAAGTTAAATGGCGGCGATTGTGTAAATCTCACCCAAATCTCAGAAATAGCGATCAAAAATCGCAAAATCGCTACTAAACACAAATTCCTCACTTGTTTTGTCAATTCTGCGATTTTTGATCGCCATTTCTAAGATTTGGGTAAGATTTACACAATTGCCACCATTTAACCTTTTCTTCAGAATCCGACTCTCTTCAACTTCCATTAATGAAAAATACAATTTTATAATTCCTTATCTAGTTATAACCCTTATTGTTAGAAAATGGCATTTTATAGCATATTTTTCCAATTATCTCAATAACCGTTGTAGTTACAAACTTGAAACTGGTTCCATTGAATTTCTCAGCTAATTTTACATAGGAATTGATTATTTCAGAGCCTCACTAAAGCCTCTAAAAAATTAGAAAAATTTAATATATTTTGAAAAATCTCAATTTTCCGCCATTGTTATCTCAGTAACAAAGCGTTTTTGGGGGTTGGTCCCATGAAACTTTTTTGTCTACTTGGTGTAAGGAATCAGCCTGAGAAGTATTGCACATTCTTCCTGAAACATCCTGTATATGTTTAATAAGATTGATATATTCATATTCCCAAAACATCTCATCAAAGTGTGAAAATTCACAACCTTGAAACTCATTTAATTCATTTGAATCGAAAAATTGTAACGTTTCAACAATGATAATATTATTATAGTTTTTTCAAAAAAATTCTGGCAAGATGGGAAAATGACGGCTATACTCGGTCAATATTGGTTTAAAAATTATAAATTTGATTTCAAATTATATAAAACATTTAGATACACAATTTGAAACCAAATTTATAGTTTTTAAACCGATATTCACCGAGCTGGAGTCATTTCCCAATCTTGTCAGAATGTCTTCTTTGCTTGGACAGACTATATTAACTGCACCAATCAGCCTCTAGTAAACACTTGCTCATTGTACTCGAGATATCTTCCAGCTCCGAAAAGAGGGAAAACACAAGGCACCGTTGTATGTCTCGCGCTCTTCCCGAGAATGAAAGATGATAAATAAGATTTTCGTCAAGTTTCAGCTATCTTTTGACAAAACGCTCGTGTAAAGAATGACAGCTCCACTCTTTGTGCTTTGGTCGAGAAAAATAAAAAGAGTATTTTCGGCGGTAGCTTTTTGTTGCGCTTGGTCGCTTGTAGTAGCAGATCTTTCCTGCTTAGACATTTCTTCTCATTGTGGATTTTCACAAGGAGTATGAATGTGCTGGTTTTTCCAGCCACCATCTCACATATCACAATACAGAAGTTGGTTGCTTAGAACTTGTGATTCTTATTTTTGTGAACTGTTCATTTTGATAGTTGTTTAGTTTTCAAGTTTGACAGCTAGTAGTAGCTCGATCAAAATCTGTTGAACCGTAATATTGTTGAATTGCTGAATGATATAATATTTCCAACTTAAATGAAAATACAAGACGTTGTCAAACCACTGATTAATTAGAAAATCGAAACAGTTTAGGCTACCAGAAATTGATAATGGTGTAACAACCGAAACCGGTATCTCGATTTTTTAATAAATCAGTGGTTTGACAACGTCTTGTCTTTTCATTTAACATGAATAACTACCACAATATCACCTTCACAACTACTCAAAAAGTCTTACCAACTTTTTGAAAACAGAATTGACTTTAAGGATGATTTTTCTAATTGGAAAACTTGAAACTTTCTTAGCGACATTTTTTCTTGCCGCAACTTATATCTTGTAGTTACTTGTAACTACTGTAAACTTGCTTCGTGTTACTAGTAGCCTGAGTAATCTTGCATCTGTGCTAAATTGTTCTATGTATAATAGTACAGAGTGGAACGTTGTAGTAAGTGATTATAGTCCATTCACGATGGTTTGAGACGAGATAAACAAAAGCTCTGCATGTGTGTGTGTGCGACTGGAGTGGTTTCGTTTTAGCCACGACATTAACAAGTCACAGCAATGCTGAAATCTCGAATTTTGCGGTCGGGACTGTAACCAAAGCATTGTCACAAAAACTTTTACTATAATTGTTTGTTCATTTTAGGTTCATGCTGTTGAGAGACAATTTCCCAATGTGTATTTATTAAAAAGTTTATTTGAAGATACTTATTCTGAATTGCCTACAACGAAATTCGGGATTTCGGCATTGCTGTGACTTGTTTATGTCGTGGCTAAAACGAAGTCACTCCAGTCGCACACACACACACATGCAGAAGTTTTGTTTATCTCGCTTCCATCGTGAATGGACTACAGGTAAAGGATCCATTGATCCTAATAAGTGACTAATAGCTAAAGGTTCAATGCTTCGATCCTCAGCATATTTCGGCAGAGCACCCTTAGAAAAAAAGACTCGATACTTGTAACCTGTGTCAACTTATATAGGGGAGTCCGATCCCACTAGATGTCAAAACTGCCACCAAGTAGAAAAAAACCTAACATCGTGTTATTACTTGTTACTACGTGTCAACAACTTGTATAGTCTGTTCAAGCAGAGAAGAGCCTCTGGCAAGATGAGAGAATGACACAAGCTCGGTCAATATTGGTTAAAAAATTATAAATTTGATCTCAAATTGTAGGAAACAATTAGATAAACTATTAAGACCACATTTATAATTGATGGAAGAATTATTAGACATTGCAGAATACCAACTGCTGGATAATTATATTAATAAATAATTAATAAAAATTTTTTGAACAGTTTCATTCAATGGATCTCGACTGCTATTTAGTACATTGGTCAATATTTGCAGTTGCAGAAGTCCTTTATCTATTTATATAGCAATAAATGGAGATTCGAATTATTTATTAATATAACATTTATAATTCTTGAACAAATATTGACTAAGCTGGAGTAATTTTCCCATCTTGCTAGAGGCTCTTCTTTGATTGGACAGACTATAACTGGGACTCCTAATTTTATTTTACAAAATACTGTGTAGAACGTACATCCAATTTCACGACACAACAAATTTTCAAAGCAATCTACAGACAACATCCAATGTACCACTGGCGGCTCGTGCCCACGAAACAGGTGAAGTGCTGTACAGTAAAAGATACGGGCACTTCATCTGTTTCGTGGGTACGAGCCGCCAGTACACAAGTTCCTGTTTAAATTTGCGAGAAATAAATAGTAGCAAAGCAGACTGTCGACAGTCGACCAATCTGTCTGAACAATCGATATAAATGAGCTTTATCGATAGTACGGCTCCATTCCTCTATTCCAATTACGACTTCAGAATAATAAATTGTGGTCTGAGGAATGAAGGAATGGAACATTGTCCGCTCTAAACAAAATTGGGGAAGTCTGTTCTTTGTAAAATCTGTCCAAGCGAAGAAGACATTGTGGCAAGATGGGAAAATGACTCCAGCTCGGACAATAATGGTTCAAAAAATATTAATCTGGTCTCAAATTGTAAGTTAGATTGATTACTACAATTTGAGACTAAATTCATGGTTATTGAATCGATATTGACCGAGTTGGAGTCATTTTCCCATCTTGCCAGAATGTCTTCTTTGCTTGGAAAGACTATATTTAGTGGCTCCAGTGAACGCCGAAAAATTCAACTGGGATTCACTTCTTCTCCTCTCTACTAACTAACCTTCTTCTTTTTTTATTCCTCTTGTTCTCCTTTCTCTCAACCTCCTAATTTTTCTTCTACTTCATTCTTATTTTTTCTTTTGCTCCCATCTCTTCTTCCTAATTTCTTTTCTTTTGCTTTTTCTCTTCTATTTCTCTTGCTCATTGCCCTCAACCTTCTAATTTTTCCTCTACTTCATTCTAATTTTTTATTTAGCACTCATCTTTTCTTCTTAATTTCTTTTGTCTCCCTCCTTCAATTTTCTACTATTCCCTACCTATCTTGTTCCATGTCTTCATCAACTTCAACTTCATCCATCAACCAACGTTTTAATGATTTTTTCCCACTTCTATTTAATCATCATTCCTATTCATTTTTCCACATCAACCTCTCCAGCTTCAAGTTTTCTTCCTCCTTCTCCTCCTCCTCCTCCTCCTCCTCCTCTTCCTCCATTATTCTCCTTCTCCTCCTCCTCCTCCTCCTCCTCCTCCTCCTCCTCCTCCTCCTCCTCCACCTCCTCCTCCTCCTCCTCCTCCTCCTCCTCCTCCTCCTCCTCCTCCTCCTCCTCCTCCTGCTCCTCCTCCTGGTCCTCCGCTCCTCCTCCTCCTCCTCCTCCTTTACCTTCACCTCTTCCTCCTTCTCCTTCTCCTTCTATTTCTCCTTCTCCTTCTCCTTCTCCTTCTCCTTCTCCTTCTCCTTCTCCTTCTCCTTCTCTTTCTCCTTCACCTCCCTCCTTCCTCCTCCTTCTCCTTCTTCTCCTCCTCCTCCTCCTTCTCCTCCTCCTCCTCCTCCTCCTTTACCTTCACCTCTTCCTCCTTCTCCTTCTCCTTCTCCTCCCCTCCTTCTCTTCCTCCTCCTTCTCCTTCTTCTCCTCCTTCTCCTCCTCCTCCTTCTCCTTCTTCTCCTCCTTCTCCTCCTCCTCATCAAATCTACCTTCTGTTATCCCACTCTCCAAAATCTTCCTAAAATATTTGTATGTTTTGTCTCTTTCTGGCATGTTAAATTCATTGAATTCTATTCCTCTTCATCTTTTGACCATCAATTACTATTTACCAATCCTTTCCCTTTCCTTTCTTCTACTTCTTTTCCTCCGTATTCTTCTTCGTATTCTTCTTCTTCTTCTCCTCCTTCTTCCTCCTTCTCCTCTTTCTTCTCCTCTTTCTTCTCCTTCTCCTTCTTCTTCTCCTTATCCTCTTCCTCCTCCTTCTCCTTCTTCTTCTTCTTCTTCTTCTTCTTCTTCTTCTTCTTCTTCTTCTTCTTCTTCTTCTTCTTCTTCTTCTTCTTCTTCTTCTTCTTCTTCTTCTTCTTCTTCTTCTTCTTCTTCTTCTTCTTCTTCTTCTTCTTCTTCTTCTTCTTCTTCTTCTTCTTCTTCTTCTTCTTCTTCTTCTTCTTCTTCTTCTTCTTCTTCTTCTTCTTCTTCTTCTTCTTCTTCTTCTTCTTCTTCTTCTTCTTCTTCTTCTTCTTCTTCTTCTTCTTCTTCTTCTTCTTCTTCTTCTTCTTCTTCTTCTTCTTCTTCTTCTTCTTCTTCTTCTTCTTCTTCTTCTTCTTCTTCTTCTTCTCTACTTCTTCTTCCTCCTTCTCCTTCTTCTTCTTTTCTCCTTCTCCTCCTCCTCCTCCCCTCCTCCTCCTCCTCCTCCTCATCCTCCTCCTCCTCCTCCTCCTCCTCCTCCTCCTCCTCCTCCTCCTCCTCCTCCTCCTCCTCCTCCTCCTCCTCCTCCTCCTCCTCCTCCTCCTCCTCCTCCTCCTCCTCCTCCTCCCCTCCTCCTCCCTCCTCCTCCTCCTCCTCCTCCTCCTCCTTCTTCTTCCTCCATTCCCTCTTCTTCTTTCCCCAACTCCTCTTATTCTCAAGCTTTCCGTTCTCTTTCCAATCTTTTTATTTTGTCCGTATCCTATTTGCCTGGAAATCCTTACTTTGGCCTTCAGCCAACGAGTGCAGAAAGTCAGCTTGCCTGCGATATGAAATGTGTTATTTTTCAAAACAAACCGTGCGCTTCTTCTCCCTGCTGAAGCGGTGTAGCACAAATTCCAATAATATTCTTGATTTGTGACATAAATAGTGGAATCTAAAGAATTAGATTGGAAGCCGGAAGTAAATTACACTATCACCAGTCCTATATATCATGTCCATGTCCATGTCAGTCCATGTCCATGTCAGTCCATGTCCATGTCAGTCCATGTCCTGAAATATATCATGTTATGCATTAAATAATCAAGTATAGATCATAGTATAACCATTTTAATATAATACCATTATCTTGGAATATGAATATGAATTACTTCAATTCCTTTCAACAAAAATTCCTCAAATTTTGCATGCTCATAATTATTGTTCGTCCAGGGGTAAAATCAAATTTCAACTCCTCCTTTGAAACTAGTTTTCATTATTATTTTGGAGATTTCGGTTGTGTATTTTTGCCATAATAATGAGAATTTCAGCTGCCATTATTTCTAGTTCTTATTATCATTTTGGAGATTTCGGTTTGTGTATTTTTGCCATAATAATGAAGATTTCAGTTGTGGTTTTTTCCATAATTTTTTCTTATTTCCAATACAAAATTAGAATTCCTCACTGTAGGAGTAGCAAGTAATCAGAGGTACCGGTACAGCGTGTCGGGACGTACCTTCAGAAATTCAGCCCAGACTGCTACTGATGTCCAGCTCTGTCAGGACAGTTTACATGCGAACTGAAATAGCCAATAATTCAAGAATGACTTCTTCTGAAAAACTGTTTTGCATAGGCCTACCGGCTATGCCGGTTACTTATAAAGGAATGTTTCCTTTTTGCCTAGGGCTACTATCAATTATTTTAATAGATAAAGTCGAAATCTCAGTCAGTGTGATTGTGTCACACTTGAGAATGCCTCTAATACCACTTAAAGACTATCCGGACAGTCAAAAGGCGAAAAAAGTAATTATTTAGTAATTATACATATTATTTTCACAAAATAATTAATTCATATTATTTCCTAAAAACATGATTGACGCCTTTATTAAATCTGTGATTTAATCGACGGGGTCGAGAATATTTACATTCGAGCAAAATTGAGTATTAGTAGCTTGTTTTGATTGAGTTCTATCTACATCAAACGCTGGAGATTGAGCATATTCATGCAAATTCTTGAGCATGTGAATAAACAAATGAGTGTCCATTCTTGGAGAAGAGAGAGCGATTATATGGAAGACTAGCCACCATTGATTTTACAGAAAGAGATAACTTGTGATAATACAACAAATGTTCCGTGTGATAATACAGGAGATAATAATACGTGTTATAATGCATCATAGTCTCAATGATGAGTTCAAAACGCTAAACATTGAATGGTTCATCATTTGAGAGGATTTAACAAATGAAAGAGCGTTGATATGAAAGATAATCCTTGTGTAATACAAAAAATGATTCGTGTGATAATACAACAAAATATCTGTGAGATAATACAACAGATAATAAGAATGATAATACATCAGCGTCTGAATGCAATCTAGTTACTTTCCAATCTCATTCCCTCTGAATCTCATAATTCACTGCGTTCGTTTATAGTAGACAGCGAATGCATGCATATTGGCTTCGAATAAACAATGCCTCGGTCTGACCAAGCAAAGAAGAGCCTCTTGCATGATGGGAAAATGACTCCAGCTTGGTCAATATTGATTTAAAAATTATCAATTTGATCTCAAATCGAAGAGAACGATTTGATCTACTATTAAGACCACATTTATAATTCTTCAACAAATATTGACCAAGCTGGAGTCATTTTACCATCTTGCCAGAGGCTCTTCTTTGCTTGGTCAGACTACAATAGCAGCATTCCTTCTTGTCTTGCATCCTATTGATGCATATAGACGACGGTGTCACACAGAAGCGATGTGTTCAAATAAGTAAACACTACTACTTGTCTTTGATTTCTTCCTGTTTCCTTCTTCTGCTTTGACGTGAAGCAATAAAAGACGCGACGGAAAAGGAATGAAAAAGAAAGAATTTTGGGAAGTACATAAGCTGGGTGGTTTCGTCTGCTCCTTGTGCGCTCCAACAGCTGATGTATTAGTGATTCAATAGCTGATGCGTAGGATTGTCAATCAGCTCTGCCTAGATTATGTTTTTGAAAAGAGAAGACAGCAATAGATGCTTTACATCAGCTATTCTGTAAAATGAATAGAAGATTTTTAACTCAGAAATCATTGACAAATCCGTATTTGATAGTATTGGATCCGTATTGGATATTGAATTAATCCGTATTGGATAGACGGTCAGTAGGATGAAAAATGAAAATGGAGAAAAGTTACATAACCTATAAGGAACTGACGAGATCGCCAAATTATTTGGCGTCAGGTATTCATCATATTCCTTAAAATAGACCTTGTTTTTTTTATTGAATCATATTTACAGTTCACTGATAATATTTACAGTTCACTGCTAATGTAGGTCTATCAGATAAGGAATACGTATATATAAATTCATTGTTCCTTGGAGAATAGTTTGCAAAAAAGTATAGTTTATCATTGAACAACACAAATGAATATTCAATATTTTCAACAATCTTATCTTAAAATAGTGTTTTGAAAATTCAATCGATTATGTTGGTTTTCTAAGAATAAAATGGAGTTGTAAACCTACTATTGTAGCATAGTAGTATCTTAATAGTAGAAAGCATAGTGTAGCAATAGTGTAGCATAGTAGAAAGATTAATGGAATCGTTATTATTTGAATATAATTATTGGAATATCATTGAAGGTTTACCAGAAAATCTTATTGCTGAGGATGAGATTGGGATGTAATGAGGAAGTACGTAATGATAGCGGAGAAGAATAAATAAGAAGGCTGAAATAGTGATAAGAATAGAATGAGAGTACTGCTAGTTGGTAATGGGTGGAAAAGTAAGATTACTCAAAAAGACCATTTGAAGAAACGATGATAATTATTAAAATTAGACGGAGAAAAGTAACGGTAAAGAAAAAGAGGAAAGCTTTAGGAAGAAGAAGTGAAGGGAAAAGTAAACTTCACGTGAGAAATAAGTTCCAATACGTAAAAGCAGCATAGATACAAGCATGTTTTGCATGTGTAGTGTAGGTTTACACATGATGCGTAAATTATTGATCACGCATGAGTCAAGATCTGAAAGTATCACGCGCCTTATTCGCAAATGTTCAGTGTCATATTTGCATGTAACACTGAGGTGGTCTTTCAAAAAACGCCAAAAACCGCGCTGCAGCTTGACATTAAACGGCACTGACAGCAGTTTTTTCATTTTGCATTCACTTTGAATGCGGGTTTCCTCGTCTCTTGAGATTTGAATATAGGGAATTTTAGGAATGCGGAGTGATATTCATATCTTAGTATAAGAAATTTATTTATATGTTGTGTGTTTTTGAAACATGTTACACGGAGATCTAAAGCACTGTTAATTTTTGTCCCAGAAACCCTATTTGCTTATTATTATTTTTTTTTGTCAACAGCCCTATGAAGGGCCTAGGCCTACCAGCTGGTTGCCAGTTTCATATTCACTAAACTATACAGTCCATCAAGTGAAAGTATTACTCAAGTGAATTAAGCAGTACAATTTGAAAAAAGGTTTGATTATAAAATTTACACTTATTTTTATCAGAGATGGTTGTGGAACTTATCCATGATTTAGATATGTGAAAACAAAGTCAACCTTTCCTAACTTTGATTATAGGCTACTTTTAATTATATAAACTGTGACTTGAATTGTTGGAATATGGATAACATTCATTCCCTACATGCTCTCTATGTCACTAAGCACATGAATTTTATTGTATTAGGCGGATTGGTTATCGTAATTTACAGAAGAAATATTTTTCTGACTGCTTCATTACCCGTAAAGCGCGCTGTACATGGGGACAGTACTGTCGGCCAGTTGAATATCTGTAGCAAATCACAGCTGTTGTTGTTTAACTCAATGACAAGACAAAGGCTGTGATTGGCTACAGATATTCAACTGGCCGACAGTACTGTCCCCGTGTACAGCATGCTTAAGTTTTGACTGCTTCTTGTGCACTCCAACAGCTGATGTTGTCAATAAGAGTTGTCATTTAGTTACGCTTAGATAATTTTTTCGAGATCAAAAGAGACAATAAATAGCTGTTTTGAATTATAGGTATATGAGGTTACATCACGAACAAGAGACGTACAAGACGTACAAGAGACGTACAGGACGCACAAAAGACGTACAAGAGACGTACAAGACGTACAGGAGACGTACAAGACGTACAAGACGCACAAGAGACGTACGAGACGTACAGGATACGTTTAAGAGACGTATAAAACGTACAAGAGACGTACAGACGAGAACGCTCATCATCTTAAATCGGCAGATAAACTGCTGTGATAAGTTCTAATATTTTGCAAGGGTTTAAAAAATCATGGTAACTTGAGAATAGTTCCAAAATTCGAATTGGAAATACAACTTTAGCCTACAATATTACATGGTGTGAAGGAGAAACACCTAGAAGAAAAACATGTAACAGCTAAAAATTCCGATCAAATCCTGGCAACTTTGCCAAGAATCTGTTCTTTCCTTGATTCAATTTCTACCATAAACGTTTGCTGTCTTTGTATGGAATTCTCACACCCCATTTCCTAACAGATTAAACTCACGTATGCGTAGTCTGTCCAAGCGAAGAAGACATTCTAACAAGATGGAAAAATGACTACAACTTGGTCAATATTCGTTCAAAAACCACGAATTTAGTCTCAAATTGTAGTAAAAATTCTAATTTACAATTTGAGACCAAAATCATATTTTTCGAACCAATATTGATCGAGCTGGAGTCATTTTCCCATCTTTCCAGAATGTCTTCTTTGCTTGGAAAGACTATACACATTTTCGTTTTCTCTTACACTTTTTCTCAACATTAAGCAGCTGAGGAAAGAAATGAGAAGAGATAAAAAGTTGATAGTAATTTTATATGATGGCTTACGCGCTTATGGCTTATGATGGTTCTCGTTCTTATCCAGGACATGTTATGACTCCTATCATCCAGAAGTTGAATTTGAGGGAATGTGCCATTTCCTACATGATATTCCAGCTGTTCAGATATCTTCTGTAATATTCACTGGCCGATCTCTCTCTGAAGCTAAGTTTTTTCAGCTGAAAGAAACTCAAAGGGATTTTAACCACGAGTTTTCAACATTGAATATAATGGCTTGATTCATAACTGTATCTACTTAACTTAGTATGCATACTTTTTAACAACAGTTTCTTCATGACAATCTACCATTATAACAATACTATTCACTATTCGAATTCACTATTATTAGTAATAAGATAAGAATTTACAATTCTTGCTCAATCTGCTAATCTCTACGAAAATCCAGGACTTCTATTATACTAGCCGATTTGGCTCAAATAATTAACTTTTTACAATAATCCAAGATTGAATAAATATTCTCACGTGATCGGTTCATTTTGATGGATTTTATGAGAGAAACTGAAATGAATCGTTCCAAATTTATTTAAGGCTTTGAATAGAAAATAGGCTAGCTAAATGGTATATAATGTAGCCTATATCAAAAATATATATGAATGGAAATACACCATAATGGCAAGCACTTGGAGTTTGTTGAATAGATATACTATTTTCATGGGGATAATTATTACATCACCAATATTGACTTAATCTTGTTTATAGAGGACTTTTTCAGGCTGTACTGAATTTTTGAAAATTCTACATTTTATTATTGCTTTCTTCCTCACAATTGCACTCAATTTTGGTGCAATGTCATTCAATTGATTCGATTGAAAGATGAATGAATTGAAAGATATCATTGATACACGTTCTCAAATAAATATTTATATTCTTATAATATTATATTACCACTCATACTTCTCACACACTCAATCTTCCACCCCTCTCTTACATTGATAATATAGTCTGTTCAAGCAAAGAAAACATTCTGGAAAAATGCGAAATGACTCCAGCTCGGTCAATATCGATTCAAAAATTATTAATTTGGTCTCAAATAATAGATCAGGCTGTCTCCTATGATTTGAAACCAAATTTATTATTTTTAAACCAATATTGATCGAGCTAGAGTCATTTCTCATTTTGCCAGAATGTCTTCTCTGCTTGGACAGACTAAACCAAATCATTCTTCATATTTGTTGCAGTGCAATAAAGGACCAGCAATAAATTACTAGATGTTGCCAAATATGCGAGCATTCAACAGGGAAATTTTCAACCTCATGTGAAACAGTTTTACTGTGGTTTAACCAGCGTCATTTTTCAGAAGCAATAAAAGTTTGCTGAATTGCACTGATCGCCCATTAATATGGGTTCAATACTTTTTCTTAATAATTAGTACACAAGTTAAGAGCTCGTAAATTATGTTTAATTGATTTTGGAATAGGAGTTTTAAATTCGATATATGGACTGGAAGGCTATCACTTCCCAAGTAGAAAAAGTGGAAGTTTCAAATACATTTCTGTTCATACTACCTTTTTCATAACTATCTTATAATACCTCATATCATAGAGATAGTATATACTATAGGATAGTACTACTTCAATCATTATCCCTTTATGCTAATATCTTAATATAATTTTCATATTATTTAGTGAATATGAGTCATCAACCACTAGTAGAAATTCAAAGATGAATGTTCTTCTCCACTGTTTTGTTTCTTAATAAATATTTGGTTATCAATTATTTTGGTAAGTAATAATCAATTGCTTATGAATTATCATTCAAATAATATAGAATGTAGTTATGGAATTCGTTTGCGGAATTTAGAGACTTCAACTTTGTAAAATTTTTTATTTATTTAGCGTATGCTTTCATTAGTGGGGAGACCCAAAGGGTTGTTCCACTTCGCAATACTATAACCTCATTTTTCACGAATGAAAACATGGTAAACCATGTGGGTTATAGTTCAATTAAAATAGTCAATTTAAAACAAAGTTTTTTGATTTCAAAACATCATTAACAACCAAAACTACAACACTTCACAAATTCACTACACCATGGCCGAAAATATTAAATTTTGACTGGAAATTTAGAGCTCGAAAATTAAACACTTTCCAGGATGTAATTTTTCGAAATGTACTTTTTCCTGAATTCAACATGGAATCATACAGGAATGATATTTTCACGACCAAAATTTGAACTATGATAAAACATCAAAAATCAACATATTTGAAAGTTATAGATGTCCTCAATACCTTCCAATGCTTCCATTAAGGAGCTTTTCTATCTTGCGTGTTATTCGCTATAATATTGAAATCAATTTGGAAACACCAGAAAAGTGAAATAATGCATCAAGATTGTTCTGTTCATGTAATCCTGCTTGAGAAATTTTCTATCCTGCTTTTGTTGGTCATAAAGAATGATTCCATGCACATAACAATAACATAATACTCATATTGCAAGAGATTGAGCCATATTGGCCATATAGATTCAATATTACTTTTATAAGATCTCCATTCTCCACTATTAGAATCATCGAAACTCTTCAACTGTTTCTTGTTCTACCCTTTTATTTTTATTATTTTACTTATTTCTATTTCCGCTTATTCCTTCTTATTTCTCTTCTTCTATTCCTCTTCATCTTTTCTCTTCCTCTCTCTTCCTCTCTTCTTCCTCTTCCTCTTCTCTTCTCTTCCTCTTCCTCTTCCTCTTCCTCTTCTTCCTCTTCCTCTTCCTCTTCCTCTTCCTCTTCCTCTTCTCTTCTCTTCCTCTCCTTCCTCTTCCTCTTCCTCTTCCTCTCTTCCTCTTCCTTCCCCTTCCTCCTTTTCACTGAAACTTTTTTCTGATAAGATGAGAGCCAGCAATAATCAGTAGTGTTGTGTGGGCTTCGACTATGAAAAAAATATTGGGATTTTACTGTTAAGTCCTGAGATTGAATTGAATATTTGAAAAGTTGGACAAGATAATATTTTATCAAGGGTCGAGTTTTGTTGGAAGATTTCGAATTCCTCAAGCATGCTCTGAACGAATAAAGATGTGATTCAAATCTTCAGTAAAATCTTTTTTTCTAAATATTTTCCATCTTTAATTGCAGGAAAAAGTAAGATTATTTTCATATTATATTCCATTATAGCATAATAGTTTCCTACAGAAAACTATTTCAGTAAATTCAATCACCTACTTCTATTCTAAAAGAATAATAATTGCATTTCCATGTTTCATGCAGAGACATATTAGCATAAGACGATGAGAATAATTCTTCAAATGTTTCCAGAATATTAGCCTAATTTTGATTCGAAAAATTATTGTTCTCATTTCTTAAATGGAAAGACAAGATGTTGTAAAATCACAGGTTTATTGAAAATCGGGATAGTCGATTCTTTTGCTACACTATTTGGTAAACTAAAACTTGAAAAACAGAGCGACAGTGTTTATACCAACGGTGAAGCACTGCTATTGGTAGACGCTTGAACCAATCACAGTGAACGTCTGCCATTGGCTCAGGCACGCCCCTCCCCGATTAGCGGTTCATACAGACGTTACAAAATGGCGATTCGAACAGCAAACACAATAATTGAGTATTGATAGATGGTTACAATTACATACGAAATGCTGTACAGTAGAAAAATGTAACGTGCGAATGGAGAAAACAACGAGTTAAGATAATATTTATAACGTAACAATTGACTAACAAACTATGATGTATTTTCAATAGAACTAGATCGTTCAACTCAACTGTGTTTATCTCTTGTTACTCTAGTTATTCATAAATTTTCCAGAACTAGTCCGTCAAAACAAATGAGACAAGCTGGTAAGATAGGAAAATGACTCCAGCTCGGTAAATATACGTTCAACATCGGTCAATTGTAGAAAACATTCTGATCTACAATTTGAGACCAAATTCGTAACTTTTGAACCAATATTGACCGAGCTGAAGCTATTTTCTCATCTTTCCAGAATGTCTTCTCCGCTTGAATAGACTATAGTCTACCAGGAGATTCTAAATGAGAGTTTAGTGCCTGGAAAGTAAGTAAACTTTGGCGACATTAGAAAAGTTCTTTTGCATTCACCAAAATGTATTTCCCAACAAATAATTATGAATTATTGATTGATAATATAAACACTTTCTTCAAAAGAGTAGTTATCCAATGAAAATTATCATATTATATTCAAAAAGTAGTCGTCATCTCTCATCATCATTCACCTCATTGCCCACGGGGACAAGCTATGAGCTCATGTGGGCTTCACTCACAGAATCTATTCATATATTTCAATAGGCCTATCATTATAACTTTGGACACATTCCAAACGCCCTGTTGCACTCAACCAGATGTATTCTTAATAGATTATAATGAATTATTGATTTTAATATATCTTATTATTCATTAAAAGAGTCTAATCGCTTATGATTATGGTCAGACAATAAGGATTCTTCAAATTTTCCAGAATACTCTATTCAAAACCTTATTGTTCCATATCTTTTTTCGCAGAGAACTACGGCCAAAGCGGGATGCAAGCGTTCAAGGAGCTGGCGCTGCGAGCAAACGTGTGCATCGCCAAGGAGGACAGCGTCCTGAGTAATGCTGACGACGAGGTATTCGACAGCGTGCTCCGGAAACTGAACGAGGACCGTAACGCGCGTGTAGTCGTGTGCTTCTGTGAGGGCATGACTGTCAGGGGACTCCTGGCTGCCACTAGGCGTCTGAATCTCACAGGACGATTCCTGTTGTTGGGAAGGTAAGCAAGGTAGGCTCCGGACTCCGGACGCACTAGCGATTCTGTTTCAGAAGCGTTTTTGTTCTAGAGATTCTTTTTTAGAAGCGTTTTTGTTCAAGCGATTCTGTTTGGAAGCGGTTTTTGAAGCTATTCTGATTTGGAATCGCTTTTTCTTTCATTGTTTGTTGGTTTTGATTCAGTTGTCTGTGAATGCGCAAACTTGATAAAGTACACAATATCAAATGTTTATTTTTTGTATAGGGCTACTATCAATGTATGTTGTTAGATAAAAGCAGTGAATATAGACAGATATCTCACTAGGTTAGGTAGAGATACCTCTTTATATTCACTGATAGAAGTCACAGTAGGCCTACCTTTTAGTATTTTTTTATTCCAACACAACATTCTTCCCTCTCCTAAAAGACATTCTCAAATGTGTATTACTTGTGTTGAAATGAAAAATACTAGAAATAAAATGTGATTTTGATTTTTATCTGTTGAAGTAGAATCCTTTCACACATAACTTATTATTTATTTGCAATGAATGCGCAACCAGCTTCATCTGTGAATACATCATGGGCCTGTCTCATGAAATTTTACAGCTTGTTTTTCTAATGAAATACAAATTACTAATAAAACGCTTAACATGCGGGTTTCATATGTCACCGCCTTATTGAGAAAATCAGATTCGAATTCTGAATAATTGAAAATTTCGAAAGCACTCGACAATAGTTAAATTATTTTATGATTTGAATTAATGAAAAATAATGATAATATACTACTTTCAGAGAGCGCAAATTGTTACTATTTCCTGATGCTGTTCGGCACAGTGAGATGAGCGAACATTACTTTGTAAATGGTTTGTGAAAATTTAGAATTTAAAAGAAAGATATAGTTTTTTATCAATTTGGTGAAACTGTGTGGCTGCTGTGTTGCCAGTTCTGGCCCCACTACAATCAAACCTCATTCCCATTACTTACCCTTTCCTGTAATCAGCAAGTGAATCTTGTAAGATTGTAAAACAGGAATTTGTGTGCAAGTCAAGAAAGAAAAAATTTAGGTGCAAGCGTGTTCGTTCACCTTCCATTGGCGGCTCGTGCCCACGAAACAGGTGAAGTGCTGTACAGTAAAAGATACGGGCACTTCACCTGTTTCGTGGTTACGAGCCGCCAGTGTCAGTCACCTTCGAAGCTACACTGTTCTCACTGAAGACCAATCCGAAAAAGCAAAGAGCTGGTTTCTAAGTTGTATCCTTTAGATTCCTAACAGTTCTCCCTTCCCAACCCATTTCTCGCGTTCCCCAATATTTAATTAAATGCCTGGTGAGTAGACACTCCAGACACTGCTGCTCTCTGCCTTGGAATTGTACAACTAAAGCACTCTATAGCTAGTCTTCAGGAAAGGAGAATCAGGAACTGGATTCCAGATTCGTGAACAATATCATTGCATTCAATGTCTTGAACGCCTTTTTAATAGTTTATTGTATCCAAATCATCTATTATAAGTATTCCATGATTAATAAAATTTTTTCAAGTTTTATTATTTTTAATATCGTGCCCCAACATCATTTCATTATACTCAAATGTCTACTAAACCACAACGTGATTTCATTGATTATTGATGAGCAAATTTTACACGAAAATTCATAGTTTCTATATTATAGTTTAAATAGTTTAAAATTATAGTTTCTATATCTCATTATGAAGAATAGCGTTTCTATGACAAACCTTTCGTATTTCCCCTCTTCAATATTTTTGAAAAGTTTCTTGACTTAGTTTCACTTGTTTAACTACATTATCATGACTTATATCGAACTCATAAAAGAGAATACATAGCCTAATTGTAATGTAAAGCTGATAATTATTCCTTATTCACTAATTCATTCATTTACAGACACTAATAACTTATTGGTTAAAAACACAGACTTATGTCCAAAACGTCTTCATACCAAATTTTGATGGATAATAAGGTTCAAAACTAGGTTATTTTTTCGTAGCACTTTTTTATGATAAACTTATAGAAAAGACTGCATATACTGTAATGTGAAGCTGATGTACGTACAAAATTTTTTGGTATTACATTAATAAGACAGTAATCACAAGTATCAAAGCATTTTGTACAGTACCGTAAGAATTCAAGATACAAATATTATACTGCTTCATTATTTGTATCAATAATTGACAAACTAAGTACCCATCAGAAAGTAATTATTCGAAACAATATTATCATAATGTGTACTTACATTCACACTTTCAAGACTTTACTCGAATATAGTTTTTGTTCAAATACTAGTTTCAGATGGTGTAGCCTCTTGCATGAATGTTCTTCTATCAATTACAACAAGCTCACTAACAAGATAACTGGAACAAAGCTGACCACAAATGTCTTCGACTCAAATATTCCTATTTCACCAGTGAAACAATTATTTGTTCTGTAGACTGTGAATGAAGGACTTGTTTGAACTAAGGAAAAATACTATAACTTTTTCACTTTAGAAAATTTCCACTCATTTAGTCTGTCCAAGCAAAGAAGAACCTCTGGCAAAATGGGAAAATGACTGAAGCTCGGTCAATATTGGTTCAAAAATGATCTATTACTATTTGTTTATAGTGTAGTAATGTCAATATTGTGTTTGTAGTGTAGTAGTGTCAATATTGGTTCAAAAAT
Organism: Sogatella furcifera; assembly: GCA_017141385.1. Taxonomy (NCBI): domain Eukaryota; kingdom Metazoa; phylum Arthropoda; class Insecta; order Hemiptera; family Delphacidae; genus Sogatella; species Sogatella furcifera. The sequence continues at coordinate 2,716,613 of CM029552.1, forward strand.
TATCTATTACTATTTGTTTATAGTGTAGTAATTACTATTTGATCTCAAATAGTGAAAACCCGTTTTTCTACTATTAAGACCACATTTATAATATACTTGAACAAATATTGACCAAGCTGGAGTCATTTTCCCATCTTGCCAGAGGGTCTTCTTTGCTTGGACAGACTATAGTAGGCTTATCCTCGATCTCACTTCCTTCTGCGGATGGAGGTGCTGTCTTTCATGAAGCACATTGTGAGGTGAAGTTTGAATAGTATGGGTTAAGCGTTTAGTTCTAGAAAAGCTTTACAGTTTCCCTAAAATAACGAGTTGAAAGAGCATGTTTGAGCCGATTTGTTGTTCAGGTGTTGGAATGCAGTTTAGTTCGGCAGCAGCTGGTGGTGTGCGACTAACATAGGAAGACACGTGTTTTAATGTAAAGTGTATTGAAACAAAGTGTCTTCTCAACTTTTGCGAGTAGGTGTGGAAGCATAGACTGAGTATACATATATCTACAATATCTACGGTGGAAGTTAGTCAAGTCTGTCCAAGCAAAGAAGACATTCTGAAAAAGTGGGAAAATTACTCCAGCTCGGTCAATGTTGGTTCAAAAACTATAAATTTTGACTCAAATTATAGATGAGAATGTTTCCAACAATTTAAGATCAAATTTATAACATTTTGATCAATATTGACCTAGCTAGTGTCATTTTTCCGTCTTGCCAAAGTGTCTTCTTTGCCTGGACAGACTACTATAGCAAGGAGAACTACAGGCCTCAAATTACTAAATTCCTTACAACGACTGAGACAACCAGTAACATATTGAAGCAAGCTGGAGTAATGGGAAGAGGTGGAAAGCTGTCTATTGGTCAATATTGTAAGTAAAAATTAGGAGAAGAGTGAAATGAAAGGAAGATGGGGAGAATAGTTTAGATTAGATTCAATTTACTACTTTATTCTAGTACTAATTCACAATTAATTTAGTACTACTTCATTTAGATTACAATATTTATCTTCACAATTACTCCAATCTTCTTTGTCTTCTTCTTCTTCTTACTTCTTTCGACTTTAATTTCTTCTTCTTCTTCTTCTTCTTCTTTTTTTCTTCTTCTTCTTCTTCTTCTTCTTCTTCTTCTTCTTCTTCCTCTTCTTCTTCTCCTCCTCCTCCTCCTCCTCCTCCTCCTTCTTCTTCTTCTTCTTCTTCTTTTTGGAGAGAGAGAGGAAGGAGATGAATAGAAAGGGTAAACAATATTATATGTCAGACATGTTAATTTTAATTTCAATTAATGTTGCTGTGTTTTCATGAATCATATTATTGATTATAACATTTTCTAAAAAGAATTCCAACAGAAAATGGAAATATCCTGATAAATCACCTGAAACATAACATCAAATGGAAAGATAGGACATTTTTCTAATGAGAAGGAAGTATAATATTAAAGTTATCATAAGTTTTGAGAGAAATGATGTGGATGTGAGAGAGAGATAGTGAGAGGAGAAGGAGAATAACTGGGAGAGTGAGTGATTATGGAGTTCAATTTACTCTTATAAGAGTTTCAAGTTCAAAAGTAATGTAAAATAAAAAGAGAAAATAATTATCACAGTAATTAGAAGATTTTGAGAAAGAGTGTGTGAGATAGGTAGAGAGAAAGAGAGATGTAGAGTGAATTAGTGATTGATTGAGAAGCTAAAAACAATGAGACGTAAAAAACCAATCGTTCGTTGGAACATCTCAAAACTTCTCAGTTAAGGGTCATTCTGGTATTGTCCGCTTTTTGCGCTTTTGTATTGCTTTTTTACTTATCCTCTCCTGACTACCTCCATTACTTCTTCCCACCATTATTTTTATCGAACATTCCTCTTGCCTTCACCCCTTATCTTCCCCATTTCTTTTCCTCCTCCACTTCCCTTGTATCACTTTTTCCAATTCCTTTCTCCTTCTTTCTTCCCACCTCCTCTTCAATTATTCCTTTACAACTTTAGATTTCCTTTTCATTAAAATATTCATTTTTCTCTCACTTCTCCCCTTCACCATTTCTCTGCCACCTCTATTTTTCTTCTCTCCTTTCATCACTTTCCTCCCATCTCCTTTCCTTCTTCCTTCTTCCCTCCACCTCTTTTTTCATTCCTCTACTTCCTTCACAATTTTCTTTATCATAATATTTATTCTCCTTCCAACACTTCCATTTCTCTGCCTTCTTTACTCTCCTACAATCCTCTCGTCAAGTTTCCCAATTCCTTTTTTTTCTTCTTCCTTTCCACCTCCTCTTCAATTATTTTTTTACATTCTCCACTTTTCTGTTTATCAAAACACACCTTTCTCTTTCACCCCAATTCTCATTCTCCATCTCTCTGCTATCTTTTAATCACCTTTTCCCCATTCTTCTTTTTCTTCCTTCCCTACACCTGCTCCCTCTTTTCTCTGTTTCGAAACATTTCTCCTTCTATCCCCCCTCCCCTTCTCAATTCTATCTTGCCTCCACTTCCCTCCAATCTTCTCATTTCCTTCTTCCCCTTCATTTTCTAATTCCTCTTGAACCCATCCTTCAACGCACTCATCCGAATATTGGACTAATTAACGCGCCTACTACCGTACAACTCTTCAACAAGTGGCAGCAGCTTTCTATAGTCTGTCCAAGCACAGAAGGCATTCTGGCAAGATGGGAAAATGACTCCAGCTCGGTCAATATTGGTTCAAAAATTATCAATTCGGTCTCAAATTCTAGATCAGAATATTTCCTTCAATTTGGTACCAAATTCATATTTGTTGAACCAATATTGACCGAGCTGGAGTAATTTCACCATCTTACCAGAATGTCTTCTCTGCTTGGACAGACTATAGTATTCTACAGACTGGCAACTTGTTTCAGCACTTGTTTGAAGGGGATTTCTCAAGATTTGAAGTGGCTGGGGACGTATTGTCTGTCCACGCGAAGAAGACATTCCGGCAAGAAGGGAAAATGACCAAAGCTCGATCAATATTAGTTTAAAAATTATAGATTTGGTCTCAAATTGTAGAAAACATTCTGATCTACAATTTGAAACCAAATTTATGATTTTTGAACCATTATTGACCGAGCTGTAATCATTTTCCCATCTTGCCAGAATGTCTTCTTTCCTTGGACAGACTATACCAGTGATTTCAATTATGGTCGAGGAAACCCGAAGTTAGAAGAGGGGATTCCTGAACTTTAAACTACGCTACGCCACTCTTCAGTTCTTATGACCACGAGATTTCTGTAGAAATGACATTTACTGTTTCATTCAATTTCTTAAATTTTCACAGAAATACACTGTGGTAGGATGGAAATTCGAGGTGGACCTAGTAAAGAACTTAAACAATAGAATAAGATATTTCCCGAATGTTCTTCGAATTCATTTCTTGATCTATTCTCTTGCTCATCTTTCTTATTATTCACTTCCCTCTCCTATCTCTTTTTTATTATCTTTTCCACTATCTTAATTTCTCTCTCTTCTCTTCTCTTAATTTTTCTCTCTTCCAAGGCCAAGTGTTAATGGAAAGGATATCCTTATTATCCTTTCCCAAGAATGGACATATATTTGTCTAAACTTCGCCTTTTCACTTAGATAACTTACACTCCTTATTCATTTTGCAGAACCTCGAATTAAATTTGTATAAATTTTGCATTCATTACTTCACCGTTTTATCGTATTTTCACTAGAAGTTTCTATTTTGTGAAATTTATAGGATAATTTTGTTTTACTCATTTATTATATTACAATGTAGAATCTAAGCCGAATTTTGTTATCGATTTGAATGAAGTAATCTAATCTAATCTAATTCTCAGTTCATGTTCATTTATCAACGGTCTTTCAGTTTTAGAGCACTGGCGGCTCGTGCCCACGAAACAATTGAAGTGCCTGTACAGCACTTCACCTGTTTCATGAGCACGAGCCGCCTGTGTTTTAGAGATTCCTCTTTCCTCATCATTTCCAACGAAAGATGTATTTTATTCTTCAATCAATATCTCTGTGTATCGTTATTATTCATAACATTGAAATTTTTGTTAGTCAGTATAGGCCTAGTATAGCTGTAACTAAAATTAAGAAGTTTCATCTGCCTCTTGTAGGCTACGTAATATAACCTACCAATAGAGATCTATCTGGAGCTTCTATTGTCTTTTCAAATTGGGGAAAAAGAGTCATCTAGACATCAGAATCTAGTCCACTACAGTTGGAAACATCGGTTTTTGGAGCGCACACAAGCAGCAGAAGAAAGTGTCATTTATTTGAAGCGTCAAATTTTTTGCGTCATCTTTAACAACACTCACATATTCATTCTCAATATTCATACGTGGGTTAGCATTTCATGTTGATGTTTATTTGATATTATTATTTGAACAAAATTGATTATCACTATATGTGAACGATTCCTATTTTAACATTGTTATGATTCGCTTAGAAGACACTTCAATACACTTCCCGTTGTTACGGCGTGTCTTCTCAATTTTCTCACTTTTACCAAGTGTTAGTTTCCCAATAAAGGGCCACTTTAACGCCCACAAAAACCCTACAAGCAATCTTTTTGTTCAGGCGTTGCAAGGTCGTAATTCATAGAAGATTAATGTTGGCATTACTACACAATAAACCTTTCGACTTTAAGGGAAAAATGAACACTATCGATCTGAACGTTTCAATGGTTGATTACGTTACACTCCAATCTTGTAGATTGAAAAAACTCTAGTTGATAACTTGTGCTATTTTCAAAATCAAACTAAACGTAGATTTTCTTCAGTTAGAAGAGAAATATCGTGAAAAATTATTATAACGAGATTAATATGAACACCAATTTTTCAACTACATCTTATTCCTAATATTGCTTAAGTTCATTTTACTACCTAGTATCCATGAGAATATTGTTTATTCATCATTTTTATTGATTAAAAAAATTACTATAAAATGAGATTGAAACACAGAAAAAGTTTGAAACATATCTTGTTTCCAATAATTATATAGTTATAGTAGTAATTGAATAGTTAATATCTAAATGAAATAAATTGTTATCAGAAGGTGTATGTTGGAAAGTCGAAGCGTTTTTTTTCTATAAGCGAGATTACGAATTTCCAGTGTGAAATTATTTTCATGCTTATGAGCTCTTGAATATTCTTGAATATCGTCTTGAATAGCAGAGAGACACCGTTTAAATTCATTTTCTTATAAGTAATTCTTTTTTAACAAGTATTTAGAATAGTTATTATGAATATATTATTTGTTTGATCCATGAAAAAGTCCATGGACTCTCCAGGTTTCAAATCGGTTGAAGTCAGAGTGAATTCTCGCGAAGTGTTCAGTGACAAATTTGAGGAACATCTGCGCTGAGCTGCTTCAGAGGCAGATGTTACTGTCTTCAATTAATCAACTCTGAAGATTTGGAAATCTAATTGAACGAATGATTGAGTGAACTAAATAATGAAATCGAAAATGAGTGTGAGCTCTTCTGTATTTGTCAGTGATCCGAAATAATGAGGCATTCAATGAAACAATCTAGATGTTGATGATTTGGCGAACTCTTCAAATAATTTTCTATTTTTCAATTTGATTGTCTCTTTCGATATTTCTTAATTTCACAAATTTTCGTTGTAGATTGAAAGCTCTTGAAGAATACCGAATATCTTCGATGAAAAAGATATCTTCAAAAAAACGTTCCACATATTTCAAGAGCAGAGAAAATATTATGAACAAGAGGAGAATCGGGAGGCTGTGCCGAAGAGAAAAAAATGATTGATAGCTCCAAGTCATGTCATGTGAAGAGAGAAAAATGGAATTTTGATTTTGTTTTTATATGCGTGAGAGCACTCACTTCACCTGTCAATCACAATTTTATATATTTAAATTTATTTTATGTACCACTCCATTATTCCCTCAATACGTCATTCATCAAAAAATAATTCAGGCTACAATCTTTTTAAGAAGTATTTTGAATATTGATTATTGGTTATCCTCTAATAATATTTTTCAATTAATTGCAGTCATGTTGGAATTTTTATTATAATGAAATTGTGAATTGTTTTTGTTTCTTATGAGCATGTTAAGTGAGGTTACGACATGACTTCCATTATTTGTGAATGAAGTAAGAACCCAACTTTGTAAACCTAAAACTTACATAAAGTAAAATGTAGCCTACATGTACTATGAAGGCTATGATAATATATTTCATTCAATACTAATAACATTTCCATTCTACTTTATGGGTGGATAGTCTCTAGTGGGTTAAGTGGAAGAGGGAGCTTGCATGCCTCAACTTCACACACAAAACTTTTGTAAAATACTAAATGTTAATATAGGCATTTATCTATCTACTGTATCATTCCACTGTATCATTCTACTGTATCATTCAACTGTATCATTCTATCTACCATTAATGTAGATTTAGACTCCAACATGCGTTCTCGAACATTCTCTTCCCGAAATATGGTTGAAATGGAAAGTATCCATCCCTTCATAAACATCAATAACTCTCGAGTGATCATAAACTCCCAATAGCCTCATCAATTCATCCAACTTCGATTGATCTAAGTTCCAGTCTTTAGGCAACAACTTTGCAATTAGCTGAGTAGAACTGAGATTCATTGATGAAGATGAATGAATCTGTATTGGTTGATTAGTTTTCCATTCATTGATAATTATTTTAGAAATTCGTTCTTCTCTATCACTTCCTTTTGATTATTACCTACTGTACTTATTTTAAATGAGTTGTTTGAAGAGCGCTTACTAGTAGTTCTGTGAACGGTAGACCTCACGAAGTCACCCATGTTCCCTGCATCATAAAAGCACTGTCTGTATTCACGGTACGTTCAGATTGTGCGCCGATTCCGAAAGTCGGCGCGGGGAAGTCTAGTCAGCAATGCAGTGGCTACAGTCACGCTCTATGTCGGCATCAGTTCGTCACGATTCGTCAAAATTTGAGGGTGCTTGGAAAACCGGGCATCAGTCTCTATAATTTATTGTAATAATGTTTTACCTCATGCGAAACGGTCCGACGATCGGCTGCAGTCGAACAGCTGTAGTCAATCACAGCTCTTGTTATTAACCTGCGATCGACCGTCTGACCGTTTCGCATGGAGAAAAACTTACCTTAATATTCATCTGAAATATCTCAGCTGACTTCGATGAAAGTATATCATCTGAAGTAGGAATTTTGGAAAATTTTTATATGATGAATGTCATAATATCATATGTTCTAGTAATATCAACATAAATATACTATCAAATCATTTATGGAGTATACCTATATCAGAGAATAGTTTAATCCTTTTTTCCTTTTTTCATCCTTAATATGAAAATTGTCGAAAAACCTTACATATACATCGACGCGCGGTTTCAAGAGGAACATCCCTGTCAAATTTCATTAGAATGTATTGCCGCGTTCAGTTGTAAATGCGGAACATACATACATACAAACATACAAACAAACAAATGCAGAATCGTCGACTTGAATCTTAGACCTCACTTACGTTCGGTCAATAACGCAATAGTGATACTATTTCTATAATGATATAATTATTATTGATTATATTCACTCTAAGTTGTGGAGTTCGACTATCTAAGAATATGATGCATGTCGTACAAAATTTATAACCCATATCTTGCGTACAAACTAGTAGGAAGCAGTCAAGAAAATAAATAGTCAATAAGAATTTACTCTCAATTATTCAAAACATTCACCTATTTTAGGTGATTTGATTTGACCTAGTTTGATTTTAGTTTGATTTGAGTCACCTAGTTTAGGTTGATTTGAATTTCTTCAATGACAGAGCCAATTTATTATTATCAAAAAATGTATAAGAGTTGAATTCCTGCAAAACTGTAACACCATAAAACGTTTTAGGCTGGATTATAAAGTAGAAAGTAAAGTGAAGTAGAAAGTAAAGTAAAGTTGAAAGTAAAGTAAAGTAGAAAGTAAAATTTCTAGAACTTAAAATAATTTTATTAGTTGTTCCATTTGATGCATGAACGGGACCTGGAAGTCTATTGAATCTGCTTCTCAATTTTCTATACACTGTTAGAATGTATTGGAATGTACAAATGTACTGTATTGAGTGTAAATACTGTTCAGGAGATCCGACTTTTATCTGATTGGAATAAGATAATAGTATTATTGCAGTATATTTTGCAAATTATTGTTATGGATCTGTGGCATATTGCTGTATTGTTACATTGTTATGTATGATTTATATTAGTCCAACATTTTCAACTAATTTGAATTCAAAAGCATTCTGAATAGCACATTTACTTTGAAATTCCCCATTCTATAGTATAGAATTATATTATAAGTACTCTGACTTTTCTCATAAAATTACTATTTCTCGCTCCTCTTTTCATTTTTCTTTATTTTTACTTTTCTTTATCTTCATTTTTCTTTATCTTCACTTTCCTTCCATTTCACCTAACCTACAGAAATCAATAGTATAGTACATGGTACTTGAACACATGTTGCAATAGAAGAGCCCTACCGTATAGTCTGTTCAAGCAAAGAAGACATTCTGGCAACATGGTAAAATGACTCTAGCTCGGTCAATATCGGTTCAAAAATTATAAATTTGATTTTAAATTGTAGTAAACATTTTTATCTACGATTTAAGACCATATTTGTAATTGTTGAACCAATATTGACTGAGCTGTAGTCATTTTCCCATCTTGCCAGAATGTTTTCTTCGCTTGGACAGACTGTACCATTGTAAGGCGTTTGCTTTGAATCCATCCATTGAAGAGTGAAGTAGTAGGCTATCAATGACAGACGACTGGCACGAGAAAAATACAATGGGGCCTTTTTCTACTCGAGTTAAACCCCACCCTTAATTCAGCTTCCGTTCAAGAATTACTGAGGAAGAATGAAGAGTGCTGGAGAAACTGTTGCTTGTGAAGGTGTTGCAAGACGTGTGTGGAAAATGTTTGTAATCTTCTTCTTTTTTTATATTATTATCCTTTTTCCTCCTCATTCTTCTTCTCCTTTTTCTTTATGTTACAAAAAAAATTTTTTAACCGCAATCTAATTTTTCCTTCTTCCACCCCTTACCTCTCCCAATTTTCTTCCTCCTCCACTTCCCTCTTAACCTCCTTTTCACATCACTTCTTCTTCTTCTTCTTCTTCTTCTTCTTCTTCTTCTTCTTCTTCTTCTTCTTCTTCTTCTTCTTCTTCTTCTTCTTCTTCTTCTTCTTCTTCTTCTTCTTCTTCTTCTTCTTCTTCTTCTTCTTCTTCTTCTTCTTCTTCTTCTTCTTCTTCTTCTTCTTCTTCTTCTTCTTCTTCTTCTTCTTCTTCTTCTTCTTCTTCTTCTTCTTCTTCTTCTTCTTCTTCTTCTTCGTCTTCTTCTTTTTTTCTTCTTCTTCTTCTTCATGTTTTAAAGAATTAACCATCCATCTTCTCCCAGTCTTCTATCTCTTTAATTGATCTTCATCTTCAATTTTCGATGAAATTATGTTTTCCCCTCTTTTCATCCACCATACTCTTCTTCCTCCCCGTCATCATATCGATTCCCTTTCCTGTTCGCTTTATGCGCTTCTATTCTCTTCTCTCTTTATCCTCTTCCTTTTTTCCATCTTAAATCTTTCATCCCCATTACTCTATCCTTATATTTCATATAAATTAGTATATCTTCGGCAGAACCTCAAATTGTTGCATAAATTTTGCATTCATTCCATCACCGACTTTCTCGAATTTTCATTACAAGTTCCTATTTTGTGAAATTCTCAGAACAATTAGTTACACTCATTTTCACTTTTTGAGTAGTTGTGAAGGTGATATTTATTTATCTTTTTTATTTATTCATTTATTTATCTATTTATTTATTTATTTATTTATTCATTTATTTATTTATTTATTTATTTATTTATTTATTTATTTATTTATTTATTTATTTATTTATTTATTTATTTATTTATTTATTTATTTATTTATTTATTTATTTATTTATTTATTTATTTATTTATTTATTTATTTATTTATTCATTTATTTATTCACTTATTCATTTTTTTTATTAACGAGATTGAAATACAATAGGATTGAAACACAGACACGGTCCAAAACGTCTATTTTTCCAAATTTTGGTTAAAATATTCAAAATAGAGGTTATGTCCACACTCAAAACTTAAATATATACACAAATTTGAACTTCTCAAGGTGGAAAAAACTATGAAACCGTTATTTAGAATTTTGAAGGTTGTCACATAAATAAAAACACCAGAACACGAATAATTTTACTTGAAATATTAATTTTCACTTTAAATTTTTAAACCCAAAATAGATAGACTTTCATGAAACTTGATATATCAGCTTTTTTTTGTCGTAGTTATCCATATTAAATGGAAAGACAAGACGTTGTCAAACCAATGATTTATTGAAAAATCGAAATACCGGTTTCGGTAGTTATACCGTTATCAATCTCTGGTAAATTCCAGTTGATAATGGTGTAACAACCGAAACCGGTATCTCGATTTTTTCATAAATCAGTGGTTTGACAATGTCTCAAATTTTTATTTATCACTTATTTTCATTGCAATGTATGATCTAATAATAAATTGGGCTTAACCAATCCAATCTAATCTCTTCTTCCTCGATTTTTATCGATGTCGTTCTTTCATACCACTCTTTTCACTCTACTCTCTGTTCAATCTTTGTTTTCCTGATCTTCTTTTTTCGAAAATCAATTGTCCAAGTGTGGATGTGGTGGAGAGAGGCACTTGAAAGAGAAGAGTGAAGCTGGCTGCCAACTGACGAGTGGTTGGCTCCCGACAAGAAAACTCATTGAACAAGGAAGCTGGAAATACAATGAAAAGTTGGAGAAAGAAGAAGAGAGAGAGAGGGGCGAACGAGCGTGGGGAACAAGAATAGAGAGGAGTTTGAAGATGTGAATGAAGAGGAATAAAAGTTAGAAAAGATACATTTGCAGACAATAAGGCTCTAAACTATTTACTTATTTGGAAGATAAATTTCAAGTATGTACTATCAAAAAGTATTGCATCAATAGATCGAAGTATTCATAGACCTTATGTGAATAAATGAGGATTTCCTAGCTCAGGTATAGTCTGTACAAGCAAAGAAGACCCTCTGCCATTATGAGAAAATGACTCCAGCTCGGTCAATATTAGTTAAAAAATTATTCATTCGGTCTCAATCGTATGAAACGTTCTGATCTACAATTTGAGACCAAATCAATATTTTTTGCACCAATATTGTCAGAGCGCGAGTCATTTTCTCAACTTGCCAGAGGGTCTTCTTCGATTGGACAGACTACATTTGTGCATTTAATCCCGTCCTAGACATAACGATTTTTTAAGACCGGTTTTTGTTTTCTTTGTGAATTTTAAATTTAATAATTAAGCCTGACAAACATGTAACATGCTTCGAGACACATTATATGTTGCCCAATTTCTGTTCAATGTAGTAAAATTTATAATGAAAAGAGAAAATCGGACTTTTAAAAATCTTACTGTGTAGAACCGGGCTAATAGGTAAGTGATTCTGCAGAATCTCCTATGTGCGCTGTCATGTATTGCTTGTAGTCATATTATTTGTAGGCGGAAGTCAGGTATGACGTCATAGCCTTTGACGTCACTGACGGCTTCACAGCTGCCACTACATTACAGCGCCTTAAACATGAACAAAATCCAAAATATCAAAAATTCATTAGTGGGATACGTCCCATTAAACTAGAATCAATTTCAATTCTTGAATTAATGTAATTTAGCGCAATCAATGCAAAGAGAAGGCAAATGGATGAATCAGACACCAATATAATAAATTTTGAAGTTTGTTGAATAGGATTGAATTTTCTTGAGACCGACTTAACTCATAAGATTTAAAAATTTTCATGAAATATTATGTCTTATGACACATGAAGTTTGTGAATTTTCGAGAAACATGTCTCACGACATATGTCTAGTTCACATACTCTCCTACGTGGAACAGCTTTCAAAACAAATGTCGAAACTTCTTCAAGATAAGAGTTGGCAAGTGGAATTAGGCATATCACACAGCAAGGGAAAGACGTGAGTTCGTGAGCATAGGTTAACTTCGTTTATTGATTCTGCATTGCAGAGAACCAATGACTGTTCTGAATTAATTTGAAAGTCTAATGTGAGGAGAAATAAAAGTGTCTATTGGGAGTTCTTTCCTCGGGAATACATTCACTCATGAACTATTTTCTGTTCTCCTCTTCTCTTTCAGCCCTCCTTCATCCATTTCACTTCATTCTTTATTTCTTATTCCCTGTCTTCCTCCTATCTTTCATTCCTTCACTATCCATTCCACTTTTATCCTTTATTTATCTTATGCTACTTTATTTCCACTTCCTTTAACACCTGTGAGAATAAAAAACTTTTTGATAACTGACGAATGAGAACACAGCGTCAATTTCTCTCCTCACCTCTTTCCTTCAAATATTTTATACTTATATTATTTTTATACTTATATTATTATTCTAATGTAACTAGATTTTTGATTTTCACTTCTGTTAATGGATAAATAATGGATTTCAATTTTTATTCCTTTCCGTTCTTTTTTCAAAAATTTCAATTATTACTCCTTTCTTTTTTTATGGAAGATTCATAGTATTGTGATGTACATTGTATCATTCTGCATGGAATGTAGCATTTATTTGATGTATATTATTAGAGTTTTATTGTTTAACCCAACCTTCAAATGTCAAATCTTCGTCTCTCCAGAATTACGTATTTGTTTTGTTGTTATGTACATGAATAAATAAATCTAATCTGATCACTCCCATTTTTTTTAAATTTCAATCATATCTTGAAGTCAATACAACTCATATAATCAATGTAATCATTTAGTTCATGCAAATAATTCTCTATCAGTTTTCGAATACAGTACATCAGGAATAATATAATATAATATGATATAATATAATAGGAGAGCATTCTTTAAAAACTAGTAATGCTCTCACATAGCATTATTGAGTTGGAACATACAAAAATATCCTGTCTTGAGGGAAATTATCTTCAGAAATATTTCTCATCACACCACTAATGAATTCCCCTATCATACAAGAAGATCGAGTAGAAGAGGTTGGAATAGAGAAAGAGAGATGAAAGAAGAGATAGATAGAAGAGAACAGAGAGAAAGCTTTACTTTAGAGGAATTTCCAATCAATTTTGGAATACGTAAGTATTTGTAATTTGTAAGCTATGTAAATATGTATCCAGCTTTCTTGACTGCTTCAGTTTTCGGGTATTTGAATTATTTAGGTATGATTATTATGAAACGTAATAATTTATCTCTCCCTCGCAACGAAACATTTCGAAAAATTAATTATCCATTAAAACACGAGCTGTGAGTTGAGTTGATTTCCAGGAAAATGAACGGATTAAATCAGTTTTTTAGGAATAGATGGCAACGTACTATCGTCAAAATATTTAATGGAAAATTTATCTATCGTTACTAGTAGACCTTACGTATATATCTACTAGTACTTACAGTTTCTCGTATAAGTATTTCCACGAACATTATGTTTGTCGTTCATGTTTCACATTTATTTTGTTATTTACTAAATAAATACACAGAAATATGGGATTTACAACCCATCTGATGACATTACATTCTGGTGACATACATTCGGTTCTATAAAATTAGTTCTGAAAACATTCTTGCATGAATTGAAATTATTGTAGACAGGGCCCTCCGTGGTTTTTTGGTGAGATTTTGGCTGGCAACACCCCCCCCACCACCTTCTCACCAGACGATTGCAATCCAACATATTATAATATATTCAAAGCCAAACATGCTTCAAGCTGCCTTGCATGTTCATATTTTTCTCATAAGCAATCCTAATGTTCCATGTGATGTGGCAAAAAGGATTATAGGGACTTGCTTATTGTATCCCAACGTATTGTTTTGTATTTTCATGTATTGGATACGTGATAAGCAAAAGCCTACAGGAATTAATACAAAATAACTAAAGGCTATCTACATTAAGCAAAACTGTCACATTGTACCGTACTCTATCATTGAAATATTGAAAATTTAAGTATTAATTAATTTATTTTATGAGTTTGCTTGAAAGCATATAAGAAAGGGAATACCGGTAAAAAAAATTTCTAGCAAAAATATTGGGAATCATCATAGATATTTCATTTTACTGAAATAAAGATATTTTAACAAAAAATCGTTAACTCAATAACAAGAAAATTGAAGATTTCAGCCATTTTCACTGCTCTACCCAACTTTCTTGAATAACATTCCTAATTCAGCAGGAAAATGGCAGAAGCAATAGGGTGACTTGCTTTGACTTCCATTGTACACGCCTACAAGCTCCGCCTACAATCAAAATGGCCGAAAAAATCGGTTAGAAAAGTTTCCAAATTCAACCAGTAGATGGCAGCAGTTGACGGGTGATGTCTCAGATTTGACTTGGACTCGCCTGCATGCCCCGCCTGCTCTTTTCTTATTGGTTGACAGTGCTTCGTGAGTTCTGTCTCAGAAAATGGCTGCTAGTAAATAAATTATGGATGGTGCATCATACACAGATAACTATGCTGATTTACTATTGACGATCTTTTGCTAATATAATATAGATTCATTTATTCACGCTGATAGGATTCTATCAAGTTAGTATTTGAAGAATTTATTTATAGAATTAGGACTAAGTTTTACTTTTATCGTGTAACTTGGGCCAGTACTAGACTTCAATCAATAGTTTTATGTTATTATTTGAAAATTAAACTTCAAACCTTTAAAATGATTAGAGGGCCTTTTAAAATGATTGATGAATAAAATGATAAAATCAAATACCCTTTTTTAAAACTTTAAAAGTATTATTTTTATTGTACTAATTTTAAACCTACTCATTTTTATAATACTTTTAAAGTTTTTAAAAAGCGTATTTGATTTTTTCAATCTATTTATCAATTAGTTTTATGCTGTATGAAATTAGATGAAAATATGATTTCGCACTCCCATCTTTTACTCATCAATTCTATTTTTCATATGATGAATAGAACTCTATTTATGATCTAATATCATCCTCTTGCCAGAAAAATTTTGAAAAACTAAAACAATTCGGTAAAAATATTAGTAGCCCATCATAGGATTATTATATGGAGGAGTTTTTATCGGAAACTGGCTTGTGATTGGTCGACAGAATGTAAGGTGGTTGTCAGCCAACCATAGAATAATTAAATTTGGAGCGATGATCGTGATTGATTTCAATTGATCATTTCATTACAATGAATGAATTCCTTTCGAATTCAAGTTGTTGGTAAAATAAGTTTCTCATCAAATAGTGGAAAAATTATTCTAATCGCCTAATGGAAATTTTTAAAATTCCCGTTTTGCCCCGGCCGCCGCGGTGCCCCCTTGGTCGTGGCGTCCTACACAAAAAACGGGAACTTTTGAAGTAACACGTATGTGAATAAAGGAAATATCATCATTAGTAAGTTTTATTGCTGAAAATGTCAAGTAGAATAGTTGCCATTTATAGTTCTAACAAAAAAATCCAATATTCATGAACAATGTCTTTGAGATGACGACCATTCAAACGTATACATTCCTGGAAGCAAACATGGATGAGATTTCCATGTAGGCTAAGCATGGAATGTCGATGCACTGTGTTGAACGTTTTCTTGTGAGGCCATTTAAAAAGTAAAGCATACGCTTCACGCTCAAAAATAATTATTTGAGTTGAAAACAAGGATTCACGAAGAAATCGCTGAGATTCGCATTGCAGTTGTTCAACTTGCTGTGCAAAATCTCACACTTTTCGCTTACGTTTGAATGGTCGTCATCTCAAGGACATTACCTAAAAACATTGACATTTTTCTTGTTAAAACTATGAATGGCAACTATTCCACTTCAAATTTTCAGCAATAAAACTAATTCCTAAATATCACATTTCCTTTATTCACGTACGTGTTACTTCAAAAGTTCCCGTTTTTTGTGTCACCTGTTAGTTCCATCTTAAACTCACTATTATAAGTAAATACTAAGAGTATCACTACTATAACGAATACTTATAGTAGATTATATTATAGAAGATAGTTTATAGTATAATATAGATTGTTTGTTTATATCTCTGGTTTAATTATCAATACTGTATTCTCAGTAGCTGAAGTCTTCAGCTCTATTCATACAGCTTCCTTGTGTAGTATGTCTGGCTGTTCAGTGAGGGTAGTCACTAGGTGCTTGTGATTTTCAGTCAGGAACTCTAAGGACTGCTTTCGAATGGGTGATCAAAATTGGAAAAAGGCGAGCGGAGCCAAGAAATCTATATGTATTACTTTTCAATTCACAGCCTTTTTTGGATTTTTCAATTAATTATTGTTTTAATAATCATTTTTCAACTTTTCCAGTGACGGTTGGGCTGACAGAAGTGATGTGGCTGAGGGATTCGAGGCAGAGGCGAGAGGCAGTCTGTCAATCCGCATTCACTCTCCCTATGTGAGCGCCTTCGACCAATACTACTTCTCCCTGAATCCGTTCAACAATTCACGCAACCCTTGGTTCAAGGAGTTCTGGCAGGACCGCTTCAACTGCTCCATACCTGCCACTCATCAAGGACCTCTCCCCAACAATAATCAAACTCACAATCAGCAGAGTCTTCCTATTTGTACCGGTAAGTGTTCCTATTCTCTATTATAGAGAGACAACACGTATTTCACAAATAAAATTCAAAAAATTATTACGTTTTGGAATAGTGAAGATGAATGCATCCCACACATCAGCCTGTTCCTATTCCCATTCATTTCTCATCCCTATTAATTTCTTATTCCTATTCATTCCAATATTCTTTGGAAATCGATTTTGATATTTGCGTATTGTTCATTCAGCACAGTGTAATTCAACTGTCCTTGTTTCTCATTTATTATCCTATATCCTACCAAAAATACTAACTGCTCTGAGCTAATGTAATTCTGCCACAAAAATAAAACAGAATCCAAGAATGCTTCCATCCAGTCGTTATTTCATGCTCCAAGAATTCACTTTCCAAAGATTTGTCAAAATATACAAAGCCGACTCTCCATTTTTCATACACTTTGTCAGCTACAATAACTCTAGACTTCTCTCAAAGCAGTATCATATCACAAGTTCTGTCTTGGGTGTAATCTGAGTATTTTTCTCAAGATATTTAGAGAAGTATGCTCACCTCAAATAATCTTTGAGCATTTCTGACACAACTCTAGGTGAAGTTGAATCTTGGGTTAAAATTCACTGTAACTTACTGAAAATTGTATTATAAAGTGTATTATAAAGAACTAAAACAAAAGCAAAAAAATCTTATCTACAAAATACAAACAAAGACATTATTACTTGATAAAGACAAAGACTCTCTTATTGTATTTGAAAATACATTCTACTCTCTTGTATTTCTACTAATAAACAAGTAGGCTTTCTCAACTCCTATCAATCCATCGATAATCAAGATCATCAATACCGAACCATGATTGGTACGACTAGCGTATATATTTTCCAAGTGGTCAAGTTGACAGATATTTGAAAATATCAAAATAGTTGAGAAACTTGCCTATGATTAGAATATTCCTGATGTGAAACCAATACGGAAGGATAAAAGCAGCAGGGAAGGATATATTTTCACTATTTGAGAAGGAGAGAGATGAAAATATACTTTTGGCTTGGAATTGAGAAGAGGTTATCCGCTTCTTTCCAGTGGATCTAATTTTTTAGCGGTTGGTGTTTTGGTTCTGCCTGATGTATTTTTGAAGCTCCTTCCCTTCAATCTCCTCTACTTTTCCCGTTCCATTTCCCCCTTATCCTCTCTCATCCTTCTTGACCTCCTCCTCTTCTTCTCCGTTTCTTTTGGTATCCTTTCCTTCTGATTTTTCCTCCTATTCGTTTTTTTTACTCCATGTGGCTTATCATATCATTTTTTGTGAGGCCAGCTTTCTCATTTCACATGAGTGATCAGTTTTTGTTGAGAAACATCAAACGATGATGTAACTTTGAGCTAGATGAAAGTGGGATGAAATGGTAAGCAATAGAGGGTGGAAGATATTGCAAAATTTCTCTCATCATCAAAAACTAGCTGGTTTTATGGTATTTCTGGTATCTTACAAAATATGAAAAAATTGTGGAAGAGTATGCAATTTTAGAATAGGTGGTTTCATTATGGTATTTCTGGAACCTTTTAGAATATGAAAGGATTGTGAAAGAATATGGAAATTTTATTACATTCCTGTTAGTCAGATCACGTCATAAGTTGATAAAATTTTATTGGATGTCTACATCCTCGTGACGTCTGAATCAAGAAATAAAACTATATAATTGAAAATACTCTATGATAATAGTTCAAGAAACTTGTGGTTATCTAGGCCAGGCCCGGTCTGGCAGTGGTGGCAACCTGGCGATCGCCAGGGGCCCCCGAGCTAGGGGGCCCCCAAACTGGGAGAATAGGAAACTACTTGTTGAATAATTTGTTATTTATGTTTTCATTCAAACCTATACGACTTGTATTGCATAGTAGACGTTGTTTCAAATAAATAATTTTCATTTATTAAAAAAAGCTTTATCAAGTGCAAGAGATCTTTTTGCTAGTCACATTCAGCGCGGAAATCGAGATATACGGTATTATGTTGTTCATAAACTAAAACAGACGACGGACGATTTTGACAATGGAAGATGTTGAAGTAATAATTGAATTAAAACTACTCAAATAATTTTATTGGGAGCTTTGTTAAAGGTAAAACTGATAATTATTTTTTGTAAGTATGTAACAAAAATCCTTGATAACAGAACAATGTATCAATAATATTTTGTGTAAATATTTAACCTGTGTTCAGGGTTGGACTGGCCAATTCATCCACTATCTCGGAGAGGCCCCCTACGTTTTTCCAATGAACGATTTTGTTGCAATCTTGTGTCTATTGACATTTTAGGAAATACCAGACGCACAAAACGAAGAATATCACTTTAACGCACTTTTCGACTATAATATATTCGAAAATATTCCGGGGGCGAGCCCCTGGACCCGCCTTCACCTGGGTACCTATTCCAGTTTTCCAGTTTAGCTGTTCAGGTATTAATAATTTTTTTGGTACAAAATGCACACCCTGAGTTACCAATGAGAAGAAAGTTTCAAGACAATTATAGCCCAAGTTTTTTTTTTATTCTAGTAATAGAATAAAAATAAATAAAGAGTACGAAGATACCGTAATGCAAATAAAAGGCCATAGACTGGGCCCAGAAAACGTTTCTTATGAAAAATAATTTGAAAAAATTCTCGTGGAGGACCCATAAACCCTCTTCTTGGCTGAGGGGGGGAATTACCCACCTTAACCCCCCCCCCCAAGTGGGGCCCCTGATTGATCAGTCCCCAGCGGCCCCCAACCTCCCCAGACCGGCACTGATCTAGGCTAAGTAGTGTTAGATGAAACACTAAAGAGTGTTTTAATTTCTCATGCTGAGGTAAATGTCCAGTATAATGTCTCAGAGAAAACGGATAGCCTAATTTCCAATCAAATCAACTATTCTGATTCATTCTGGAAGATTATCTTGTATTTATCTCATCATACAATGAATATCTCATACATTTATATTCAAAACAAATACATGTCTTATAAAAAAGTCGATCGAATGGATTAATCTACTTGAAATGAGGAAGTACAGATAACCAAATCAGCTCATGAAGAAATTAGTGATGATGGAAATCATGAAAATCGTGAAATGGTTGTCCTGAGGGATATTACAAAAGATAATTTTTGCACCAGCCTTTCGATACAATCTTCAACTACTACAGAGTGTTTGAGGAGAAATTCTTAATAAGTTCAGGCTGCTTCCTTACACCAAGAAGAGGAAAATGTTCTACAGGATACACCCCCAGAAATGCTTTGTTGAAGACATAACAATGGCAGGAAATTCACATTTTTCCAAAAATGAAGATTTTTCAGTTTTTTTAAGGCTTCAGGAACTCAAATGATTTAGCAAAGAAATTCAATGAAACCAGTAATAATAATATTCGTGTAACCTGGCTGGCTCAGGTCTGGCGTCAGATTTTACCAGTTAGAAGTTTTTTAATTGAACTGTTATTGAGAAAATTAAGATAGTTTCAAAAAAAGGGTTAAAACTGGATATAGAATCATGAACTTGTATTTCCAATTGATACAAGTTGAAGAGGATCTAATTATGGATGAAAGTTAAATGGTCGAAATTGTGTAGCCTTAAACTTACCCAAGTCTCAGAAATCGCGATCAAAAATATCAAAATCGCGACAAACACTGATTTTTCTTATGTTCGCTGTTTTTTTCTATTTTGTCTTCTTTCAAACTTTTATCAGAGATGTTGAGGAACTTATCCATGATTTAGGTAAGTGAAAACAAAAGTTATCAGATCCAGATTCTAAATAAACTTTGTGGATCTTACAAACTTTGCTTTCTCTTACCTAAATTGTCTTCTTTTAATCGTGTTCCTATGATTTGTAGATTTGAAATCTCTATCCGTTATAGGTAAAGAAAAGCTGAGCGAAAAGTACAAACAGGATCCGAAGCTGTCGTTTGTGATCAAGTCAATCTACACGGTGGCCTATGGCCTGCACAACCTGTTCAAAGATGTGTGTGGCAGCAACGCCCAGGGTCCTTGTCCTGGTCTGTTTCCACTCAATCAATCGCTTTTCAAGGTACATGGCATAGATTTTCTTTCAATTTTCATAAATTTAGAGTTGTAAGATAAGAGTTATTTCCCATAGGTTAACGTTAATTGTAAGAGTGATTGTAATATTGTAGAAGTAACTAAGAGTATTTTGTAAAGCCACGTTTACACCGGTATGTTGATAACTTTTATATAATGGGCCCATGTAAGTCTATAGGTATAATAATAAAGTATAGGTAATAATAAAATAGATATTTGAAAAAGTTATAAACAAATGCTATTAACATTACGGTGTCAAAGTGCCATAAGAGTGAATTGTAAGAGTAGTTCTAGAGCCCTTTCTGCATGGTGTATTTCTGACATTATGCAGTAGTGACACGCAGTAATGATACAAAAGTCGAAAATTGATACGCAATCGTACAGGAAGAAAGCTCATTGACTCAAAAGTGGGGTTGCAAAGTGAAGTTGGCTTATTCTACAATTTGAAAACTGGGGAAAAATACACAGTGTACACAGTGTTTAATTTGAACAAGGTTGAAGAAATTGGAAATGAAACTTCAATTATTCATGTGAATAGACAAAGATCATAGAAATTTTTTGAAACAATAATATTTTGAATAATAATTATTGAATTGTTTGTTCTATCTTTCAACTTTTTGTAAACTCAATGTTATAGGGTATGAACATTGTGAGGTGAGGTATGAACATATGTCAAAAAGGTGAGGCTTAGGCTAGAGGTTTTTACTATGCTATGATTATACAAATCATATGATATGATATATTACATGCATGTAGAACTATGTATTGTATATACTATGTAGCACCCGCAGTCTAACCTTAAGCCTCACCTTATTTGACATGTTCTAGTCTGTCCAAGCAAAGAAGACCCTCTCCCAAGATGAAAAAATGACTCCAGCTCGGTCAATATTGGTTCAAAAATTATTGATCTGATCTCAACTGTAGGGAACATTTAAATCTACAATTTGAGACCAAATTAATAATTTTGGTTATTAATCCAGAACGATCTGGAGTCATTTTCTCATCTTGTCAGAGGGTCTTCTTTGCTTGGACAGACTATACCCTCAGGCGAGAGCCTAGTTGTAACAATTAATATAAATAAGATTCTATTCTATTGTTCTGGTTATTCTTTCTCAAAATTATCGATTTATCTGTTCCATGTGATGATGATGAATGATGACAGAACTACCTGATGAACGTTTCATTCACTTATGGGGGCGACGGTGAGACCGTGGAGTTCGATTGGCGAGGAGATCCTCCAGGAAGGTAGGTACGTAGCTCACTCTTAACTTTTACATAACTGAGTAAAAATACAAAAAATATATAATGTAACGTCTTTACAATATTATTGAATTATCATGGATTATATTAATAAGGATGCTATCTTGGATTATCGGCTATGATTAGTATATTATAGTACAATTATTCACATTATATAGTATGAGCTGTACAGTGAAATATACTCTTATTAAACATTTGTAAGTACATTTGACTTGAAACTCTGTGTGCTCTCACAGAGAAATATTGGGTAGCATCATAAGTATTCATTTCACAGGAAATAAAGTTCACTGTAAATAAACTCAATATCAAACAAATCAAAGACTCCAACCATTTTCACTGCTCTACCCAACTTTCTTGACTAACATTCGAAATAGTTCCGAATTCATCCAGTAGATGGCAGTAGCAATGGGGTGACTTGCTTCGACTTCCATTGGACACGCCTCCCAGCTCCACCTTTGATCAAAATGGCCGAAAACATCGCTTAGAAAAGTTTTTAAATTCAACCAGTAGATGTCAGCAGTTGACGGGTGGTGTTTCAGTTTTGTCTTGGACACGCCTTCATGCCCCGCCTGCTCTTTTCTTATTGGTTGACAGTGTTTCGTGAGTTCTGTCTTAGAAAATGGCCGCTAGCAAGAAAATGATGGATGGTGTATCATACACAAAAAATGACACTGATTTACTATTGACGATCTTGTGCTAATGTGATATTGATTTATGTATTCAGGCTGATTAGATTCTATCAAGTCAGTATTTGAAGAATTTATTCATAGAATTTAGACCCAGTTTTACTACTTATCGTGTAACTTAGGCTAGTACTTGACTTCAATAGTTTTATGCTGTATGAAATGAGATGAAAATATGATTTCACACTTCCACCTTATAATTTTATACGATGAATATAATGTAATAGAACTCAAACTATTTGTGATCTAATACCGACCTATTGCCAGAAAAAAGTTTGAGAAACTACAAAAATTCGGTAAAAATATTTGGGAGAAATTTTTATCGGAAACTGGCTTGTGATTGGTCGACAGAATGTAAGGTGGTTGTCAGCCAACAATAGAATTAAATTTAAGAGAGGCGTTTCTAGGCTTGCTTCATACATTGATCTTGGTTTCTCAATTGATCAATTCATTATGATGAATGACATGCAGAGGAAATAACTTCTTGTGGATTCGAGTTGTTGGTGAAATATGTTTTTCATCAAATAGCGAAAAAATTATTCTAATAGCCCAATTGGAATTTTTTAAATTCCCGTTTATATCAGCCGTCGCGGCGCCCCCTTGGCCGTGGCGTCCTGTGGAGTCGCACACTCCGCACACCCCACGCGAGGGCCCTGTGTAAAGTATAATTATTATAGTTTCTAAAGTAAGTTTTTGAGTGTAATTATTATATTTACAAACATGAAGTGTTTCATGTACTTTGCAAACACCTTTGTGAAGTTCTTGCTTTGCATGATTCATATTGTGAATTTCCAACAACTACTTTTTCCATGGAACATTTCAAATATTCTTTTCATTCCATTCTTCACCACCTCTTTTTGAACAACTACTGTACATTCTCATAATCACTTACTATTTATTCGCAAAGTTTTCACATTTGAAGACGAACAGTAAAAACCTTAATAACAACCATTATATTTCCAGGTATTGTACTACACTTACAGTATGCACCAAGTAATGATACACAAAGTACTATCTTCCCTCTTCCCAATGGCGGCTCGTGCCACGAAACAGGTGAAGTGCTGTACAGTAAAAGATACAGGCACTTCACCTGTTTCGTGAGTACGAGCCGTCAGTTCCTCTTTCTCAATTAATTCAATGTGCTCCATCTCATAGTACTACATTATATTGTACAATCATAACTTCTGTCAAAGTTTCTCTATTATTAAAACGCATCAACCACATCCAGAATGGCTTTCACAGTCAACTTCTTCAATGATTTACACAATAACTTAAGGTGGTATTCTAATAAGATATTTAAGTTTCAGGTAGTTCGATTTCGTAGTGATAATTCCTTGAAGTTATTACATTACTGTGAATTTAGTCAGTAATATCTGCTCTGTGGTTGTTCTCTATAATAGCTGCAATATTAATCTACTGTACAATAGACTAATTATAGTACTACTGTACTGAAACAACAAAACTATTCTCTATTAAGTTTGTGGTTTTGAAACTTCGTTGCTCCCTGAATACGAGATTATCATAAATAGCATAAGTCATATCATATCACTTATCTATATAGCTTTAGTATTCGACATGTTTCTCAAGATCTGTTCAGTATAATCTGTCCAAGCGAAGAAGACATTCTGGCAGGATGTGAAAATAACTCCAGATCGGTCAATATTGGTTCAAAATTGGAAAAATTTGGTCTCAAATTGTTAGGAACATTCTGATCTACAATTTTAAGCCAAATTGATAATTTTTGAACCAATATTCACCGAGCTGAAGTCATTTTCCCATCTTGCCAGAATGTCTTCCTTGAACAGACTATAGGCCTTCAAGCATAGAGCTTTATCAAAATTGTGATAGTTCATATCAGTAAATTGAGTATAATATTATATCAATTCCTCCATCACCGTGAGTTTGTACTTGTTAAACAATGATGACGAGTAGAATACTCTACAATAACATATAAGTATTTTACTGAGTACACCGATATCATTTCGAAATATTGTGCTACTTCAACTTTGAAATCTATTATGATCAAGAATGTTCCTTCGCTATCTTTGCTATCTCTCTTCTCTTTCTTTCTTTTTCATTTTCTCTCTTTCATACTTTCTCTCATTCACTCTTTCTCTTTTTTCCGTTTCCTTCTTTTTCTTTCTTCTTCTTCTTCTTCTTCTTCTTCTCCTACATCGCCTTCATCTTCTTCTTTTCTTCTACTTCTTGTTCTTTCTTTTCTTCTTCTTCTTCTTCTTCTTCTTCTTCTTCTTCTTCTTCTTCTTCTTCTTCTTCTTCTTCTTCTTCTTCTTCTTCTTCTTCTTCTTCTTCTTCTTCTTCTTCTTCTTCTCCTACTTCTTCATCTTCTTCATCTTCTTCATCTTCTTCATCTTCTTCTTCTTCTTCTTCTTCTTCTTCTTCTTCTTCTTCTTCTTCTTCTTCTTCTTCTTCTTCTTCATCTTCTTCTTCTTCTTCTTCTTCTTCTTCTTCTTCTTCTTCTTCTTCTTCTTCTTCTTCTTCTTCTTCTTCTTCATCTTCTTCTTCTTCTTCTTCTTCTTCTTCTTCTTCTTCTTCTTCTTCTCTACTTCTCTCCTTCTTCTTCTTCTTCTTCTTCTTCTTCTTCTTCTTCTTCTTCTTCTTCTTCTTCTTCTTCTTCTTCTTCTTCTTCTTCTTCTTTTCTTTTCTTTTTCTTCTTCTTTTTCTTCTACTTCTTGTTCTTTCTTATCTTCTTCTTCTTCTTCTTCTTCTTCTTCTTCTTCTTCTTCTTCTTCTTCTTCTTCTTCTTCTTCTTCTTCTTCTTCTTCTTCTTCTTCTTCTTCTTCTTCTTCTTCTTCTTCTTCTTCTTCTTCTTCTTCTTCTTCTTCTTCTTCTTCTTCTTCTTCTTCTCTTCTTCTTCTTCTTCTTCTTCTTCTACTTATTCTTCTTCTTTTTCTCCTCCTGCTACTACTCTCTCTTCTCACCTCCCTCTATCCTTCTCCTTCTCCTCCCAATTCTCATTTTCTTCCACATCAAGACCCATTTCTCCTCCCCATCCCTCATTCATGGTTTTCCGCCCCACTCTCTCATTTTATCTTACTTTCTCCAAACCCTCCTCTTATTCTGCTCCATTTTATCATATATCATTCACACTTCACCTTGCCAACAATAATCCGTTCCACATTGCATTGTATAAAGTTAGGTTGTTGGCGCAAGTTCAGATGACACGCCGCTTCAATACACTTTACACTGTAACGGCGTGTCTTCTCAGCTTGCACGAGCTGTACTTCTACTTGAACTTGTGTTTTGTTATCATTGAGCTGCTGCCTTCTTCCCTTCTTAAGCCAATGGTTTCAATCTCTGATAACGTTATAAGAGCTATTGTTATTATCATCAGATGTATTTCAAGTGTGCTATGTTTGAATCAAATAATAGAATTGAGAAGTTGAGAGATAGGGAAGAGTTGGTTCTAACAATGCTTTATCAGACTGAATTGCTCTTATCATGTGTAAGAAGATCAGCAGGAGTAAAGCCGCGTATCGACAGTCCGAGGCATGTGCCACGAATGCCTCGCAGTACAGTCTGTTGACGCAAAAAAAGTATAAACTCATGGCTGAGGCATATGTGTGAATATAATCTGCAATAATCAAAAATAATTATAATTATAGTATAGTATATAGTACATAATTATAATAAATATAATTATAATAAAAAATCTGCATTTTTTGTAACCAAAAATGCGAGCACGCGAACAAATTGACTAGCGCCATCAAGCGGGAGACAAAGCAACTAAGCTCTGACAATTGATATTTTGGACTTTGGAGGTTAGTTTGTGCTCAATTAGTAGATAAAAATTCAAGGCAATGCTTATTATTGCCTATTAGAACCTTCTGCACCCAAATAGAATTCTTAATCACAAAAATGCATAGGAATGTGGTACAATTTTGAGGTTAGTTTGTAGAATTGTTTGTTGTGCGTTGCGAGGCAACAGGCACTGCTCGCTGCGAATTGTGTGCAGCGTTTGCCTCGCTGCTAGCAAACCCGGTATCGACAGTCCGAGGCATGTGTGGCACATGCCTCGGACTGTTGATACGCGGTAAATAGCAGACTAGTAGTAGTACTCTTTTTTTGTGTCAACAGACTGTACAGCGAGGCATTCGTAGCACATGCCTCGGACTGTCGATACGCGGCTTTAGGCAAACACACACTATAGTCTGCGAGATTTTACTTGCAAGATGAAAATAGGGTAACCGATTACCCCTTCCACAGTGCGTAGTATAGTAGCAAAGAAGACCTTCTGGCAAGATGGGAAAATGACTAGGGGATGGGAAATTACCAGCTAGGTAACTTCATACGATAATTTCATAATTGGTTCAAGAATTATAAAATAATGTGGTCTTACTAGTAGAAGTAGATCAGATTGATAATTTTTGAACAAATATTGACCGTGCTGGAGTTATTCTCCCATCTTGCCACAGTGTCTTCTTTGCTTGGACAGACTATATCAACAGGAATGACGAGTGGAGTGAAGTGGAGCGCACTTCACACAGGTAGTGGGCGAGATTAGTAAAGGACAGAGAATCTATCCTCTCTCTCTTGGCCTGAGGCCGCACTGCCGGTGGGTAGAGCGTGGAGGGTGGAGGGTAGTTGGTAAATCTATAGAACATACACACCATCCACAGTAATACATCGTATGAATGGTATGACGTCATTCGGTTTTTTGAGGTTATGTTGTCCATATTTAAGAATTTCAAGATGGCGGCTGAACACATACCACTCATACGATGTATTACTGTGGATGGTGTGTATGTTCTGTAGATTTACCAACTACCCTCCACCCTCCACGCTCTAACCACCGGCAGTGCGGCCTCAGCCTTAGAGAGGGCGCCGTGTTGCAAGTGAAATCTTGTAGACTTTAGTCAGGGACATTGCAGCTTACTATGCAACAATCGTATATGGACATGGCGTCTTTCTGATACGCAGTATTGGTACAAAACTCCAAAATTGATACAGGAAAAAGCTTGTTGATACAAGACGTTTGCAATTCTCATTGATCGCCTTTATATTGTAAATAAGCTAATCCCATTTCTTGATGATAAAACATTTTGAGGTATTTCAAATTAGTTAAGTTTTTTTTCAAATTGAATTACTGTTATTAAAGATTCATGTTCTAAAATAGTTACAGTAATTCACATTCTTATACAGTAGTTAGTTTACTACTCTTAAAAGTAGTATTGTCTTTGATTTGAAGTTCTACGACATTACATAACCTCGATTTGGATCCTAGCATAAAATTGTTTGAGGAATAGTTTTGGGCGATATGCCTATTCGGTAGGCTATATTTGAATGATATAAGAATAACATTTTCTCCCGAGTGATAAGATGTCAATCTGCGCTTCCAATGTTTGAATCAATTATTATAAAACATCATAATTTTACTCATTTATCGAGTACAATGGATCATTTATCAACTTCATCATTATAACTTCTTGTGTGTTCAATTTTATTCTGGTCTAAATTTTCCAAGTTTATTCAAAATTCAGGAACATTTTGGATATTTTTATCTAGTGATTTTGTTCGGTGAACTTTTTTGTGAACAGATTTCAAAATTCAAAATTTGTCGAATTTTTCTTTTGGTGTGAAATCTAGTGTTTTGGGAATGGTTTATGACATAGGCCTAACCTTTTTTGTTTGGTTTGTTTGTATAAATTTTAGAGGGACAGTTTTGGCTGTGAAGACTTTTGTACTCTATGATGTGGAATAACTGAATAAAGATGAATAAATGAATAAAAATGAATAAATGAATTGTTATTTGAATGATTGCTCACTACTCTTCGAACCAATTCTTCTCTTTGATAGAGGACAAAATGATACAGCCTTGGTTTTAGCAAGGAACCCAATTATTGACAGATTGGGGAGTCTTGGACTTTTGCAAATCAATGGCTTTGTAACAAAGGTTACTTTCGATATTCGGTTGAAGAAACAAACTTGACTATGACTAATAAGAGGAATGAGAAAGGAAAGAAAGATAGAGAGAGAACGAGGGGTGAGTAAGAGAATGTTATACGGTTGAAAAGACAATCACAACGAATCGCAACGGTGAGAAGAAAATGAGGAAGAGGGGCTGGAGGAAAAATATGGTAGGAGAGGAGGGAAAATTGAAAATTGAGATCTTCATCAAACAAGGATCTGTCTCATGTTTGAAGAAGTACAACGAAGAATTAGGGATAATATTCTGAAGAAGGTGATCTCAAATGAAGACAGAATGAGTATGGAGAACGAAAAGTGTAATGCAGGAATAAGAATGAGATTTTTCAAATAATTATAAGGAGATAATTTTCAAGTGATAAATTTATATAAAAATTAATAGTGAAATATCCCTCAATTTTTAAGGTACATTTACTCACGTTTGTTGAGTGGACAGGATTGAGTGGTAGAGAGAACCAAGAGTCTCAACTCCGCCCTTAATAAAGGCAATTTATCTATCTATCTATCTATTTGTTTCGTGCTAGTATTGCACATTGTCGAGCATGTTAGGCACTATTCAGATTTTAATTTCTTTTGATTAATTATCAGTGAAGAAAGGTGGATGAACAGCAACACAATATTAAATTTATATAATCTCAAGTGATTTAATTGATATAATAGGATCCACACAAGTTAAGAAAAAAGTGACAATTGAGAAAATTTACAAAATAGTCGAAAATAGAGAGAGTCGAGGTAGACTAAAGGTTCTATAATAGAAAGAATATTCAATTCAGAATTTATTGTGATTCTTCAAAACAAAACATGCTTTAAGGCTGAGGCCACACTGCCGGTGGGTAGAGCCTGGAGGGTCGAGGGTAGTTGGTAAATCTATAGAACATACACACCATCCACAGTAATACAGCAATATGAATAAGGAGTGTAAGTTATCTAAGTGAAAACGCAAAAGTTTAGAAATATATATTATAAGTCTATTTTTGGGAGAGGATAATAAGGATATAGGAGATAAGGGTATAAAAGATAAGGATAAGGATATATAAGGATAGTAAGGAGAGAGAGAGAGAGAGAGAGAAAGATTCAGCTTCAGATTCAGATTCATCCACTTTATTTATGTAAATTACAAAATACATCGGCTCAAATCCTATATTATGCAAATTGAAAATATTATACTATTACATCGTTCGCTTTAAAACTATAAGTATAGACTATGGAGACTTACAGAAATTATTAGAATGTAGGATTTAATAATTATGTTAAACGGTAATATAGCTGATGCTGTAATCACATAAAAAGGCGGAGTTTGGACATATAAATGTCCAGAGAGAGAGAGATTAGATTAGATTTCTTTATTCATTTAGATAACACAAAATATTTATGCTTAGCTTCTAGATTACCAGAGTTACCATTACATCTAACTATTCTATCATTTTTACAAGTTTCACACTGATTCCGATATTTTACACTACAATTTTTACAGGTTATTCTATAATCTTTTCAATGAGAGAGGTTACATGTGAATGCAAAAATCATAGAACAATTATCCAAACAATATGCTACTTGCTTGCAATCTCACTTGTTGTGCATTAAAATATCTAAATGGAAAGGCGAAGTTTGGACACAAAAATGTCCATTCTTGTGAAAGGATGAGTATATCCTTTCCATTAACACTTGGCCTGTGAAGAGAGAGAGAGAGAGAGAGTTACAATAAGAAGAGTGAGTCGTTGAGTCAGTGAGTGGTCTGATGCCAATTTTGAGAGAAGAGTTACTCAATATTCATGAAAGTGGCGGACTGCATCATGATGATTCCTTATAGCCACCGAGTCAAGCGGCTCTCAATTTCTGGGTTGGCCTTTTCATACAGTCTCTCGCTAAATATTTGAGTGGCTCGTTTCACAAGATGTCTGCTAGCAGGCTACTTGCTCAATTATGGAATGGACGTGCCATTATATCGGAGCTATGAAGTCAAACAGCTATCCCATTGAACTCCTCGCTTCAAGTTCTACTAGAGTCTGTCCAAGGAAAGGAGACATTCTGGCAAGAAGAAAGATGACTTCAACTAGCTCAATATTTGTTTAAAAATTATTAATTTGGACTCAGATTGTAGAAAAGATTTTGATCTACAATTTGAGACCAAATTCATAATTTTTGAACCCTTACTAACCGATCTGGAGTCATTTTCCCATCCTGCCAAAATGTCTTCTTCGATTTTACGTACTACACTTGCGTTCCACTCAAGATGGAATAGCTATTATTGTGTATTGTTCGCTCTGAACAACTGTTTTCCGAAATTCATATTGAGTTTATCATCGAATAGTAATGGCGAATGTAGCCCTTAACATGCTTTCATCACCCAAGATGTATAGAATTTATTCTATTCTACTTCTATCCCTTGGTACCCAACAAGCTGGACCCTGAAACAAGCTGGACAAGCTGAAAACCTGTAGAAAGTTTGTTCATTTCTGAAAAGCAATACGCACACTGCAACAGACGAACGTCTAAGCGTTGCAACCTTCAATAACTTAGGAGGGAAATTATTCATCCAGTCAGTGTTACAATTGCGATTTGATAGCAATTATTTCAAGGTGATGGATGAGTGAGTGAATGATAATATTTACATGGTAAATGAAAGATGATGAAAATTCACATTACAATTTCCGCTTCGTGAAACACTTTTCACTTTGAAAATTTTTAATTTTGATAAAAGTTCACTCTTCACAATAAAGATGTAATAAGAAACACCAAACGAAATTTTAAAAAACTTTGAAAATTTTGAATTAACTAATTAATTAATTTCCTCCATCCATCTTCATACGTATGGACTTTGGAACCTTTATATTAGGCTATAGCATTCACTGGCGGCTCGTGCCCACGAAACAGGTGAAGTGCCCGTATCTTTTACTGTACAGCACTTCACCTGTTTCGTGGGTACAAACCGCCAGTGATAGCATTTGGTATGACATATGTCAACAAGAGTCATATTTGTAAGTTTATTGCCTGTTGAAATAACAAGATGTAATACTACAATTAACGCTATCTAGTGACTGAAAAGTGAAACAACTAGACTGGTTCATGCTCGACTCCCATTGGCCAGCCAGCTGCCACTTCTAGTGTTGAAAGTAGGAGTGACTTAGAAAGAAGTGGGAGCTGGTCTCGTCCAATCACAGAGCTTCATTGTAGCGTACACTACAACAATGCAGTCCGTTCTCGAAATTTTGTTGCCACCATTTTCTAAGCCTATATCATCAATCACTGCCAGTGAATTTTGCGAAGAACTGATTGAATGGGATAATTGATTTTTATTTTTGATTGGTGAAATGATTTCTTTGCAAGATTCACAGGTTGTGAGTAATGGCTCAGAAAATGTTGGTAACGAAATTGCCATAACGAACTGCATTGTTTACAATCGATGAAATACGTTCTCTATGTAGGCCTATTGTAGCGAATCTGGGAGAATATTCATATTTATTTTATAGTGGACGTTTTGGACTTTGTGTTTCAATCTCATTCTATTTCTTATCTTGTGAATAAATGTTAGATTCATATCAGTTATCAACGATGTAATTTCTTCAATTAAAAAGCAAATTTAATCTCATTTCTGTTCACGAAATAGTTCGGTAGATCTTTAAAATCCCATGCTAATTGAATCGAGGAGAATATCACTATATACTATATTACTATATTTTGTAATATTGGGAATTTGGAAGAATATGTTTTGAACATTGGTCTGTGCTCTAACCAATAAGTGTATAGTCTGTCCAAGCAGAGAAGACAACCTGACAAGATGAAAAAATGGCAACAGCTCGATCAATATTGATTTAAAAATGATCAATTTGGTTTCAAATGTTAGAGCAAAATGTTCTCTACGATTTAATACCAGATTTATAAGTTTTGCACCAATAATGACCGAGCTGTAGTCATTTTTCCATCTTGCCAGAATGTCTTCTTTGCTTGGACAAACTATTGAACAGATTACACTTCTGTTATATAAATGGATTGAAAATTGAGAATAATTGTGTGTTTATCAGGTACAACATAATGAACTTCCAGCAACTGGCCAATGGCAGCTACGATTATATCCACGTGGGTGACTGGAACAATGGAAGTCTCCAGCTGAGGGAGAAACTCCAGCTCGGTCATGCGCCTTCCGGGAAAGTCGAATCGGTCTGCTCCAGGCCCTGCAAGCCTGGAAACAGGAAGGTGAGCGGCCATTTTATGATCAATTAGGTATTGAAAATGATCCGAATTTAAGAGAGCTTTTATGATTTTTATCACAAGTTTCCATAATATTATTTCTCGATGTAGACTAAAGGTTCACATCCACACGACAGTAAGATCGTTTACAGCTGATCGTCAAACGATGGGACTGCTGGTTAACAGCTGTTTTGGAGAACCGGTTTCCCCCATCCACTTACAGTTTTTGACTGTCTCAGACCGAACTGTCAGTCCAAACAGACTGTTGGTGTAGACCTTAACGACTTTGAAAAATCGAGAACTTTAGCACCTTGTAAGGATTAAATCATAGTAAAATTCAGTTTAACCAGCGAATAACATTCCTTGAGGCTTCACATTTCAATTAACACTGTCTCGAATTGTTAAAATTATCCTTCCTTATAGATAATTCACCATTCACAGTTCTCAATAGCATGTGATATCCAGAATACAACTCGATCAAGTAGTATTGTTAAATTGGGAAATTTTCTGTATAGCAAATGAAATATTTACTATACAACAAAATAATTGCTTCAGAAATCCGTGTTGCTTTCTTCCAATCGATATCTAGAATTACATTCATCCATACAAGAATGGCTACTTGAATTTTTTTCAGTTGATGTTTTGCTTTATCTTCAAAATGTTCAAAATAATCATTCCCTCCTATTCATATCATTATAATAGAATAAGTATTTATTTTCATTTTATGTTTTTGTTATTGTACATTTTATTATAATATGTTTACGAATACAAGATTCATAAAGGTTTACAAGTTTTTTAAGGCTTTTAATACAAGGTTTTTCAAGACCTGGTGCGTAACAAATAGATCAATCAAATCAATCAATCGTACCAATTGTTTTTGTATTTTTTGTCTAATTTTAGAGTCTGCAAAGTGGTGGCCAAGAGAAGAAGTGCTGTTGGGTGTGTGTGCCATGCGATAGACACGAAATAATAGTGGATGAATTCACCTGCAAGCCCTGCGCTCTCGGCTACTGGCCAAATGTCAACAAAACTGGTACTGTGAACTTTCTGCTTCTTTAGATATGTTTATAGACTGAACTAATATATGTACAGTAAAATAAACATAAATATATGTACAGTTAGACTGTAAGTGTACACACTGAACTTTTATCGAAATAATATTTAGGCTATTCAGAATATTGAGAATTTTTATTTTGAAATAAGAAGTTTTGGACATTTGTCTGTGTTTCATCCATTAAAGTGATTCAATTTGTCAAATAAACTAATAATATTCAGAGTATTTACACTAAAACTAATCACTAATTACATTTAAACTAATAATAGAGTATTTTGGAGAATTTAAGCAGAGAAAATAGAGAATTTCTCATTTCTCTGTAAAGTTAAAGAAACAATATTAATTTTTCCCCCATTGAAAGTTATACTTTACCTAACTGAATTTGACATGATAATTGGGATAAATTCACAAAATTACTCGTAATTGATAATCTGTCAAATTAATAGCTTACGCCTGAAAGTTAGGCGGTTTCGTCAACTCTTTGCGCGCTTCAACGTAGCAGAAGAGATCAACCACCTGAGACACAGCCATACGATGCTTCTTTGTGGGTTCAAAGAACGTCATAATCCTATCAAACTACTGCGCATCAAGATTTATTATCTACCTTGTATTCTCTATAAGAACGCATGAAAGTAGTCCGATAGAGACTGGAGGGGTAAGGGAGGACTCTTCTGGTCCAGTTCCCATCGGACTACTCTTATGCGTTCTTCTAGAGAAGATTTTTATTCATAATCAGCTAAATTGGCAACGTTGCATCATATTCCATCAATCTGTTTTCTTGGGCTCTACTCTAGCACAGAGAAGGTATTTTCTCTATGATTTACCTTCTCTGAGACTATAGTATTCGTGCTACAGAGTCACATCTTCATTTCCTAAACCACACTTTTTTCACCACCAGAATGCGCCCAGATCGCCGTGGAGTTCACAAAATGGACCGACACCGAAGCGCTAGTGTCGATGGGCGTCAGCTGTCTCGGCTTCGCCTCAACTGGATTGGCTGCCGTTGTCTTCATACGTCACAACAACACCCCCGTGGTGAAGAGCAGTACCCGCGAGCTCAGCTACCTCATCCTGGTGGGGATGGCGCTGTCACACGCGGCCACCTTTCCCATTCTGGCAAAGCCGTCGCCTGTCTCCTGTCTGCTGGCACGACTGTTGCCCGGTCTTAGCTTTGCAATGATCTATGCATCGCTGTTGACCAAAACAAACCGGATTGCAAGGATACTGGCTGGGTCGAAGAAGCGTTTTCCAAAACGCAAGCCGCGGTTTATGAGTGCTACAGCTCAGGTGAGAATTACTAGGCTAGTTTGATTAGCGTTAAGCGAGAAAGTGGTGGGGTAAGCTAGAAAATGATGTAGTACAGATCAATAACTGAGACACCGAAGAATCAACGGTTTTTACAAATTAGGTACTGGATTACTCCAATTTAAGTAAACTAGAAAACTGGTGAGAGAAGCCAGAATCTGACGTAGTTCAGATCTATAACTGAACTACATCTATAACTGTAAGTGGTAAGAGACACCAGAGTATCAAATTTTTTTACAAATTAGGTGGATTTCTAGATAACTACAATTTGAGTAAACTAGAGAAGTGATGAGGGAAGCCAAAAAAGTATGTAGTCCAGCAGAACCCTTTTGCGTGGCTTTTGCCGCCCTGTGCAAGATTTTGGCAGCCCCCCCACCAATTACCAGACAAATGCAATCCAACATATTGTAATATATTCAAAGCCAAACATGATTCTAGCTGTCTTGCATGTTCACATTATTCTCATAAGCAATCCCAATATGTTGCATCCTTGCATGTGGTGTGGCAAAAAGGATTGGCTATAGGGACTTGCTTATTTTAATGTATCCCAACGTATTGTTTCGTATTTTTATGTATTGGATACGTGATAAGCAAAACCCTACAGGAATTGATAAAAAATAACTGAAGGCTATCTTCATTGAGCAAAACTGTCACAATGTACCTTATACTTCATCATTTAAATTTAAATATTAAATTTTCAATCATTGATCAATTTATTTTATTAC
Source organism: Sogatella furcifera (assembly GCA_017141385.1). Lineage (NCBI taxonomy): Eukaryota > Metazoa > Arthropoda > Insecta > Hemiptera > Delphacidae > Sogatella > Sogatella furcifera. Next base: position 2,752,359 of record CM029552.1, read on the forward strand.
TTTGCTTGAAAGCATTTATAAGGAAGGAAATGGTAAATTTTTCAGAAAAAAATTTTGAGAATCATCATAAATATTTCATTTTACTGAAAATAAAGATGTTTTAACAAAACAACGGAAACTCAATAACAAGCAAATTGTAGATCTCAGCCATTTTCACAGCTCTACCCAACTTTCTTGAATAGCATTCGAAATAGTTCCGAATTCAGCCAGCAGATGGCAGTAGCAATAGGGTGACTTGCTTCGACTTCCATTGGACACGCTTCCAAGCTCAGCCTACAATCAAAATGGCCGAAAAAATCGGTTGGAAAAGTTTCTAAATTCAACCTGTAGATGGCAGCAGTTGATGGGTGATGTTTCAGGTTTGACTTGGACACGCCTTCATGCCCCTTCTGCTCTTTTCTTATTGGTTGACAGTTGACAGTGTTTCGTAAGTTCTGTCTTAGAAAATGGCTGCTAGCAATAAAATGATGGATGGTGTATCATACAAATCTTGTGCTAATATAATATTTATTTTGTATTCAGGCTGGTAAGATTCTATCAAGTTAGTATTTGAAGGATCTATTTATAGAATTTAGACTCAGTTTTACTTTTATTGTGTAACTTAAGTAGCCAGTACTAGACTTCAATAGTTTTATGCTGTATAAAATAAGATGAAGATGTGATTTCGCACTCCCATCTTATACGATGAATATAATTAAATAGAACGCAAACTATTCATGATCTAATACCGACTTCTTGCCAGAAAAAATTTGAAACTACAACAATTGGGCAAAAATATTAGGGAGAAGTTGTTATCGGAAACTGGCTTGTGATTTGTCGACATTAGAGTGTAAGGTGGTTGTCAGTCAGCAATAAAACTTAATTTAAATAAAATAAATTAAGAAGTGATATCCATTTTTTTTCTTTTTTCAACTACGTCACATTCTAGTCTCCCCCACCCATTTTTTTTATTTCATCGGGCAGTCATAGAGCAACCTTCTCTGCGATAACCTTGGTTAAGGAATAATTTTTTTATAAGGAAAAAGGAATTTATGTCACCACATGAATACAATAATTTTTAAAAAAATGACATACTTATAGGTCGTGGAAGAAAATTGGCGTTCAACAAATGAATACTGTATATTGCAAAGCTCTGTCAGTTCAGAAGCTGTCTGCAACAGACAAAAATGCATTATTCCGAGCATTAGAGAATATAATAATTTTGAGAAATAAATAAGATAAATATAAATATAAATAAATAAATATGTTGTATTATTGGGTTTAACAAAGTTTTATTCTATGTAAATATGATTTTATGTAAATATTCTTCACTTTGCGTTCTCAATACTTTTGTATTGTACCTATCATGACAAATAAAATTGATTTGGTTTGATTTAATAATGACACTTTTTTGATCATTTGACACGTCATTAAGGCTCTTTGTATTGAACTGTGTCCATGAACTTTAAAATGTACTCAATGAATGAATGAATTTCAATTTCAGGTTGTAATAACCCTAATCCTGATCGGTGTTGAGGCTGTTGTCCTAGGCAGTCTACTGGTGGTGGAACCAGTGGGTCCCGCCCTCCAGTATCCGAGCGTAGAGCGCGCTGTGCTCGAGTGCAACTCGAGCCCCAGAGCGGTGCTCGGTCCCCTAGCGTTCGACTTTCTGCTAGTCGCCATGTGTACGCTCTACGCGCTCAAAACACGGAATGTGCCTGAAAACTTTAACGAGGCGAAATTCATTGGGTTCGCCATGTATACCACGTGTGTGATATGGGTGGCGTTTGTACCCATCTATTTCGGGAGTGATTCTAAGGTGAGTGGATTCAAATATTTTTTTCAAATAACTCTTACTCTAAGACAATATTTCAAATTGTTCAGAATGTCGAAAATATAATCGTTCCATTGATACAGACAATTCTATAAAACACAAACTGAACATGAACAGAACATGAATCAAACAGAAACTGAATCCAACAACTCAACATAAACTGTGAATAGAAGGACTAATGCATGTTTTCTGAAACAATTGAGTGGAAATGTTGTTCAAAATGTCAAATACATGATCATATTATTGTTACAAAGAATGTTATGCTGATAATTAGAAGAGAACACAGAACATAATGGAGAACCATCCTAAAGATTGTTTGAAATCGGAAAAGATTGGAATTAAAAAGAAAAAGCAATCGATTGAAAATCAAGTCTCAAATGTATCCTTATTGCTAAAAAATATTCGTATAGATGAGTGAAATTCACTTGAAAATGACTCAAAAAGAGTATTTTGATAATTTATCAATTCATTAGTAGCCCAATAACTACAAAGAGAACATTTTTTATGATATAGTTATGCGAGAGTTCATTTTGATTCAGATGCTGCAGAGGCTCTTTTACACTCACCTCATAGATGAATACAGTATTTCAATTCACAAAAGAGTATTGAAACTGTCATTATTTTCCCCACCTTGAACATTCAATATTATGATATTGGCTGGATTGGCCGAGTGGTCTGGGGCGTTACAACCTTCAGTCCGCTAGCGCTACCCGGTCGTGGGTTCGAATCCCACCAGAGGCATGGTCGTTTATGCACCTCATAAATCACCCTCGCACACTCCATTACCCACGCACAAGTAAATTGGAATACTTATGTGGGCATCATCAGCAGCAAAAAAAAAATCAAAGAAATTTTTAATTTTATTCTGATTTTATTCATTATTATTATATTACTATAGTGTTTGTCTAACTATTTATGCAACTCCTCCCTGCACACGGACAAATCATCTATGCAAGACGAATATTCATATTATCTGTAACAATGATATTTTTGTAAATTTTCATGAATAAACGAATATGAATTTGACGTTGTGATGGCTAGAGCAGCGCCGCAGCTGAAGCCGGGCAGATTGATCAGCGCAACTCGAGCTACCGCTTGGTAATGCTACCCAGGGTAATTAGATTTGAGAGGTATCAGTCATCGTTCATCTGCGCGTTAGCAAGAATGAAAAAATACTATTTCTGACGTCACGTACTTACACCACACACTCCGATTTGAATAGGTAATTAGATCGACACTCTGTGGTGTCGCCGACGTCAGAGCCAGTAGCGGTTCCAGACCCGAAAAACTGTGGGGGGGGGGCAAGGACTCAAATTCACGAGTGATTTTATAGGGGGAGGGGGCTGGAGTTTATAAAAGGGTATGTGGGTACCCTTACCCCTACCACAGATAGTTGGGTACCTTTGAACCTCAAGACTACATTTTTAGATATAATAAGGCCAGGCTTTCAAGGCATTAAGATTTTCAACTTCAAAAAAATCATCAAATTAAGTTGAAGTGATTACCGGTATTTACTTTGTAATGATATTTTAGATATGATGCAATCATCATAATCCACTTCATTGTAGATTGGAGGACTCAATAACCTTAATTCATGGAAGATATCGGCAAGCTTCTTTGGCCGGAGTACCAAACTATAACATGGGTAAGGATTTTCAATTAGGCTTAGAAAGTCCATATGAACTTCCAATAACAGATATTATCTATTCTATAAACCATTGAATGATTTTAGTCTACACTAAATTAATTATTTTAGAAATAATTATATTATGTGCGTCTAACTAGAAAAACAATTGGGAAAAATTCCCATGAAAACAGTGGGGGGGGGGTGGCAGCTGCTCACCCAGCCCACCCCTGGAACCGCTACTGGTCAGAGCTCACAGTTTTTTCCAGTCTGGGTGCGCGTGACTATAACCTCTTCAATCTAATAACCTTGATGCTACCTTTATAAGAGTTCTCAAATAAAAAATACTGGAAGGATGTGCTACCCTGATTTTTATTTCTATCTTATTAACTATGTTATACAGTGGCCTATATTCAGCGGCCTCTAGTGTAACTTGATTACACTATTGTTACCATTTTTTACATTCTATTGTAACCAAATTATTACATTTTATAAAATTGATAATATTGCTTTCGATTGTAGGTGATCACAATGTGTATGTGCGTGACACTGAGCGCAATGGTGACACTGGTCTTCCTGTTTCTGCCCAAGCTGTACATAATTGTGGTGAGGCCCGAGCGCAATAACCGCGCTCACTTCACAACTAGCAAGGAGATTCGATGTCACATTGGCACTGTGGCGGGGGCGCACTCCCTCACACACTCAACGGTTGACACTTTCACATTGGCTGCGTGAGTTATTGAATATTTTGCCTCATTAATTATTATTTCCAATTTCAGATTATCGTGTTTTTTTCACTTTAGTAGCTTAAAATGGTGGGCCCTACTATGAAAACTGCTATATAGGCTGTCCAAGCAACTTGGAAAAAAAATTTTTAATAAGTAGGTTGTCGACTGGTGACGTTCTTCTTGACCAGCACACTTCTAAGCCAGATATTTTTTGTTGAAATAGTGTAAGTTTTGATACGTGAGATCATGCAATTTTTAATATGTGAGGCTATTTAAAATCATCCACAATAAGTAACTTATTATAAATCAATATTGATAGGCTATCAATAGTATAAAAATATAAAACTAGATAAAAATCACTTATAAATGGAAATAAACTTACTCACATGGTAGTTACTAGTTTCGACCTATACCATGGTGAGTAACTACCATGTGAGTAAGTTTATTTCCATTTATAAGTGATTTTCATTTAGTTTTAAATTTTAAAGTGGAAAAAAGAATGGATACACAACACCATATAGTATAAAAATAATTAAGAAATCAATATTGCACCTAGCTCACGTATTTTTCCTACAGTAATTTATTCTGAGTCCATAAGCAATCCCTAGAGACCTACTGAGTGTATGAGGTCAATAATAATTGTTATTTTAATGATTACAGAGGTACCGTAGTGTTTTTCATTAGGGATGAGATTATAAAATTGAATTCTTCCATTGAAAGATCAAAGAAGGTTGAATATGGTTGTTACTGGATGAGGTATACCGGTACATGAACAATAGATTAACCTATAAATCAAAATAATAGCTGTTTGTTCCCCCACTTGGCTTATGAAGGGATATGTGAGGTTTTGAATTTCGATCATAAATTTTGATTTGGGTACGGAATGGGTAATTATCGAATAGAAGCTGCAGCAGATAAGTCATGCCATTGAAGTGTTCTATAATCTGAATGGTATAGCCTGTCCAAGCAGAGAAGACATTCTGGCGAGATGGAAAAATGACTCCAGCTCGATCAATATTGATTCAAAAATTACATCTTTGGTCACAAATTGTAGATCAGAATGTTTCCTACAATTTGAGACCGAATTAATGATTTTTTAACAAATATTGACCGAGCTGAAGTCATTTCCCCATCTTGCCAGAATGTCTTCTTCGCTTGGACAGACTATAGCATAACACAGACAAAAGGGTTGAAAACATTCGATGATAATTAATAATATTTGGTATTGATAGAATACTTATGAAATTATTGATCGAATCTCTGTGATTCATAGATGATATCTTTCATAACTTGATTCATCAGTCATCCATCACACTTGAATCATCTCTCTTAATCATATAGATTTGTTCAATCTCAAAATTTTATCAATTTTAATATCCTCTCTCCATAAAATGGACATCTATAGTCAAACTCAGCTTAATTCATTTTTCAGAACCTCAAATTAATATAATTGTATAAATTTTGACATCTATGTTTCCTAACTTAGCTTGATTCATTTTTCAGAACCTCACATTAATATAATAATTGTCATAAATTTTGTATTCATCATCACACGTTTTTATTAATCTTTTCGAGCTTTAAAGAAGTTTTCATTTTATGACATTTGTAGAAGAATTTATCATACTCATTCACATTGCAATGTATAATCCTAAGCTAAAGTTTGTTAGATTTCAACAAAATTATTAGATCTTATTCAAATGAATTTATTTGAATAAAATCTAATAATCTGATGTTCATATTCTTCTTTCACCAATATCAATTTTATATCATAATTTTAGGCCATTGTTCAGTGATGTAGACTGCAAAGACATTTATTATTTGTGCAATGTGCATGTGCTCGTATTATTCAATCAAAATCAATAAAATAATGCTCATTTTTTGAAATTATTATCACAATAAGAAACGATACCAGCTTGAATAAAATCATATTTTATTCAAAGTATTGAAAGGAAATAATAAGCCTCAAACATAGGCCCTATAAAATTATATAAATGTACGAAAAATATTATTACAACATACAAGAATTTTTCCAATTATTAACTCAGGATTTTCACTAATAGATATATTTTCTTCTCTCTTTCAGCTGCAACAAGGACAAATCCGTTGTAAGGAAGATAAACAGTAGCTCTTTAGATAAAAACTGCAATAACAATCATGTACCAGTAGCAAAGCATACGGGTAAGTTATTGTTTTAGAAATAACCATTTTATCAACAAACATAATTCATAACAGAGAACAAGATTGCGATTGAAGTCATAATCATAATCATATTATTAATCTTCTGATAAAAAATAGAGAATAGTTGGCTGGTTCAAAAAAAATGGTAAATATTTTACCATTATGATAGTGGGTTATGATAGTGGGTATATAGTGGGTATTATATAGTCTAAATTGTCAATAACTCGATTTTTCTCCTTATTTTTCATAATTAATTTCTATCTTAATACCTTAATTCAAATTTATTTATTCTTTGTACACACTTGAAAAATAAATTAAAATCAAATACCCTTTTAAAAACTTTAAAATTATTAAAACACAGACATGTTTCGGGACTTTAGCCCATTATCAATGTGGATAATAGCCCTAAGTTTTAAAGTTCAGTTTTTGTACACACTTTACATCGATTATCTTCACAAAGTCAGCATATTTCTCTGTAGAAGTTCAAATTAATAATACGAGATTCTTTTATCTCTATATATTTAGATTATAATTGTTGGTTTCAGATTGTAATTCTTCTGTTCAAATCGTCTATTATCCTTTAATTCAGTTGAAGAGAAACATCATATTTGATGAAAATAATTTATAATGTTCTAGAATGGTTCTAATCCCAGTCTCTTTATTGTTTGCAAACCAATATAACTTGCTAAAGTGGTCAGTTAATTTTCGTGGTTAAGTGGTAGAGTGGACATTGCTGTCCAAACTTCGTATTCTATTCTATTCTATTCTATTCTATTCTATTCTATTCTATTCTATTCTATTCTATTCTATTCTATTCTATTCTATTCTATTCTATTCTATTCTATTCTATTCTATTCTATTCTATTCTATTCTATTCTATTCTATTCTATTCTATTCTATTTTCTATTCTATTCTATTCTATTCTATTCTATTCTATTCTATTCTATTCTATTCTATTCTATTCTATTCTATTCTATTCTATTCTATTCTATTCTATTCTATTCTATTCTATTCTATTCTATTCTATTCTATTCTATTCTATTCTATTCTATTTGATTTCCAGTGTTTGAAAATTACTGTCATACTGTTATTTATGATGAAAATAGAATATTTATTCATTTATTATTTATTATCGCCAATAAAAATACTTATACAATGAATCATTATCATCGCCAAAAATATAAGTATAGGCTATATTATGTGTACTGTATTATACTAAAATTCACAACTAAATAAATCTTCCATTGTAATTGAAATTGAACAATTTACTTCTTTGTTATTGGCTATCGATTAATGTAAGTAATATTTTTTTATTTTCATTGTATTTTATGTTGAGAATTTCTAATAAATCAATCAATTCATAATATTTTTTCTAAATAAAACTCAATAGTGAGGCGTCATTCAATAGAGTCCATAAATGTTAGTCAAAGGAAAAAGATGAAAACCAGTATGGTACGTCAAGATCAACAGAACCTTCAGGAAAGAGTGAAAAAAGGAGAACAATTTTGAAGTTTAGCATCGGTTTAATATAAACATCGCGGTCCAAAGTTACTTTACAGTAATAATAAAAACTTTGGCTAAGTTCTGAAGAGAGAAGTAAACAAAATTCGAAAACTTTCACGTCTTTGTATGAGCAGACTATAGCTCATTGCAAAGAAGACAAAGAAGAAGCAAAGAAGACATTCTGGCATGATGGGAAAATTACTCCAGCTCGGTCAATATTGTTTCGAAAATAATAATTTTTATCTCAAATTATACATCAGAATGTTTTCTACAATTTGAGACGAAATTTTTCATTTTTGAACCAATATCGACTGAGCTGGAGTCATTTTCCCATCTTGCCAGAATGGCTTAGTTGGTTGGAAATACTATACCAATGTGGAGAGAGGGCTGTCAGGTCCAATTCTCTTATCCTAGAATATGTGGAGAACCGACTTTATTATTTTCTCGACCAAAATTCTGTGAGCTGTATTGTGATGTGGATATCTTGAATTTGGTTTGACAGTTTCCACTAGCAATTTTGTGGAGTGATAATATTATTTGGGTATAATATTAGTATTATTTATTATATAGTATATATTATTATATAGAAGTATAATATTATTATTATTATTATTATTATTATTATTATTATTATTATTATTATTATTATTATTATTATTATTATTATTATTATTATTATTATTATTATTATTATTATTATTATTATTATTATTATTATTATTATTATTATTATTATTATTATTATTATTATTATTATTATTTGGGTGACGAGTATAAATTTGATAAAATTGCATAGACATTTGACCACAGAGGATTTAGCTCCTCTGCGCTTTCACGTAGCAAATCAATAAAAAATAGAATTAATAAATTATTATTGAAAGAAGATTTGTGATAACTTTTTCTCATTGAAGATCATGAGGAGGAAGAAATTAATTCCTGAAAGTTGAATAAATACACGAGAGACAATTTCAATTATTATTCTGAAATTTCTTCAATCTTCATCAATATTATCTCAATAGTTTTTCCACACACAAAATAGCGGTAGCCTACCAAACTATTACAATTTTCCTGTAAATGTGAGTATCAATAATGATGTATTTTTTATACAGGTTATCCATCAAATACCATAATATTCTATAATTTCATAACAATAATGTTAACAAAATGCAATTGAAAACGTATAACTTTTACATTAATCATCCAACAATAATAGGCTACCATAATATGAAATACTCATAGAATATAGTTTCAACATGGATGTGTAAAAATGATGTTTTGATGATGTGTAGATGTGTGATGATGTGTAAAAATGATGGATGAAAATCTGTATTCCACACAGTAAACTTATTATTTTTTGGGTAAAATTTGGTGTACCTACTTTTTTTATCTGTATTCCACACTAATCACTTACTTTTTTGAATAGTTGAGAACAATGCATATTACTCCAAAACCTACTTATACATGATTTATATTAGTAGGTATTGATTACACCCCTCCAAAATTTCGTCATGGAAATAAAAATCGATAAAATATTGATTTTGAAACTTAATAAAAAACACTTTTATATGGAAATAAACTTTACTTACATAGTAGTGTAACTAGTTTCGATCTGTTGTGGTGGTCATCTTCACCTTCAGTTGAAATGAACTTTGAAGTAAAGTTTATTTCCATATAAAAGTGATTTTTATTAGGTTTTAAATTTAAAAGTGGGGAAAAAATGGATAAACAACACCATGGAATATTAATATTCAATACAAAATACTCATTGAAAATTTGATTTTTGCATGCATGTGCAATAATGATGTTCTTCTATACTCTATATAATATCATTTTTACATAAATGTGTCACAATAGTGTTATCCACTATGCAAGGAATACTATAATTGAATATAATTTTTACATGTGTGTGTATCTTCAATAACATAACACAGAGAAGGTAAATCCTGTGAGAGATCATCTGTGATCATAGTATGTGACCAATAGACCAATGTCAAGCTTTCTGTGTACTGAAGACTGTACCTTGAATTAAATAATACAAGAAATGATACTATAATTATAATTTAATGATATAATTGAATATAATGTGTGCTCTATCTCTGTTTATGTAGTAGCTCTCTGGAATTTATCATGTTTGAATAGTCACCAATCATTTTTCTATCTCTTTTTTTTGTACTGAGAATTGTGATCGGTTCAACGATAACCGAACATTCATTTGTAAAATTTATTATTATTTATAATAACATCCATTATTGTGAAAATTTGTGAATCTTTGTTCCAGCAATCTTAAAAACGATTTCCGTACAGACCGGCTCCGAACTTGTGGACTCACTTCTAGACACTTGGATGACATCCAGGAATAAAAAACCATCAGCCGGCATTGTCCAACCACCGAGATGGGCGGAACTGAGCCCGCGGGCGCTCTTGCTGGGGGGCGCCGCCACCACTGACGCCGGGTGCCCCAAACCGGGGGCGCCACGGGTTGGAGGGGGGCGCGTTGCCCCCGTATAAGGGAGGAGTCGGTTTCAGCGGATGAGGGGGAAGAGGAGGGGAGCTGCTGTAGTGGACAGTACAAGAGTATTACAATTCGTTTGGGAGGGAGTACCCCAAGTTTGGTGTCAATCACTTCTTTGCCTATGTGACTTTTTTGCCTATGAATTTTTCAACTTTAAGATTGAGTTTGTTCACCTTAGTTTAATGAATTATTGAACTAAATATAGACGTGATTAGGACTCATCATTATTAGGATATCATTAAAAGTTCGGTTAGAGTTTTGTTGATTAATAACACTATAATTTGTTATATATAATAACTAATTTGTAACTATAATAATTATAATTTGTCAACAGGAATATTTTATAATCGATCTCTTCCTAGTCGAAATTGTCGTATAATCTAGTTGAGCGTTTACAAAATAAAACCGCTCTCTGAAAGTTATGTTTTATACATTTTTGATAAGTGTAGCAAGTAGACTTCTATGGTCTGTCCAAGCAAAGAAGACCCTCTGGCAAGATGGGAAAATGACTGCAGCTCGGTCAATATTGATTCAAACAATATTGATTTGGTCTCAAATTGTAGATCAGAATGTTTCCTACAATTTGAGACCAAATTGATGATTCTTGAACCAATATTGTCCGAGCTGCAGTCATTTTCCCATCTTGCCAGAGGGTCTTCTTTACTTGCACAGACTATATTCTTGAAATTCTTCTTTAATCTTTTTGCTCAGGTAGGATTACAAGTAGAAAGATCCTTAATTCAAAATTGTTTTCTAAACAGTACCGTATGAGACTAGTGTTGCTCTCCAGGTATTTCTTGTAGTCAGAATAATTCAGATTGAAGTTTTTCAATTTTCTCAATTTATTCCAATAATGTGTAGGGTAGCCTGAACACTTGACAGGAGAAAATTTTTTGGAATATGTGAATGGACCAAATTGAATAGAATGATTATTTCTACTCATAATTATTATAAAATGATAAACAACATTGTATCCTTTAGAATCTTAAGTTTAAAATGATTGCGTTGACTATGATGAGATAAGGATTCAATTAAATAGCATAAGCAAGGAGGTAGGTAGGTAACTTACTTGAAGCTTCTATAGAATTACAGAATTAAAAAATTATATTATTGATAGGTTAAAAATATGAAAAATACAATGCATCCAACAATATTGTTATTTTACATAATTCATTTTATTTGAATAGCAGGTCATAATTCTCTGTTTAGGAAACGTTTTATGAAGTTGAAGATACCACACAATTGCAAAAGAATGATTATTATCATTGCAATTGTCTCAGTTTTTAAATTGACAGAGATAAATGCTGTAATTATATTGGTGATAATATTTGAAATCTTCTAGATTTTAACAGTACTAGTGATTATAAAGTGCTTTAGTTTTAGTAGTCAACAATGTTTTGAAATCAAAAATTATGTTTTCAAATTAACTTTTTAAAAGAACTATAACTCATGTCTCCATTTGTGGAAAATGAGGTTATCTGGCGAAGTGGAACAACCCTTGGGTCTCCCCACTATTAAAAGCCATACGCTAAATAAATAAATTATAAAATATTGAAGATAAAAAACGTATGTGATTTTTCCAACAATAAAGCTTGAGGATAAAGTACCGAATGCATTTTTACGTACAGTAGTAATTAGATTTCTCTCTAGTTAATGATAATAATATTCTACCTCATATTGATAAATTATTTTTTCTTAATGTCTTATTATTTCCCAAAAACAATCTAGTCAATGATTTTTATGATGTAACCACACTAGGTAGTTTTCAATTTAAGATTTATCGATTATTAGTAGAAGAAAGTAGGAGACTGATAAAATTCAAAATAGCAACAATCAAAAACTATAAATCAAAATAGTCGTACAAAAATTATCATTCATTTTTGAATGATGATAAGTATATTCATCAGTATTTAGATTATTCATTCGATTTTGTTGTAATTATGTGTGGTTCTCATTCAAACTGAACACCTAGTTTCTATTTGCATTTTGATATCTATTCGACAAAATATTCTCATATAATATTGATATTAATATTTAATATTAATATTCTATTAATCAAGTCAACTTGACTCTAAAACGACTTCGGGTGGACGCATATTCCTTACCAAAAATGAACTTACATTCTTCTCATAGTAACTTAAGTAGTTCTTTTCATGGTATATTAAAGTTGGAAACATGTTGTAATCAATATTAGTAAATTAATATTTTGATACTAATGAATAATAATTGATTGGTTAGGGGTAAAATTTGAAGTTAATATTTTTCCAAATCATTGTATTCATAATCATAGAATAACATTTTTAGGCTCATTAATGTTTTCCTCCGCTCCTGTAAGTTACTCTAATAGATTTTCCAACTTTTTCTTAAAAATTTCTCTGTTATAGTATTTAAGTCCCATGAAACCAAATTATTTGAATGAAAACAAATAATTAAGTAGAGATGTTTTCAATTCCACAAAAAATGTTTTACTTGGAAATAAACTCAATTTTCACTGAGGAGGACGACAATTTGATGCTTAAAAACTCAAGTAGGTTATAGTTCGAATAAAGTAATTCTTGTAGAATTGACAGCATTTCTGTTCTCATCTTATTATGTGCAAGTTCCATAACATGACTTATTTGAGGGAAATGTCCAATAGGAATAATTGCTTTCTAATGTCATTCGAATAAGTTACTTTATACTATCAGTTTTATTATCAGAAATCAGACTAATAGTCTACAAAAATGCACATTACATTTCAAAAATAATAAGACAGTGTCTATGGTTTCAGCTCTCAAAATTTATTAATAAAAAACTAAATAATAATGAATTCTTTACAATGAAATAGAACAATTTTCATTATTGCTTGCTATTTCTTTTAAGGTTATTTCATATGAAATATTACTATTAGGGACATTTGATAGAACTAGTAATAATGATCACTGTTGAAGGTAATTCCTAATATCTGACTTTGAAAAAAATAATAAATAAAATAATTAAAATCATCTCCACTTTCATAGAAAGTTATCATAATATTATCCATAATTTTTGTCAACTTCAATCTTTCTATTTTTCTGGTTGAACTCCAGAGAATGACATTTTACCAACTATTTTCCCTTGAGTGAAAAATTCACTCTCTGAATGTCACTGGCGGCTCGTGCCCATGAAAACAGGTGGAGTGCAAGGTACAGTGAAAGATACAAGCACTTCACCTGTTTTTGGGGCATTAGCCGCCAGTGCTGAATGTATACAGGGGCCTGTTTCAAAGACAGATATTCTGGACTTGGTGAATTGGTGAAGTCCAAAATGTTTTCTATCACATTTATACAATCAAATAGAACTTTATTGTGATCATATAATATTAACCGCCTCTATAACTTACCGCCTCTATATACTATTAACGCCCAGACTCCAATAAAAAGTTAGAATCACAAAATAATAATAGATTATTTATGTTTGATCTGAAATGGTCGATAGTCAAGCCGAAACTATAATTATTTTTTCACATAAGTTATTCATAGTTTGCAATAAACTATTAAAAATTGTTTGATTGAAAATTATACTTCTGCTTAATTTTTTTATTGTGAGTTGGCGATTTTTTCTAAATACATCGACTTTTGACCTATAGCCTATATTAATTGACTTTAAGTTTAATTGGATAATTAAAATAATGGAGAACAGGATAAATATTTTACCATATTATCCAATAAAACGGAATTTACGGTATTCATGGTACGAGGATATTTCAAATTTATACAATCTTTACTCTTCCACAGGTTTATTCTCAATAAATATAAGATAAAAACTTGTTAAAATCCACCCCAATGTATAATATTGTGTCCCAAACTCTTCCCTATACTATTAAATTGAATCTCGCATTTAATATTATCGAATTTTCAAGTGTAAATTGTGATTTTTATAAGACAAAATAAACTCAATACTGATTGTTTGTAACCTCTATTTTACTTTCAACTTTCCCTTTCTACTTTCCACTTTCCCTTTCTACTTTCCACTTTCCCTTTCTACTTTTCACTTTCCCTCTATACTTTTTAGTCTTATGATTCAGTACTATTATATTGTAGGTTTTAGTGAAACCAATAAAACAGTACCACTATATTGGAGGTTTCAGTGAGACCAATAAAACTTGAGAAAATATCCGGTTTATTGTTTCAGTTTTTAATACAACTATTGAAGGTTTCCCAGCATTATAGCAATCGGAATTAAACCCATAGAGAAATAATTGAATAATTTTACGTTTCTTCCCTAACGTTTATTTCTCTATGGTTTAACATATAGTATTATTTTCATTCAACAATGGAAGCTAGTCTAAGGCAATAATAATTTCTGTCCTACTATTTTAAAGGGCTGGTGAATTAACCCGGAAATTAATATCACAATTTTTCAAAAGTAACTCTATTGATTGGAATATTGTTCTAGTATATTATTATATTAGGTAAGTTACTATATAAATATAATTTGAATTTATTATTATGAAAGTGGAGTTTTTCCATATTCTATTATAGGCCTACTTTACATGTGGTATATTGATATCTCCAAAGAAGTCTAGTAATACAGTAACTTACACATATTTATTTGAAAGAAGGATACCGTAATCAAAATACTCATAATCACAAAATAATCAAAATACTCAAATGTCTAATGACCTGCTACAAAGAGTATTCAAGTACAAAGATAAAGCCCCGAGCACACTTATTCAACTCTATGGGAAATGGTATGTAGTTGGCTATGTGAACGACTCTATACTATACTTATAGTTGGAGTTTTTAGGACTTTTGTTACAAAATAATCAAATTAATATAATACAGTATTATTCTTATTATGTGAAAAATAGTATTAAAATCTCTCCAATATAATATAGACTGCAATGAATAATAGAATATTCTATTGTGAATTGTATTACATACAGTATAATAACTAAATAATAATTGTATGATACAACTCTAAATAATAACTGTATGATATCTTTCACTCTATATAAATGAGGTTATTCAAGTATGTACGATAAAACACGAAATAACTGTTTAAATATTGAATAGAATTATAAATCAATCAATCAATAATAAATTACTCAATTATTCAAATTCTTGATCGTTACAAAATCGCACAGATAATTTGGCTAACAGGTTTTCTGAAAGCGCACTATGTCAATTCACCTCTGTCGTAAGATTATAAAAGCAGAATCAGTTCTCAATAGACACTAAAAATCGTCCATCGACTAATGTATAGTCTGTGCAAGCAGAGAAGACATTCTGGCAAGATTAGAGAATGACTCCAACTCGGTCAATATTGATTCTAGAATTATAAATTTGGTCTCAAATTGTAGGAAACATTTCAATCCACAATTTTTGACAAATTTATAATTTTTGAACCAACGTTGACTGAGCAGGAGTCATTTTATCATCTTGCCAGAATGTCTTCTTTGCTTGAACAGACTATAGAAATGTTTTTGCAAGTAATGCTGATTAATTATGCTGGTGAATGGAGCTCTAAGTGAATAGCTGGCCGACTTCAATGCTGACTTGATTGGTGAGTAATATTTGCAAACTGAGGGGCATATGAGTTCATTCACCCTCCAAAAACCTTTGAATATGAGAGTTCAATGATCTCAAGGTTGAGAATGAATGGTCTGTTAGCTCTGGAAGCAAGAAGACAGACAGAAGGTTTCATAATTTATCGTTTCTGAGCTACTAAGTGATCAAGAGTGAGATAAAGCCTACCAATTGAACCAGTTTCAATCTTACTATCTTATAGTTACTATTCGTATATTTTTGAACAATGTTGGTTAGTTCAAAATTCAATTAATGTAGATAGAATTTAAAATTTTGAAAATATTTCTCGGAAATAGAGAGAAATTTTAGGGAATGGAATAGGTACTTGAGACTCATATGCCCGGTTTTTCCAAGCACACTCAAATTTGAGGGACCCTCAAGTTTACTACACTTTACTACATTTCCTATACTTATCATAGAAAATGTCAGCTGTTCATCAAAATTTGAGGGTCCCTCAACTTTGAGTGTGCTTGGAAAAACCGGGCAATAAACCTCGAGTAATAATTTATCACTCTCAAATCATTGATATTATGATCATGTGCATTAACAATATAAATGTATGAACGAGTTAAATATATGTTCCAATTATGTTCCTATATTGAGATATTCTGATTATCATCTGTAAGTTATATTTACTTACAACATTTCACATTCACCACATAATATAGTCCGTCCAAGCAAAGAAGACCTTCTGGCAAGATGGAAAATGACTCCAGCTCGGCCAATATTGGTTCAAAAATTATAAATTTGGTCCAAATTGTAGAGCAGAATGTTTTCTAC
Organism: Sogatella furcifera; assembly: GCA_017141385.1. Classification (NCBI taxonomy): domain Eukaryota; kingdom Metazoa; phylum Arthropoda; class Insecta; order Hemiptera; family Delphacidae; genus Sogatella; species Sogatella furcifera. The sequence continues at coordinate 2,769,046 of CM029552.1, forward strand.
AACTTGAGACCAAATTACACAATTTTTGGTCCATTTTGTAGGACATAAATTTAAATTTTTAGATTTTCAATTGTGGGAAATACTCTGCTCTAAAATTTATTTGTTTATGAGGATGAAGCCCACATGAGCTCATAGGCTTGTGTGTGGATAATGAAATGGATGATAGACTAATTTTTTAGGTAGTCGGGACCGACGGCTTTCGTCTTCTCCAAAAGACGGGGCCGTATTTACGTGATTGTGCTGTGGCATAGCTTCCTTTAATAGAAGACCATGGCCTAAAAATTGGCAACTATGTAGAGTAGGGAATTGGGTCCATTTAAAAGCATTGAAATCATTTTCCAATCAGCTGTTCTAATGGATGCGTTTCTTGTGTGCGTTCTCACATTTGACAAATCATAAGCTATATTTTAATAAATAACTGTCTATTCTTAATCTTTCTTGCTAATCTTTATCACATCCTATTACAAAAAACACAAAAGGAATTCTATTCTCATGAACGTTTTTCATGGAAATTATGCTCAAAGAGATAAAAACCAAATCAACATGCATGATTTGTATCTGTAGGCTACTTAATGCTTTCATATGAGAAGACTGTGACTACGGTGCGACGTTGCCATATTATTAGGGCAGGGCCTTCTATTAAAGGAAGCAGGAAGCTATGATTCAGTTCATCTCCCTGTACATATTTTATTAGTCTAATATATATTTTTCTAAGCTTTAAAACTTATTAAATACTAATGACTTTCACTATATTTTTCTGTTAGAAAGAAAATAATCGGAATTGGAAAGTAATTCAGTGGTTATAATAATAAATACCACAAAAGTTTCCAGCGAGGGAAATTGAGGTTATGTTACCGGTGGAACTTCCTTTTGGGACTCCCCACCACTGGCGGCTCGTACCCACGAAATTGGTGAAGTGCTGTACAGTGAAAGATTTGGGCACTTCACTTGTTCCTTGGATACCAACCAGAGCTCCCCACCAAGTACGGCATACGATGATGATATAATAACAAGAAACCTGTTGTTCCTATTCTTGTGTTAAATTAATAGATAGAATCAACTATAAACTAGTAGTTTAATGTCTCTTGTAATGCATATCCATCACTGGCGGCTTGTGCCCACGGAACAGGTGAAGTGCTGTACAGTAAAAAAACGGGCACTTCACCTGCTTCGTGGGTAGGAGCCGCCAGTGATATCCATGAATTATCATTCAGAATTCTACACACTGCATTATAAAATTCAGCAGACAAGATAGGCTAATATATTTCCTGCACCATATTATGCAAAACCCAGCTCTGCCCTTGAGTTTAGACTTTTCTCTCTTTTTTTTAATTTATGGCAGTTTCTTTGTCGAGCTCGAAATTGTCGGCACATGCATTCGTTGACCCGGCCGTGAGATGCACTTGACAATGCACTTATAATGCATCTGAATGCAATGCAATCTATTAGAGGACGTTTGAAGGTGTTGAACAGAGTTGCATTCATGGTGATGCGTCATAGTATAGTCTGTTCAAGCAAAGAAGACATTCTGGCAAGATGGGAAAATGACTCCAGTTCGCTTAATATTGGTTCAAAAATCATAATTTTTGTCTTAAATTGACGATCAGAATGTTTCCTACAATTTGGGACCAAATTTATAATTTTTGATCCAATATTGACCGGGCTTGAGTCATTTTCCATTCTTGGTAGAATGCCTTCTTTGCTTGGACAGATTATAGTTAATAGTTGGCCTTCAACTATTTTTCTTGGCTTCATTTCCTGGACTTCTTTGTGGCAGAAGAGATAGTGTACTAAAAATTAATAATTGGAAAGCAAATAGAATATTAGAAAAAGAGATCTATGAAGACCAAGAGAGACGTCTTTACGGAGTCTTATCAATGTAGCTATGGTTACAATGGATAGAATCTTGAGCTAGATACAGCTGAATACAATTACATAGGTAATACATAATGCAATTATTACAGTCTGAAATTATCATTTCCTTGAAGCTGTTCACGTAAGGAAATTACAATTTTTTGGAATAATATTATTCAAGCTCTGTATTATTATTAAAAAAATATTATTATTGACGATAGTAATATTATAGTCTGGGTGCCCATGAGGGTTAACTTTTTTTGTCGTATGTCGTTGATTTTTTGATTGATTATGATAGATTTTGATGTGTAGATTCCGAATCCGAGTGATGCCAAGCTGTAAAAGTTGAGCATTTTTTGTAGTTCAAGATGGCGGCCAAAATTTCGGTTTCATTTCTAGGCTACCACGATTTTCGACAAAACGAAGCGTCGGACAGAAGAAATCATTCTTATCTTTTTCCATTTTAGTAAATTAAATTTCCAAGCGAATGGTACCGAATTCATTCTTCTATCTTCATTAGAAACCGAGTTATGATTTTTCAAAAAGGAGGTTAATTTACGAAAAAAACGAGAATTCGAGTATTTTTAGTTTTTTTTCGCTTAGAACCTCTAACGTATTCATTTGAATTGTGTGACTCCAAATATCTCTGGGGATAATTTTGTCCTCTACAATTTAAGACCAAGTAGACATTTCTATCTTGTATAGTTTTTGAGGGCAGTGGAAAGATAGCCTTGTACCTCCAAAAACCCTATTTTGGGGGAAAATGGTCTCCAAAAAATTAATACGAGCTTGTATTGAAATTTTCTCTGGTAATAATGTCTTTTAGTTCAGGTTCTAGCAGATAAGCCACTTACCGACCAGAATTTTCGTCATGTTCGAGAGTAAGGACCCTTCAAGGATCTCAATTTTAGGATCCTCTAACTATTGTAAAAGTCATCGGATCTCAATAATCTATAGCTCATTCTTTTCAGCTCATCAAGGCGGTCTAAATTCATATATAGTATGTTGAATTTGGTCAAAAATGAGAAAAATAATTTCTGAGAGAATATCGACTTTTCCAAGATGGGGAAATGACTCCAGCTAGGCCAATATTGGTTCAAAAATTAAAAATAATTTGGTCTTAAATTGTAGAAAACATTGCAATGTACATTTTGAGACCAAATTAATAATATTTGAACCGATATTGACAGATCTGGAGTCATTTCACCATCTTGCCAGGATGTCTTCTCTGCTTGGACAGACTATATCTCTTACTTTATTTCTCTCTTATCTTTGAGTGAAGTATGGCGAGCCAATCGATTCTGTTAGATATGAAAAGTCTATATTGATAAAAGTATTTTATGTTATCACTGAATTTCTGACTGGTTGTGAAAGATGGAATTCGATGGAGGCGGAATTCTCCCTGTGAGATAAAAGCATACCGTATTTGATCTTCTATACAAGCCACACTCTTATAAAATATCTGTTGAAAGGAGAATGCACAGTCGAGGAAATATTTCCAGCAAAATAATGGAAAACCAATAGTATTTCTCATGTATTTCAATAGTATTTCTCAACTGTGACTCTGTGAGGTGGCCTCTGAGATCGTTGGAATTGTTGATAATATATTATAGGATAGGAATTGAGGAAATATCTCTGGAATACACCGGGAATATCAGCTCAATTGTGACAGAGCCCTCCGATTATATTCATTTCATAAATTAGAGTAATTAGAGTTTGTACTTTGGTTCCTTCTGTTGAAAGTTAGTATGCTTCACGCTGGCTTTAATACTTGAATAACTGCAGAATTGCGTTGCACATAAATGATGTATTCAATGTAGGCTTTTCATACAAACAACTTCTGCATCTTGCTACATCCTTATTATTCAAGTACACTCATCTGTGTACTTCTTTTGAAATTCCAGCCTTGAGCGCCATCTAGGAATAAACTGATAAACAATTACGCCCTTTTGCAATGTCAGATCTCAATGAATTTTTTAGGTGATATGAGAGGTTTCGCGAATTAATTATTTGTCTAAGATGTTTCATTATAGCTGAGTTTCTCCACACATTTGAAAATTGAAATAGTTTTCAACGATTTTTTGATGATCCTTCTTAGATCACCTTTCGCAAATACTTATCAAGACTTTGGAGAGTTCACGATTCAAGATAATATGAATGTATGAATATTTAGTATATGAATATATGGATGAGTAGTATCTATTTTGGATATGAATTTTTCATAGTTTGTTCAGTTTTGAAGGTTAGTACCTTGGGTAGGTTTTGAACGTTTTGAAGGGAATCCTTTGAGGATTCTTTTACACTTGAGTTTAATAAACAAGCTTCCCTTATTTCCACATAACACATTATGCGAACTTTAACGAGTACCAAGTTTTGAATCCTCCACAATGTTGTCAGTAACACAATAATAAATTATTCTATATATTAAGTTGAATTATCAAATTATTCTTTACATATTTAAGTTGTTCTTTACAGTGTACTTATCAATGATCACTAATATAATTGATCATTTTTTATCATCACTAGCTCCAACTCAAAAATCTCAATTTAAATAATTGTTAATTTAAAATTCTCAAATACTTTGTTCGCAGCTCAAAGCTGACGCAAAACCATACATTCATTGTCCTCTAAATTTATCTCCAATAAAACACTTGAGAACTTTTGTGAACACGTCTACCTTGGAGTGGAGCCAGCACTGACAGATATTATGCAGCGCATGCGCAGAAAATTTGTTTAGCACCAGTTCATTGTCCTAGTGTAGCATTTTGCCACACTACTCCACTGACCTTGATCTTGTTTACTAGCTGGCGACCTTGAGATGAAGAACAACCTTCTCTCTCACTCACTCTCACACAATATTCAATTCAACTTGCTCACTCTCCCTTCTTTTTCCACTCTCAATCGCCCTCTTATTTTTCCTCATAATCTACCAACTCACTCACTCTTACAAAATATTCTATTTTACTTGCTCACTCACCCTTTTTTCACTCCCCCCCCCCCACTCTTATTTCTCTCATAATCACGCGTGATTCCTATCAACCAATTGTTGAGTACCTACCTATAAAACTCTACAAAGTTTATTCCCCTCCGTATATTATTTTTGGAAATCGACTAAATTTTTTCACAGTTTGATGCTGTCATACTTATGCTAGCCGGTCGTTGCACTCAGAAGTTTTTGACTGACTTCTAATTATCACCGATCAAAGCGTTCAAGTCTGTACAATAATGTCATAAATCATAATTATTTTCGCAATTACCTGACGATTGTGTGAAAAACAACAATGAAGGACAGGTCAATGACTACACGATTCAAATGTTGAATTCTAATGTCGTTTCTTCTATTCATGTTTACTAGATTCGTTCTCTAGTTACGATAATATGATTATGAATTGTGACTTGAATGTTCAATTTTCCCATTCTACAAAATTGTTATAGTATTTCAAACAATCTTCCGGCATTGGGTCAGCATTAGAAGATCATAATTAAATTGATTGAATTCTATATCATTGTATGTAATGAGTTAAGAGAATAAATATGAGAATGCAATATCATATTTTCGTTTCTTTTCATGCTGCTGTAAACAAAACTGTTAATATCTAGTACTGGAATTAGTGGCACGTAACTGGAATTAGTGGCTGGAATTACTGGAAAAGTAACAATGAATAAAAATTTTATAAATCGATAAATTCTTTAAGTTCGGTACTAACTTGATAGAATTGTACTGATTTGAATAAATGAATAAATTATATAGGCATAAGATCCAAGACTCAAGTCCTTTTTCCGTCTGTTAGTTTGTTTGTATGTTGCAAAAATGATACATCATTTACTCGCTAGCAGCCATTTTCTAACTCACGAAACACTGTCAACCAATAAGAAAAGAGCAGGCGGGACAGGAAGGCGTGTCCAAGTCAAGTCAGAAACATTACCCAACAACTGCTGCCATCTAATGGTCGAATTTGGAAACTCTTCTAACCGATGTTTTCGGCCATTTCTAAGGCAGAACTCACGAAACACTGTCAAACCAATAAGAAAAGAGCAGGCGGGACAGGAAGGCGTGTCCAAGTCAAGTCAGAAACATTACCCAACAACTGCTGCCATCTAATGGTCGAATTTGGAAACTCTTCTAACAGATATTTTCGGCCATTGAACCGATATCGTCGGCCAATCAGAGCTTGGAGGCGTGTACAATGGAATTTGAAGCAGGTCTCCCTATTGCTACTGCTATCTGAGAGCTGAATTAGGAACTATTTCAAATGTTTTTGTCAAGAGAGTTGAGAATAGAATAGAAAAGAGTAGAATAGATATAGATTAGATGAGAGATCAGAGAAAATGGTTGTAATCTTGAACTTGCTTGTGATTTATAATTTGAGATGTTTTTTGAAACTCAGAATACATTATAATGTAGTACCAAGATATATTTTTATATCATTGTTGGAAAAGTAATTTTAAAGAAAAATGTTTTGATAAGGAGGATTGAAGATCCTTCTTACCCAGACAATGGTATCAATTGGAATTTACTTTTCAATTGAAAATTGGGGTCATGTATCCAGGATTTTTCCGGTAAAATTGGAACACATTGGTTTTCAAAACATTGGATTACATTGTTTATCTCTATTTACATTGAAATACGTCCCAGACTCAATACATAACAATACATCAGATCACATTGAATCACTGGCGGCTCGTGCCGATGAAACAGGTGAAGTGCTCATATCTTTTACTGTACAGCACTTCACCTGTTTTGTGGGCTCGAGCCGTCAGTGATGCACATTCAATAATAAATGATACAATCTCTCATTCTAATTGTTCCACCTTTTTCAACATTATCTTCAAAAAATTTAACATAATTAGAGCATATAACAAGTGTTTCAAACAATACCATGCTCACACTCCTGCAAGCAGTTTAAACATAATAATAAGCTGTTCTCCGGTTATTCGTTGCCTTATTCATATAATACTAGCAATAATAATCAACTAATCAGATACATCAAGTTGATACAATAGTCTGCCCCAAGCAGAGAAGACATTCTGGAAAGATGGGAGAATGACTCCAGCTCAGACTCAGTTAATATTGGTTCAAAAATTATAAATTTGTTCTCAAATTGTAGGAAACATTCAAACATTCTTATCTACAATTTGAGACAAAATTTATAACTTTGAAACTAATATTAACCGAGAGGGAGTAATTTTCCCATCTTGCCAGAATATCTTCTTTGCTTGGACAGACGATTCTAATCTGATCTGATTATCATAACATTTGAAGTATCACCGCAACAAGGGCAGCTTATTTGCCTATAATAGCTTTTTCAATTATCTTCAATTTCTTGCATGAGTATAGTAAGTTCTAAAAGTATTGTTAGTATTGTGAGTTCTTGTAGGTTAATCTGATTGTAGAAAACATTCTGCTCTTTAATTTGAGTGTAAACGTATAATTTTCGAACTGGAATCTTGACCGAGCTGAAATCTTTCACCATCTTGCCAGAATGTCTTCTTTGCTTGGACAGACGATACTCTTTGTATCCCCAGTACTGTATCTGTACGACTGAACGGAATATCACTGGCGGCTCGTGCCCAGGAAAAAGGTGAAGTGCTGTACGGTGAAAGATACTGGAACTTCACCTGTTTCGTGGGTACGAGCCGCCATCAGTGACGGAATCGAACGAAGAGAGCTAACGTCAATAATACCCACACTACTACGTAACACTGCAAACACGTGTTTGGTGTTTTCTCAAGAGGGGGTTATTGAACAAGTTCAATGTCAAAAGTGTCCCCCCCCCCTGCCACACACACACTCTATCAACACTACAAGAGTCACTAGGCTACGCAAGGTCAGTATCACCCTATTACAGCCAACTTGCTCGATTATTCTTATTCTTTTTATTATTCAACTCAAGATCAACACCGAACTGAGAGGTTAATGACATCTTGCATAATATTTTTCGCAGTACAATCTGCAGCATTTCCTGCAAGTGCTTTGGGAGGGGGAGGGGCTTAAGAGTATGCTACCTTGAAAGTGCAAGTATGTGTACTTGTGGGTGATATATAAACACCGGTATCTGGGAGCTTGCCATCAGACAACCGGCATCTGTTCTATCAGTTAGATTAGAAACAGTCCATTTGAATTCATACGCTATTATAATTGGTGGTTCTATCGTAACAGCTCAATTATTGGTCTCATTCTGAAAGTAGGTCAAGTGAATTTCTTATCATTCATATCATTTCAGAACGCATTTCCTAAATTTATTCGTCGAATAAATTTCAATTCAACATTTTTGGTCGGTACATTTCTAAAGATAATATTGAACATTTACATCAAAGATAATCGGATATCTGTGTGATTCGACTTGATTTTTTGTCGAAAAATCTATTGTGACTATACGGTATTCTTCAATTGGGAGGAGATTTTCTAAATGTTTCATTGTAGTTCAAAGGTGAGTGAAATTCAGTTTTCATTTTCAGTAGTTGCCTATAATAGATTATTAAGCCCAGTTACGATAAAATTTCAAATGAATGCTTTTGAACATTAATATTTCTAATTCTAATATTGATATTTTAAAATTTTTTATTTAGTTTAAATTGATCTGAAATATTATTCTATTCAATTTTCCAGTTCTATTTTGTGTTTGATTGATCTTTGATCAAGTGTAATTTATTATCATTGGTTTAAGGCGAAAACTCTCATTATTATTAGTTTTTTCCTACTGAATATAATATGAACTTTGTAGCGTTCATTGATGCTTTCAATTTGTGAACTTCCAATAATTGTAGAGCCACGTATTCTCGTTAACTGTTATTAAAGATGAAATCAAGTGGAATTATCTTCAATGCAAAATTGTTTATCAGAGTTGATGTTCGTCGAAAATTAATGATTAGGATTACAAAAATCCAATTCAATTCATTGGAACACACGATAGCTTTGAACAGTTTCACTGTTCACTTTGATTTTACCCAAGAAGATTGTGTAATAGGCTATTTTCAAACTGACTTGTACATAATAATATTTCGATTGTTTGAATTCAATAATGTCTCGAATAAATTGTTTAGAATAATTCAAAATTCTTGAAATCAATTAAGTTATTTAAAGTTATTTTTCCATCGTAATGGTTCGAATCTAATACTTCTTCAAGATGATTTCAAATTTCTTCTTTTGTCTCCACCCTACTTAAACTGTTGGTGATAACTAAGATAAAAATTAAATGATTAATTTCACTTTAACAACAGTACTCACGATTTTGTTGCTTTTTATACGCGTTTCGTGGCACTGAGCCACATATTCAGCGTACAAAGAGTATCTTTACTCTGATGATGTGAATAGTACCCCGAAACACGTCCTACAAGCAACAAAATCGTTAGTACTGTTGAACTGAAAATCAATCGAATAATTTGATTACAGTAGAATTCCTTCGATAATAACTCGTACCTCTATAATTTGTGATTCTTCATAACTCGAAGTAAAAGCTCAATCGCTTGAAATCATATTCCATAATACATAGCTTTGGTAATTCGTAATCTTCCTCAATTTGTAATAGAGTTTTGGTCCCATGAACCACGAATTATCCAAATTCTACTGTATTTTAATTTCAAATCATCAAAATTTCAAAAAACAATTACTTAATGACTATTTTGTTTCAAAGGAAATGGGCAACTCAGACTACATGACAGCTGCCCTCCTGGATGAGGTGATGGCGAAAATATACGGTGGCCAAGACAGTGACCAAAAATCAATCTACAAACTGATCGATTGGCAGGTGGAGCCAGCTGTCGGTAAAGGTGAGAACTTCACCAGTCAGCTGAAGCGGGTCAATGTCAAGGTGATGACCTTGAACCCGCTGTCCTTCATTGTCAAATGCCCACTTCAAGGTCATAGGGGCGAGGCTGTGCAGGAGGCCGGGATCTGGGATAAGGAAATGGGAATTTACATGCAGACCCTGCCCGTGTTGAGTGATTTGTTAGGGGGTGCATCGGTTGCCCCCCGGATGATAGCTTGTGGACCAGGGGGACAGATTGTGCTCGAGGTGAGTGAAATTATGTCTGTAGAAATTGAAACTTGCATTTGAATTCATTCATTGATACTTTAGTATATTCATTTGCAATTCCTTTATAAAATACATCAGTCAATGGATAAACATAGACAATGAATTATCTCAAAGTCCACAAAGTTTTTATTCACTATAATCACAAATCTCCTCTTCAAAAAATAAAAAAGACACAATTGATCAATTCACAATTTATGAGGATGGTATAACATTCAAAACAGCATAAAAAAAATTTCATTACCAATTAATTTTAATTTTTTTGTTTATTTGTTTATGAGGGTGAAGCCCACATAAGCTCATAGGCTTGTGCGTGGGTAATGAAATGGATGATAGATGACGACTACTTTTTAGGTAGTCGGGACCGACGGCTTATCGTCTCTTCCGAAAGACGGGGTGGTCGTATCTATATGATTGTGCTGTGGTCAAAAATATTGTTCTCCGCTTGGGATTCGAACCAGGGTCCACCTGGTAATTGAAGTTCTAAAACCAAAAACTAGTAAACACACTTCTATTTCATGATAGTAAATAAAGCTGTACTATACTGTACTGATCCTGAGCTCTACTTGATTAAAATATAGCTTAAATTGATCATACATAAATATACAGCTTTGACATGAGTGTGCCCATAATTAGAAACATCTTATTTTGAATAATATTGTGAGATCTGGAATAAAAGTGAAAATTGAATACATTGGTTAACATTACTTGCGCAATACACATACTGTATACAGAGTGATTAGTGTACCCACACTTGGAAGTTGGAAAAATATCCCAAATTATTCTATTCTAATATGTATCGAGAAATTTGGTCGATATGATTTATTTGAATGTTTGTACAAGAGATGAAACTAACTTCTATGCGTCAGTCACAAAAGTAGCCTAGTCTATTCCATTATCTTCATCATTATACAGTAATTTAAAGTCATAATCAATTAGTCAATAGTAACATGATTTTTTTTTGAGGGTGATGCCCACATGGGCTCTTGGGCCTGTGCGTGGGTAATAGGAAGGATGATGATGAGAGATGAATGGACCTACTGCTTTAGGTGGGTTCCGAACCACCGGGAAGCGATTTTTGAGGCTCATAAATAATATGATAACACATAAAACAGAAATAATAATTCTTGTTTTTTTTTCAAATGTATAATGAGTTTATTTTCTTTTCAAAAATAATTCATTACTTTCCAGGATATCAAAGCACGCAGCTACAAGACACTCGCTAGAACAACGCAGCTGGACTTCGAGCATAGTTTGGTAGCCTTGCAGCCGGTTGCCAAGCTGCATGCAGCCTCGGTGGTTGCCATGGAAACGGGGGTGGGTGACGTCACCAAGGCTGGAAAAGAGTTGCTCTACTGCGACAGAAGCGAAGCGATCATGACTGCTCACCTCACTTCAGTGTTCACTTGCCTGGCTAATGAGGTAGGTTTACTAAAATGATGAATGATTCTCAATAGATATCAAAAAAGTTCATATTTTCAAGTTAATTAAAATAATTTTCACATTATTTTAGTTTAGTTGATAATAGATTTGATGTGTGAAAGTAAAGTCTGTCCAAGCAAAGAGAACCCTCTAGTCCTCTAGCTCTAGCAAGATGGGAGAATGACTCAAGCTCGGTCAATATTGGTTAAAAAAATATCAAATTGATCTCAAATTGTAGGAAACGATTTCATCTACTATTAAGACCACATTTATAATTCTTGAACAAATATTGACCAAGCTGGAGTCATTTTTCCATCTTGCCAGAGGGTCTTCTTTGCTTGGACATACTATAGTTATCCATTTTAAATCAAAAGACAAGATTATGTCAAACCACAGATTCATTAAAAATCGATATACCGGTTTCGGTACACTATTACTATCATCAATCTCTGGTAAACTAAAACTTGAAGTAAAGAGCAGTAGTATCTATATACCACGGCCCAAGGACCGCTATTGGTGACGCTTGAACCAATCACATTGAACGTCTGCCATTGGCCTAGACAAGCTTCTCCCCGATTAGCGGTTCATACAAACGTCACAAAATGGCGATTCAAACAGCAAACACACATATAATGCTTTTTTCAACCATTTGTCACTGGCGGCTCGTACCCACGAAACAGGTGAAATGCCCGTACTGCATAAATTTCTATTTCTATGAAAGGTTGAAGATCTTGATTTTGTAACAAATCTGTGGTCTGTCTGTGGTTTATTTTATCAAGATTATTCTGTTCTCTGAATTATAGGTAGAAACCTGGCCAGGCTTTGAGCCATACGCTGCCAAGATCCGTGCCATCGGAGCAAACATCTTCCAGCTTTTGAAGCAGGCTGCCCAGCCGTCAAAGCATTTCAACGTGCTGAATCACGGCGACTTGTGGGCCAACAACATAATGTTCAAGCACGACAAACACGGACGGCCGCGCAAGGCGAAACTTGTCGACTTCCAGACCTCCAGATGGACTTCCCCTGCTCACGACCTTCAGTACCTGATTGTTTCCAGTATTGACGAGAAATGCAGGGAGGCAAGGTTGGAGGATTTATTGAACTCCTACATTGAATCTCTCAATCACCATCTTGTAACAATGGGATCGCAAAAACAGCTGACTGCGCAGATTTTGAGAGAGGATCTGCAGCGGACAGCCGTCTACGGTTTGTATGTGACCGCTAGCACGGTAGCAACAAAAATGGCGGATAATAGTTTGGAAAATGTTGATTCTAGTGAGAAAAATGTTGATGCTTATGATCCCTCCCAAGCCATGAAAAGTGTGCGATACAGGGAAGTAGTTCCAGGGCTTCTGGCTTATCTGGAAGAATTGGGTGTTTTTCATCAGGATAATAATGTTTGAAAACATCTAAGCATAAAAGCTTAGTTTAGTAACTGTAGCATTAAGCATGTTATTATGAGCATCTAATATCACAGTATAAAATATTATTCGTAACATTTAATATATGTTTCTCTAAAGTCAACATACTAACTTCAAAGAAAATGTATATTTGTTAAGTAGTTGTCAAGGTGATATTATGTTAATTATCCATATTAGATGAAAATTTATAGTTCATTATATTTATATTTATAGTTTATGAGAAGTTATAGTTTATTGAACTGCTTTTAGTAGAAGTAGATGATTATAATTAAGTTAACATTATGGAGTGAGTATTAAAATTATTGTGTAGCTCAGTTTGATTTTACATCCTTAGTAATTCGAAAGAAAACCCCCCAAGAAAATCTATTTTTGTTGAAATTAATCTTAATTCTACCAAAAATAGGTACTAGGTAGAGAAAATAACTTTTCAAAAGCCCTGGATAGTTTGTAAATTGTCACTCTTGTATGTACCTGAAAAAAGTGTAGTAGTTATTGTATATTTTGGAGTATTGTAGTTTGGTATATTTTTACAAAGAACTGTCAAAATAGCAAACAAAAAGGTGCGAATGAATTTCTATAGGGTGATGCTTTGTGATAAGAAGACCCAACATGGAACCCTTCTAAAACAGTTTAAACTGTTATGTATATTTGTATAATTCATGGAATTGATATGCTAAATCATATCAGTAAATCAAACTGCTAATTATCTTCCATTGTCATAGTGACAATAATATTATTTAATATTATTTTTGTCATAGTGACATATAATTATTTAGAAATATGAAGTTGATATTATTAGATTTTTACAATTTCTAATGCTCTTACATGTGCTGCAGAGGTTTAGGATGAAGTTTTATGTGACGTCACTATGTATTGTACCTGGATATATTTGGAAATTATCTTATTGAATACCCTAGTAATTAAGTATTCACTATCGCTAATTGTATTATTTTAGAATATTTCATCACCCATGTACCTGAGTTGCTCATTCATAAATGAGAATAGATAGCATAGACATAGACATATAGACAATGCTTGAATTAATGATTTTATGGTATCTTCATCATTCAAATAAGAAATAATCACATTTCTCAGCTATGTCATGATGAATATTCAAAACTAATACTGCTATTCCATAAATGATAATATTGTGAATCACTAATATTGTAAATCATTATTATACTCATAAGACAAGTATTCTCAATAAAGAAATCAATTTATCAATAATATTGTTTTTCATTTAAGATTTCCACAACAAATTCTCGGAAAAATGTGATTGGAAGAGTAAAGAACTTAATATTAATAATTGATTGTTAATTTACAAGGAATTACAATCTGTTCAAGCAATGAAGACATTCTGGCAAGATGGGGAAATGACTCCAGCTCGAAAAATATTGGTTTTAAAAGTTTGGATGTGGTCTCAAAATGTAGAGCAGAATTCATAATTTTTGAACCAGTATTGACCGAACTGGAGTCATTTTCCCATCTTGCCAGAATGACAACATTCATTCATTTGCTTGAACAGACTATATAGCTCAGAGCCGGGATGTGAGTATGCATGAAATATGTTTGATAAGAACATTTTTCCACATCCTTCGATCCTTGTAGCGTGATAGATCATAAATTCAATCTATTGTTCTAATGATTATGCACAAACTAGCCGGCAGGCTCGCTTCGCTCGCCTTCTCCGCCTAGCCAGGGGGCTCCGCCCCCTGGACCCCCGACAGGATAAGCAGTGTCAGTGAGTCAAACTCCGTTTTTTTCGCAAATTCCGTTCAGAAAGGATTCAAAACTTATTGAACACAGCATTTCTAGACCTAATCTGGACCTGTTCACCAAATTTCGACATTTTCTACCAATTAATTCTCGAAAAATCCAAGAAAAACTCTGTAAATCCCGAAAAATAGTAGAATGCTAATATTGAGCGTAACCTTGGGAAGTATATCGGACATAGTTTGAAACTTGATTTAATATCTTCTTAATTTCTCCATCTATAATCTTGCTGAACCATTGAATTTACAGTAAGGATTGGTCGTATGAATGCGGAAGATATGCAACCCGCCATACATCTACAATTTTGAAAAACCTGATTACTGGAGTAATCTTGAACGGAATTCAAAAATATCTTAACACAACATTTCTAGACCTTATCTGAACCAACCTACCAAATATCAACATTTTCTACCGATTGGATCTCGAAAAAATTGAGAAAATGCCGAAAACTATAGAAAAGCTTAAATATTTGGCGTATCCTTGAAAAGTTCCTAAAATCCGTTCTTAGCGCGCGTCTAAACGTCCAACTGAACATGTCTGTCAAATTTGAACGCATTCGGTTCAGTGGATGTATAGTTCTGGTGATGAATGAATGAATCAGTCAGTCAGTCAGTGCCATTTCGCTTTTATAGATATAGATGTGCTTTCTTTGTAGTTCTTTGCATTGTTTACCTTTCAAAAAGCTATCATTTTATGAAGAAGTGAAGACTGAAGGAGCACATCTCAAATGAAATTACTATATTATAGTTATTTTAATCGAAAAATCATTATTTGTAGATGAAAAGCTCCACTTAAAATTAACATAAATCCATTTAATAGACTAAAGGTCTTCCTCTTAACACGTATATTTTTCCAGAATTTGAACTTACCGAAATACTTATAGTAACTTACTCTTTGAGTAGTTGTGAAGGTGATATTGTGGTAGTTATCCATATTAAATGAAAAGACAAGATTTTGTCAAACCACTGATTAATTAAAAAATCGAGATACACCATTATCAATGTTTGGTGAACTAAAACTTACTGTACAGAGCAGCGGTATTTATACTAACGGTGAAGCACCGCTATTGGTAGACGCCTGAACCAATCACGGACAACGTCCAACATGTCCCAGCTCGATTAGCGGTTCATACAGACTTTAAAAAATGGCGATTCAATCATGCAAACACAATAATTAAACATTGATGAATATTTACAATAACATACAAATTAACAAAACTTCTAATGTTTACTATCCAATGTTGAATCAATTCTCTGGCATATTTATTACTCTAATGTCTAATCCAAGATTAAATGAACAAAATAAAATAGACAACACTGGATGAGTAAAAGAACAACATAAAAATCTTGTGTAAACCTGTTTATTCACAATTCAAACCCCCCTCGCTGTTCAATATGTTGGAGCCTCGTTGGAATTATGTCAATATACCTCTTGGTTCTGAAATACTTTTTCAGAAGGTCATTTTCACAAATATTCTTAAAATCGTCTTCGCACAACTCTTTTAAATCCAATGCGTCTTCTGGATCACAAATAAAAACTGGCAGAAAAGCAATAAGAACATACATGGCGAAGAAAATGAACTCGTCCATTGCTTTTTCCAAGCTCGGCATGCTTAATTGTTTATTCGTTTCGCATTCCAACAAAGCTTGGTTGAGCTCTTCGAGGTAGATTGATAACAGCTCTTTGTAGCTTGATTGTAGGACCTGGAAAATAAATAAATTCACAATCGCAAATTTCGCATCTTGTTCTTATCAATTTATTATTACTTTGAACTCTTATTGATAAGAATTGAGATATAAATAGTAAGAGGGCTTAAGATTTCTCTTTCCTATATTACGTATTGAGGTCAATTATGAATAAATTTTTTCCTCACAGTAGTTAATTCCAAGATTTTCATCAACATTTTGATGATTTTATAAAATTATATTAATGTATAGGCTACTTGATTGGCTTCAAAGAGGGCTCAGGGAATAATCAATTTTCAATGTTGGAAGACTACTCCTGTAGTTGGAATTGATTGTTGAATACTTTAGCCATCACATGATTAACATGAGTAATATACATTTGATAAGAAGATAATCAGGGCCCTCGCGTGGAGTATGCGGAGTGTGCGAGCGCACAGGGCGCCACGGTCAAGGGGGCACCGCGGTGGCTGATGGAAAACGGGAATTTTAAAATTTTCAATTGGGCTATTAGAGTAATTTTTCCACTATTTGATAAAAAAACTTATTTTACCAACAACTTGAATCCACAAGATATTATTTCCTCTGCATAAATTCATTCGTTGTAATAAATTGATCAATTGAAAACCCATCAATGTATGAAGCAAGCCAATAAACGCCCCTCTTAAATTTAATTCTATTGTTGGCTGACAATACCTTACACTCTGTCGACCAATCACAAGCCAGTTTCCGATAGAAACTTCCCTCTAATATCTTTACCGAAGTAGTTTTTCAAACTTTTCTGTGGCAAGAGGTCGGTATTAGATCATGAATAGTTTGAGTTCTATTCCATTATATTCATCGCATGAAAAATAGAATATTAATCAGTATAAGATGGGAAGTGTGAAATCATATTTTCATCTCCTTTCATACAGCATGAAATTATTGAAGTCTAGTACTGGCCTAAGCTGCACAGTAAAAGTAAAACTGAGTCTAAATTCTGTGAATAAATTCTTCAATTACGGTACTAACTTGACAGAATCTAACCAGCCTGAATACATAAATAAATATTATATTAGCACAAGATCATCAGCTGATCTGATGGTAGATCAGCGTAATTTTTTGTGCTACACCATCCATCATTTCCTTGCTAGCAGCCATTTTCTAAGACAGAACTCACGAAACACTGTCAACCAATAAGAAAAGAGCAGGCGGGGCTGAAGGCGTGTCCAAGTCAAATCTGAAACATCACCCGTCAACTCCTGCCATCTACTGGTTGAATTTGGTAACTTTTCGAACCGAAGTTTTCAGCCATTTTGATCGTAGGCGGAGCTTGGATGCGTGTCCAATGGAAGTCGAAGCAAGTCACCCTATTGCTACTGCCATCTGCTGGCTGAATTAGGAACTATTCTGAATGTTATTCAAGAAAGTTGGGTAGAGTTTACTGCTCTGGCTGAATGGCTGAAATCTTCAATTTGCTTGTTATTGAGTTTCCGATTTTCTTTAAACATCTTTATTTCCAGTAAAATGGAATATTTATTATGATTCCCAATATTTTTTCTGCGAAAAATTTATTATTACCCTTCCTTATGTGCTTTCAAGCAAACTAATAAAATAAATTAATCAATGATTAAAAATTTTATAATTTTATGATAAAGTACGGTACGTTGTGACAGTTTCACTCAATGCAGATAGCATCAAGTTATTCTTAATAATTACTGTAGGCTTTTGCTCATCACGTATCCAATCTGTCTAAAACGACTCCCCCATGCGCACGGACTTATCGTCCAAGCAGGGTGTTATTCATTTACACCGCACATTTGTTATCATATTAATATCACATCTTTTATGTAACGCATTTACTTGTTTTGATAACATATTATGTAATGTATAACATTATAATCTCGAATAAAATTTATTTGAATTTGAAATACATAAAAATACGGAACAATACGTTGGGATACATCAAAATAAGCAAGTCCGTATGATCCTTTTTGCCACATCACATGCAACATTGGGATTGCTTACGAGAAAAATGCAAACATGCAAGGCAGCTAGAATAATGTTTGGCCTTGAATATATTATGATAATGCTGGATTGCATTCGTCTGGTAATGGGGGGGGGAGGGGGGCGTCTGCCGAAATCTCGCACAGGGCGCTAAAGAGAAAAAACAACGCGAGGGCCCTGAAGATAATACTCCTCAAACTGTTCAAGCATGGTTCTGTTTGAGAATAAACATGTTTCCAATTCCATGAATAATTGAAGAAGTGATTGCATAAATTTTTTAAATTGACATTATTTAAAAGTCTTAAATAAATAATTATTCTTTGTTTCAACCAATTGACTGAATATAGGAAAAGTTCTACAACTCATCTGAAACAAGTGTAGAGTTATAATCATTTTTGTTTTAGCTGATACCAAAAACGCTAGGCAGCTTCGTCTGTCTCTTGTACGTGATACAACCAACCGATAGCTGGTGTAGAGCATCCTTGACCTAGGTCTAGCTAAATGACAACTCTGACTAACAACATCAGCTGTTGTAGCGCACATGGAGCAGACGAAACTGCCTAATTTCTAGGCGTGTCAGTTATACCTCACCTCATTCTTGATACTTCCGTACAGAAAGTAGGTTAGATCCAGAGCGGGACTGTTGTAGCGTGGAATCTGCAAGTCTATCAGTCTGACATCAGTCGGACGCTGATTTGCTGAGTCATCATATTTGAATAGGATATTTGTGCACCAAAGGTCACCGTGATTCAATACGTTGAATGAGTCGGTATTTTTTCTGGGTTTCATTAGATCGAGTATGACAGTCCATGATCTGAAAAATTAAAGATAGAAGGAGTAGATAATAACCTTGAACTTGATTATCCATGTATTACATGGCGTCCTATAATTTATTGAGGAAACATTGTACTTGTGCTTGAGAAGTTACACTATTCTCTCTCTATGCTTCTGTATTTTGTCGTTATTGCTTATTATTATTAGCATTAAATGCCAAATTTTGCTTATTAGTGGGGAATTCCAAGGATGTTCTACAGCCGACATAAGCATAATTATTTCCTATGATGAGAAATTGTGATATTTCTTGATTTTTTAGAAAGTGGAATTTTAGTGGAGTTCTTCGGATTTTATGTAGCCAGAAACACTAAAACCACCAACTTGCGATTGGGAAATATCGATTTAGAGAACAAAATCGATACCAATATAGTCTGTTCAAGCAAAGAAGACATTCTGGCAAGATGGAGAAATGACACCAGTTTTCTGTCAATATTGGCCCAAGAATTATAAATTTGGTCCAAAATTGTATTAAACATTGTGAAATACCAAATTGAGACCAAATTTAGAATTTTTTAACCAATATTGAAGGAGCTGGAGTAATTTCCCCATCTCGTTAGAATGTCTTCTCTGCTTGTACAGACTTGATCTTCAGGTTTCATTAGATCGAGTATGATTCATTAGGAAGTTGATGATCTAAAAAATTAATTTGTATTCTTGATAACTTTCTCAACTATGGGATTTGCTTGATATCGATAGCGTATATTGCTATTCATTGTTACAATAAATCTCATCATAGTGAGCTCCATGAGATAGCAGCTATATCGGTCATAGAATAATCATTAACATATTTTAAGTACTATGAATACAGTTGATAAAGTCTGTACAAGCGGAGAAGACATTCTAACGAGATGGGGAAATACTCCAGCTCCTTCAATATTAGTTCAAAAATTCTAAATTTTGTCTCAATTTGGTATTTATTCACAATGTTTAATACAATTTTGGACCAAATTTATAATTCTTGGGCCAATATTGACAGAAAACTGGTGTCATTTCTCCATCTTGCCAGAATGTCTTCTTTGCTTGAACAGACTATATTGATATCGATTTTGTTCTCTAAATCGATATTTCCCAATCGCAAGTTTTAGTGTTATTTTTTGTCTTTCTGGCTACATAAAATCCGAAGAACTCCACTAAAATTCCACTTTCTAAAAAATCACAATTTCTCATCATAGGAAATTATGCTATGTCGGGTGTAGAACATCCTTGGAATTCCCCACTAATAATCGAAATTTGGCATTTAATGCTAATAATAATAAGCAATAACGACAAAATACAGAAGCATAGAGAGAATAGTGTAACTTCTCAAGCACAAGTACAATGTTTCCTCAATAAATTATAGGACGCCATGTAATACATGGATAATCAAGTTCAAGGTTATTATGTACGGTAGTTGCTTGTGGAGAGGGTTGCATACATGGCTCCTGATTCATATGCAGTAAGTACTGCATACTTATATTCATAAGTAGTAAGGGCCAGCACAGTTCGCTCGTTCACGTACCTAATCGTTTAACAATCGGCCTATCGGTTTACAGCAATTTGGACTGTCAGTTTTCCCATCCACTTACAGTTTTCGACTGTCACAGTCCGAACTGACATGGATGTGGACCCTGGAAATTTTGGAACCGACCGTATATTTCATAAACGAAGGAAATTTCTCATTTTCACTATAATTATGTGTCACATGGCATCCTAATAATACAATAGGGAGTTTCTAATTTATTAAGACTAGAAATTTGCTCCGTCATCTTGAATCCGCCATTTTAATTTGGATTCTAAATCTTAGGATTAATTTTAAATAGGATATGGTAATGTTATGAATTATTATGACACTGAGAGAAGATATACAGAGTGTTTCAGGAGGATGATGTGCAATACTTCTCAGGCTGATTCCTTACACAAAGTAGACAAAAACGTTCCATGGGACCAACCCCTAAAAACACTCTGTTACCGAGATAACAATGGCGGGAAATTGAGATTTTTTTCAAAAAATATTTATTTTTCCAATTTTTTAGAGGCTTTACTGAGGTTTTAAAATATTCAATTCCTATGTAAAATTAGCTGAGAAATTCAATGAAACCAGTCTGGAGTCTGTGACTTCAACGGTTATTGAGATAATTGGAAAAATATGCTTAAAAACGCCATTTTTATGTCAATAAGGGTTATAACTGGATAAGGAATCATAAATTTGTATTTTTTATTAATGGAAGTTGAAGAGAGTCGGATTCTGAAGAAAACGTTGATTGGCAGCGATTGTGTAAATCCTACCCAAATCTCAGAAATAGCGATCAAAAATCGCAAAATCGCTACTAAATACAAATTTATCACTTGTGCTATGTTTTGTCGAATTTTTCGATTTTTGATCGCTATAACAAAGCGTTTTTGGGGGTTGGTCCCATGGAACTTTTTTGTCTACTTGGTTTAAGGAATCAGTCTGTGAAGTATTGCACATTCCTCCTGAAACACCCTGTATAAGAGATGGAGATTCTTAGAGAAAACGAATGACTGATAGGTCAAACTATTTCAAATAATGTTTGAATTGTTAAAATGATATCTAATGCAAACCATTTAAAGCTGACGGAACTGTTTAATACATTTATGTGCGTAATGTATAACAGAATCTTTAACCCTCTTCATCCAGTCATTTACAGGCCATTGTTTCTAATTCAGTCATTTACAGGCAATAATTACATTATACAAAATCATACAAAAAGATAATAATAATGTAATGAATTTTAAAAAATGAGTCATGATGTATTTATTTTGATTACAAAATTATACAATAAGAGGAACGAAAATACAGGCTTTCGCCCAAAACATCTTCTGTTCCAATTCAGATTTAAATGTCCAAATTCAGGCTATGTTTCTTTGAAGTATTCACTCACACAATTGAATAATGAATCACTGTTATCAATAAATTATTTTCGTCTAGTGATTTTTACTTCATTAAGCATCTAAGTTTATCATTATCAATGATGATTACTCACCTATCTATGTAGTTTGCAAATTTGTCTGCGTATTTTTTAGTTTCAGGCCTAGTTCCAAATTCGTCGGCTGCCACTCTAAATGTATTGTTCACGTAGAGAGGCCTCTCCTGCTTCGTCTGATCGTTCAGTAATACTTCTTTGAAACTCTCCACAAGGTTTGCATCTTCCAAATGTAATCTATTGGAAATTGTTTTGTTACAAAAATGAATAGAGCCAATGATGCGAAGGGAAAATAGTTGAAAATTATACAAAGAAAAGGAACAACCTAATAATAATATACTACGATTCTTGTTGCATTAGGCTATTCATTATTATTACATAATATATTATTATTATTATATTCATTATTGCAAATTATTTCCACTTTCAATCATTTAAGATTAATTTAAAACACATGCAGCATTCATATGTTTTTTAAGTGCCGTAAATCAAATAAGAAATTCTTTTATTCTATTGGCAAATGTCAAAGAATGAAAGAAGAGTTGGGAGGTGGAAAATTCTATATCCTTATTACCATGAACTTTGCAGGAAAATATTTTTATTCTTTCAAAGGATTCCAAAAATTTAACAAGACTTGACAAGTTTGCAAACTGACAAGGAAATAGTTGAGAATAATAAAAATAATAATATAGTAATATAAAATGAATAAAATATAATAATATTAATAATAAAATAATACTTATAATAATAGAATAGATGAGAATAATAAAAAGGAAACATAAAAGGAACAACCTAGTAATCTATATCTATAAAAGCGAAATGGCACTGACTGATTCATCACCAGAACTAAAAATCCACTGAACCGAATGAGTTCAAATTTGGCAGGCATATTCAGTTGGACGTTTAGATGCGCGCTAAGAACGGATTTTAGGAACTTTTCAAGGACACGCCAAATATTTAAGTTTTTCTATAGTTTTTCGGCGTTTTCTCAATTTTTTCGAGAACCAATTGGTAGAAAATGTTGATATTTGGTAGGTATGTTCAGATAAGGTCTAGAAATGTTGTGTTAAGATATTTTTGAATTCCGTTCAAGATTACGCCAGTAATCAGGTTTTACAAAATTGTAGATGTATTGCGGGTTTCATATCTTCCGCCTTGATACGACCAATCCTAACTGTAAATTCAATGGTTCAGCGATATTATAGATAAACTAATTCGGAAGATATTGAATCAAGCTTCAAACTATGTACGATATAGTTCCCAAGGTTACGCTCAATATCAGCGTTCTACTATTTTTCGGAATTTTCAGAGTTTTTCTTGGATTTTTCGAGAATAAATTGGTAGAAAATGTCGAAATTTGGTGAACAGGTCCAGATTAGATCTAGAAATGCTGTGTTCAATAAGTTTTGAATCCCTTCTGAACGGAATTTGCAGGCGAGCGAAGCGAGCCTGTTTGTCTCAGCTTACACTGACAGAGGTCATGCAGGCGAGCGAAGCGAGCCTGTTTGACTCACTGACACTGCTGATACTGTCGGGGCTCAGGGGCGGAGCCCCCTGGCTAGGCGGAGAAGGCGAGCGAAGCGAGCCTGCCGGCTAGTAATACCTATTATTGCTTTATCAACAAATTGTCTCCACTTTCAATAATTTAGGAAGCACTTGAAACAGCAACAACACTTTTCGTGAACAATGGAAAATTCACTTTAAAAATTCACAGTTTCACACGCTTTACAGAATATTTCGTTTCTATTCAAAATTATATTATTCTCAAGATCTTTCCAAAGATCAACCATTACAGTGTAATTATCTCAGACAAGTGATGAGAAAATTATGGTGCATGGAACTACACTTCAATACAATTATCATCTTTCATCTGACTAAGTTGGAGAAAAAGGCTTTTCTATAAAAAGGCTTGAATAGGCGGTAGTATGGTCGAGCGAAGAAGACATTCTGACAAAATGGGAAAATGACTCCTGCTCGGCCAATTCTGGTTGAAAAATTATAAATTTGTTTAAAATTGAAGGAAACATTCTGCTCTACAATTTGAGACCAATAATTTAACCGATCTGGAGTCATTTTCCCATCTTGCCAGAATGTCTTCTTTGCTCGACCAGACGATTAGTGAATGGAAAGTAAGGTCAAAATAAAGAGCGCTATATATCTATTATACTATTCATCTACTATCTATTCTACTATCTATTCATAGTTCATAAATTCATATTTCGAAGTGGATTCTTAATTTATTAATATTTTAAAAAATTTATAGAGCTTGATACTCTTGATGAGGTAGGCTTCCAAAGAGGGTTTCCTCGAAAGTACCATAGTATTTTTGGTGAATTACAAACAACTTACTTGTATGATGCAGCATGGAATCGCGCTACAGTTTTCAGAACCAGTACAGCTTCTTCGTAGCTAAGCAAAGCGTGACGATCTGACATTCTGAATCCCAGAGCGCTCAAATCCTCCAACACAACCACATTGGGGGCAGGGGACGGCCAATAGCTGTCGCACGTGAAGTGGTTCTTGCCTTTGCTGCTAGATAACGCCACGGTAGACTTATAAGTTTTATCGTAGTATGGTTTTATTATTTTTCAATGATCAAGAGAATCCTCATAGAAAATATACAGAAAACCCATAGTCATGAAGAATATCTTCACAAATATAGCCCAAATCAAATACTTCTTTCCTTTTAGGGCTACTGAATTTTTTAAAACTTTAAAAAATGGTTACAATCAGAGTACCCATTTAAATATATTTTTTATTCTACACAATAACATGTTTCTGTGAATTTGCCGTTCTCAAGTGTAAATAATAATTATTATAATAATTGTAATCATTTTTAAAGCCCAAATCAGTTACGGTACTGATGGTTGCCATTTGACACTTTGAAGCAACTCTAAAATTGGAGTTCATAGAATAAATATTTAGCTGCTCCAAAAGCATCAATGTTATATAAATTTGGAAAAATTGTACTTTTTGAGACATTCAATTCTTATCAAAGTTGTGATGGAATTTTCCATAATATACAGTACGGTATATAAATTTTAATTCAGTTCAGGGTTCTCGAGCTTGTGAGCATTGGGTTCAGTTTTTTATTCAATTGATAACTAAATTTTTATATTTGATTCAAATTTTGATTTTGAGAGAACCCTGCATAGAACTTACCTACTCGCCACCAATCGCGGAATGACAAGCTGGAACATGTCTTGCTCCTGTTTCATCACTCCCATTTTCAGTATGTACTCACTCATGCCACCTGTTTTCGGAATCTAGAGAGAGAAATGTTTAGAATGGAGAACTGTCGAATCGAATAGAGAATTTGTAATTGGGATGAGGGATTTGTAGTTAGAATGGAGAATTTCCAATTGGAATGGAAAATTGACAACTTGTTAATAAAATAGTATGCTAACAGAGAATTAAATCTAATTCAATATTTTATCACAGTTTTGAGATTTTTCAATTCTCTCAAGAATACTTTTCAAAAAAGATCAAAATTATTAATAATATTGTTGGAGATCAAGCTTAGAAGACCGTCATTTGAATGGTAGGCTACATAGTATTGTTTGTCCAAGCAAAAAATACATTCTGGCAAGATGGGAAAATTACTCCAGCGTTATCAATATTGGTTCAAAAATTATAAATTAGGTATCAAATAGTATATGAAACATTCTGGTCTTCAATTCGAGACTAAATGTATGATTTTAAAACCAATATTTTTGACTCGGCTGGAGTCATTTTCCACCCTTGCCAGAATGTCTTCTTTGCTTGGACAGACTATATAAATGTAGACGAACTAGAGAATAGTACAGTATTTTGTTCTCATTTCTTCACAAAGGGAGGTAACCTGAGAATTGGAACTATAGGAACTACTGGCGGCTCGTGCCCACGAAACAGGTGAAGTGCTGTACAGTAAAAGATACGAACAGAAAAAATATAAAATAATGAAAATGCAGCTTGGTTTGAGTAACTTATTCATTTATTCAAATCAGAGTGATTATAAATATTTTTTCAAATTAAGGAATAAACTCACAACTCTTTTTTTAACGTACGTACTCCACTGTATTACCGGTATACTGGTAGGTGGATAGTCAAATTCTTTGTGAAGTAGCAAATTATCAAAATAATGATCTATATAGTTTCAAATTATGTCTAGCATCCTATATTTCCCAATCCCTTATGATATTTTCAAGCAAGAATAACTGGTATAGGCCTTGTTAAAAGAGATTTAGATTCAGATTCATTCACTATATACATGTCGATTTCATAATACAGTATATCGGCTCAAACACTGTGCTATGAGAATAAAAAGGAGAGATTGTCTACTCCTACATTACTGTACTCTATTTGTAATAGGTGTAACCGTTGAAAATCTAATGAATTAATTAATCACACACACAATAAGTGAGGATCACATTATTTTTCAATTTAGATTTATTTATTTGAAAAGTGATTTTGTATAAAATAATTATGTAAACGTACCTTCATGATGAGTGAAGTGGTATACTTTTTTGGATCATTATCGATCAAATATGTGACGCCAACTCTTATGACGTCACATACATTGTTGCTTCCCTTGGGGATGTCACACTTCATTGTCAAATCACAAACCGTCAAATCTGACCCCAATTTTGTCTTCAGCAATCCTCCAATAGTATCCTTGGTTAACCAGTCTGGGATTTCGGTGATTTCTTCCATGCTGAATTGATAAAATCAAATTATTAATTTGTTTCAAATCACAAATATCTAATGAATATTGAATAAAATAGGATTTATTGAGATGATATTATGAATAAGATTACCATTATTCGAATAAAAAATGCAAAGCGAATATCTACTTATAAAATAAAAATGTTGAGAATAGTTGGAAAGACATTTTTTTAAGGTTCTTTTCTTGAGAAAACTGTTTGTAAGAACTGCTTTGAAAACGGTTCATCGAGCTTAGTAAAATATAGGTCAACAACAGTATCGAAAAAAGTTTTTGAATGTTATTGTTGAACTTCTTTAGCCGTAACTTGTGTGCCAGGTCAGGTAATAAATGCAGCCGATTTTTTATGATAACACAATTCACAATGCTGTGAGGATTCTCTTGGAATGAATTTAATTAATGGCTAAATCATGAATACACAGTCAGCTTAACATGAATTCATCTACTAAACAATACATTTTTTGAAAATAGCAATTATAATGATTTTAGGAGACTGATATTCTAGAAAATCAGAATAAGCACTTATATTGATCCCAGGGGACTGATATGATTATGTTTTTAATTTAATATCTTCATAAAAAAATCAGTCAAAGTACTAAACCATTGAATTCTGTCATTAATGGAATTACACTGAATTACTTGAATAAAACTTGTAAAAATTATTTATATTTCAAAGTAGCTTAAAATTGTGTATGATAATTGTTAGGTATAACTCAATAATGATATTATCTAATCACTTACTTGTTCAAATTGAGTACCGGCAAATACTCCAAATAACTGGGTCAATGAACTCTGAAAAGAAAGTGGACCAACGTCTTGACTCCCTGAGATCCAAGACACGACTGAAAATTAATAACTATTTAGAGTTGCGGTTGGTCGGTATCTGAGTAACTGCTATTTTGTAACGGTTACATGGAGCTGTCAAATGTAGCTGGTACCACAGAGAGTTCCTTCTCTGTGAAAATCTTCGAAAATGTTACTTTTGTAACAGCTACTTTTGGTCATTAAGTCAATACGAGAAAGAAATATTAGGGTAACTGTTACTGTTAGTAACTATTTACTGAGGTAAATTTAGCTGTTACATGAAAAGACTGATTGATCCCACCTCTTATTTCGTTTATGAATACTCACTCCACATCGATTTGCTATGTAATAATAATGGAAGGCCTCACTAAATCAATTCCGCTTTCAATGGAGAGTCTAACAAGGCCGCACTACAATAACAACTTGTTGCTTCAAAATTTTTGCGTTGTAGAATTGGGAGTCCTTCAAGAAGATGTTTTTCTTCAAAGAGACAGAAATAGAATTTCGTTGGAGAGTGAGAGAGAGCATTGGAGATTGAGAGAGTAGATTAGCATGATACATAGAGTTGTAAACAGTATAATAATGAATTATTCAAATTATATTTGTCAATCATCAAATAGACTACTATGGATCATTGCATAATCTGTCCAAGCAAAGAAGACCCTCTGGCAAGATGGGAAAATGACTCAAGCTCGGCCAATTTTCGTTCAAAAATTATCAATTTGATCTCAAATCATAGGAAACAATTTGTTCTACTATGAAGACCACATTTAAAATTCTTGAACAAATATTGACCAAGCTGGAGTCTTTTTCGCATCTTGCCAGAGGATCTTCTTTGCTTGGACAGACTATATCCAATAGGCTACTGCTATTCTCAAACACACTGGGAATAGATAATACTCCTGCTGTATGATTAGTGGTGCTTTGTGGAATTTCAGGCCTACAAAATAATCTCCAAGATACCCTTTTGGAGAAAGGATTTTTTTTGTTTAATTACTTTTATTTATGGTACAACCATTAATCACTTGCTGACTTGGTTAATTTAGAACCATGAAATATTCTTCAATTATATATAGGCCTACTCTGTCTACCTCCTACATTTCTATAGAATAATGAATTTTGCCTATAATCAATAGAAACTAGTAACAATAGTAAGATAATACTTGTGCAGTGTTCAATAATTATTATGATTATAATATCCATATTTAATGGATTGGAACTATATAGGTCATTGAACTCTGTAAAACCAATTCTACCCACTAGTATTATATCATCATTTGTTTGCAATTTATGAACTTTTGTACTATTTGTGATCCGTTAATCTGTGTGGAGCAAATAATCCTGATCGCTGGATCAAAACAGAAAAGTGATAGTACTATTCCAGAGATATACTTGACTACAACTATTTAAATATGATAAGTTATTAAGGTTCACTGTACCAAAAATAGTACTGTTGGAACTATACTACTAATAATAGTTGGATTTGATGGAGGAAAGTAAAATGAAAACAAAATCTAATAGAAGAAGGAATATTATTCTGTTATAGAAACAAAATCTAATATAAGAAGGAATATTATTCTATTTCTTCTTTTTTATGAGTATCTTTTTATGACTATCTTCTTATTTATATGAGTATCTAGTTACTCCTTGTATGCTGAAGATGTGGCTCAGTGCCACGAAACGCGTCCAACAAGCATTAAAATCGTGAGTTCTGTTGTCAAAGTGAAAGTCACTAGTATCTACTAAGTTTTTAAGCTTAATATTCTTCTGTTATAAAATTGCGGAACGAAAATAATGGATTGTGAAAATGTGACTTAGAGGTTTTCTGGCCGTCTGATACTAAACAAAATCATGTTAAAAAACTGATGAG
The DNA here is from genome assembly GCA_017141385.1 of Sogatella furcifera. Taxonomy (NCBI): domain Eukaryota; kingdom Metazoa; phylum Arthropoda; class Insecta; order Hemiptera; family Delphacidae; genus Sogatella; species Sogatella furcifera. The sequence continues at coordinate 2,798,351 of CM029552.1, forward strand.
TATCAGATTGAATAAAATAATAAATTGTATTTCCATAAGAAAAAATAGGTTAAAAGAGACACACTTTAAAAACTTTTGAAAATTATCTGTACACTACAACCAGTAATTGTGGCCAGTGTTCAACTAAAATTATTAAAATTGAATAAAACAATTTCGAGTCTATATTCTAATCATTACAAAGTATCATGAATACTAAAATATCAAAGTATTAAAGATCATGTTAATAATGAATACTTTATTTCATGGATTATCATTCTTGGAAGATAATGACTTGAATTACCGTAATTATTCAAAGAAGAGGAAGATTTCCTGATATTTAAATTCAAAACTGATACCTATTCAATATCAGTTGCGCAATAATAAAACTGAGATGCAATTTGGACACTTACAAAGATAGGTAATACTGTATATTGATTTTTTTAAACTGTTAGATAGGAGGTGGAATGTTCATCAAAGCTAATGTCAATCTTTAATATGGAAGAGGAACATAATAAATTCAATACATAGTCTACATACAAGTACGTTTGTATAATACAGATTTATTAATTGTAGTTGAAAACACCTTAATACTGTATAGTAGGTACCTACCTAATTTTATTACATTTCATTAAAAATTTAAAAGCAAATTGGAATAACTGCAGTGAATTGACGATATTCATAATTGAGTAAGTTACAACTATTAGAATTTATTATTATAACAATTATTCATAATTGAGTAGAACTATATACTGAGCTGCTCAGTTTTTCCTTGCTATCAACTTAATCCAGAATTAATACGGAATACTTTACTTTAATTAATACGAATTAATAATTTAAATAATGAATTACTTATCAAGTTCAGAATGAGGAAACGCTCTCATCTTAGTACAAGGTGAATTATAATTGTCACATGATATTTAACAACTCTCTTATCAAAAACCACTTATATTCCACTGATATTCAAGTGATGCTGCTATTTTCATGCGATAGAGCACATTTCTGAAGAAAAGCTTATTGAAAATATTCCTAGGAATGAAATTAAGCATTGACGAGAAAGTAAGTTAATTTTTGGATTGTTGTAAGGTACTATGATCTTTCATGAATAAGTATTTAATGTTTCTTATTGAGTGTGGCTTATTTAATGTAATGAATTAATACTGGAAGGCTATGTTAATTTCTGTAGAAAATACTTCTACGGCCACCCTCCCTTCTCGAATTCTGTCAGACGACCAGCTAAACATTCAACATAGCGTTCATTTTCGAAATATTTTTTAGCTGAACTACCCTCATCACCATAAAAATCATCTTCGGAGATTTCTGACAAGTCATAAGCATTTTCTGGGTCAACTAAAACGATTGGTAACAAGTTAACCATAACATACAGCGAGAAAATTCTCATTTTCTTCATACACTTTTCCAGTTCGTCCATACGCAAACGCTTCTCAACCCCCAACTTTTCCAGATTCAAGTTGAGTTCCAATAAATATTCAGATAGTAGCTCGTTGTATTTTGTTTTCAATACTTCTTGTTTGACACTCCCAATCAGAAAATATGTTAAATCTTTAGCTGGTGTATTGTAGCTTGTATTTTGAAAATCAATCAGTTTCACATCTACAACAGTACCCTCCTCAGAATATTTGAACATTATATTGTTAACCCATAGATCATCATGATTTAGAACATTGAAATTGTTTGTGTCAAACTTGGAGACATCTAGTAGAAGATCCCAGGCTCGATTCTTGTATTCCAATAATTTTGTGCTGAATTGTGTTAGCTTGGGCCATTTCAATGATCCTACAGAAGCATTTTCGAAAAACATTTCAACCACTTCTGGTTTATACTCGCGTATTTTCTCATTAAACCTTAAATCAGTTAATTTTTCAATAAGTTCGGGGTGCTCCTCATGACATCTAACCGATACTGCATGAAATTTAGCCAATGCTTTTAATGCTGTCACACTTTCTTCAAACGACAACTGACTTATTCTGTCAGCCATCTTATATCCTAGGGACGTTAAATCTTCAAAAATTAATGTATTTGAAACTGGTGACGTGTAACACCTTGGTGTGAATACATTTTCACCGCAAATTTCAACCAACTTTGGAATTACTGACTGATAAATAACTACCTCACGATGTATCATCCCAGTTAGCAAGATAAACTCACTCAACCCTCCAGTTTTTGGCAATTTTAGTATGAATGAAATAATTCCACAATTATCATCAATCTTGGAATGAGCTGTTATTCTTAAAATGTCACAAACATAGTTGGTACCCTTGGGGATGGCTGTTGTCACTTCAAATCTTTGTACACACACTTTTTTGTCATCGAATTTTTCAGAAATTACTGTCTCCAACACTTCTTTTGTTAACCAAGATGGTGAGAGATTTGTATCTTTGTTGGTCATGACCTGAAAAAATGAATGTTTGAAAAGGGTGAATCTCAAATAAAATGAAAAAAATTCTTCTCAAATCTTCAATAATTAAATTATTAATTATCTAATTATTAGATAGGCGTACTTCTAGGAATTCAATAAGGCCTACAAACAGAAATGTACGTTATTCTATATTGAATTATAATAAACAAATTTTCTTATCAGATACTCATTTTAGATAGGCATTCAATAGGAACTCAATACAAACAGAAATGTATTATATTGAATTATGATTGGTTTTGAAAATTAAAAATGTTTTCAATGGTTACAGTTACAAACATGGTAGGATAATGTTTCCTTTATCTCAGGGCTACTTTTATCAGTGTTTTTTATTTTAAATAATAATCAAAGTACCCTTTTCCAATTATTTTTTCAATGCATTTCATGCTCTGACTATTTATAGTCATTTTCAAATGCGAATGAACAAATAAACAAATTAATACTATAATAGTAGGCCTACATATTTTAGAATTGATTTGTTGAGAGGCGAACCCAGGGGGGGATTGAGGGGATACACCCCCCGATATTGGGACCTATCCTACACTAAATATTCTCTTTGAAGGAGTTGCGAAAATTATTAATAACAACTTTTAAAAATATAGTTTTATGGTACTTTTTTGAAAAAATTTTCCTCTTACGGGGGAATCCCATTGGAGAAGGAAATGGAATGAAACTGCTGAAACCAAGCATCGCAAGCCCAAATATATCAGTTCTTGTTCAAATGAATGCAACAAGAATATTCTCACTAATAAAATGTTGAAGATTGGTGCAATTTGATGGTAAGAAGCTCTTTGTGAGGACAAAAGATGATTGATTACGCATGTAAATGACAACTTTCACAGTCTACATAGGGATTGGTAAGGAGCTTCTCTCTGTGAAGTGTAGCGAAAAAGTATTTTTTAAAGAATTATTAAGAATATTTCTGATATTTATTAGTTTGTTTAATTTTTTCAACTCTACTTCTCAAATATGGTGACGAAAATTAATATTTATAATGAAGTAGATTGTATGTCTTGTATTTATCATTCCTAAAATATCAGCAAAAACAATGAAACAGCTATAATTTCTCATTTATAAAAATGTTCATCATGAACAAATCATGGGCTAAAATAAAATTAATTCATTTCCAATAATTTGAGAAATGAGGATAATAATTTTAAATAATTTAAAACAAGGATATAGGTGTGCAAATAATACAAGAATATAAAAAAATCAATAAATGACTTCAATATTTTGGATGAAAAGGCTAAAAGTTGAGGAAATTGACAATTGACAATTGATATGGACTCACTCATGAATGTATTTTCATTTACAATTGGGTTGCTCATGATAAAGCAACTTGAAAACTTACTAAAATAATAAAACGAGGAGATTGCTGTTAAAATTAGACTGATTGTTGAATATTACTGTTGACTATTCATACATAGTTGATGTCTCTCACACAGTCTTGAATTATTATTAATGAATAGCCCAATAGTTCTGAATTATTACTCTAGTTTCAGTTTGAGATGATCATTGAAATAATTTGAAAAAACTATAGTTTCCAAACAATAATGTTGAGTTATATATTTATCAATAGGCTACTATTTATACAGTATTAATACTTACCTCAAAAGTGTTACAATTTATCCAAGAAACAAACAATTCACCGTACTTGTCTCTTCAACCTTATTGAATATAGAAGTAAATAGATTATTCCTTGTAGGTGGATATCTTGATGTAATAATTCCTTGGAAAATATTGATAAATAATGATGTTGCAGATTCAAAATTTCAACCAAAGTCAGACTTAACAGTTCTAAAATGAAATCTCTGACACCAAGACTGAACTTTAGATACTGCAGAGAAAAAATGAACTGAAGACTTCTGTGTACTTGCAAGTTCGTAACACCTGCGACTTATTCTAATTGTGACAAATAATTAAGCGCAGTCATACATCAAGAGAGCAGTTCTATTCAAAACTGATAAGAGGTTGAACCAATTTGGACCCATTCATCTAATGAAACTCTTTCATTTGAAGTGAAAAATGTATTTCTTACATTTAAATGAGAGCTTTTCAGAAATAGTCATTTTTTTAATTATTCTCCTTTGCTAAAAATACGTTTAAATAGGATGATATTATCCTTTCAGTCTATTCCTAAACATTAGGAATGTCTATTTCTATGACATGTTCGATATAACAAATGAAAACCATTTTTATATTCCATTAGTATTTGAACTTCATCAATGTTTGTTAACAAATATTATATTCAACTAGGCCGATCATACAATCGAAGAGGATTCTAGGATTTATTATATTATTAATATTCATTCTATTATTACAAGAGTTCTAATATTCTATAATACAATTTAGCGTATGATAAAGAGTACAAAATAATATAGGATTGGCAATAAAATCTAAAATTGAAGTAGAACATTATTATAGCCTATGGTCCGTGACAAAATATCTCACAATCCAGGATATAACATGGTTTATGTGCTGCAATAATCATTCGGATTTGAATTATAACAAATTCTATTATATATTTTTTGTGTTTTTTCATAATTTTGGATAAATTTTCAACTGAACACTATAATATTGAAGATGAATAAAAAATCATTCTTTTCCCTGTAAAATCTCACAAACTCCAAACAATATCACTTGAATATATGAAATACTGTGAAATATGAAAAGAAGGTATTTTCACAAGAGTTATAAGGAATTTTTGCAAATTTCCTGAAGAACGTATCGCACTTGCTATTTGAAAAATAAACTTTGAACTTGAATTAGGGCTATTTAAAATAATTTATTGATAAAATGAAAAAATCAAATAAGTTACCTTTTTTTAAAACTTCAAAAGTATTATTATTCACACTTGCTATCTTCTTATGTTGTGAAACAATCAATCAAAACAACTCAGAACAGTTAACACGTTTTTATTGTTAAAACTCACATTCATATAATACTGTAAATATTATATAAATATTACAGTATTTATAATCACAATATAGCTTTCAAAGAACTGTTCACATAGAAGAGAGCTTAATGATATAATAATCCAGGTTAAGTATATAGGCTAATATTATTAAGGTGACAAAAATATGGCAAGCTAAAATGCTGATAACAAAATTTCGCCCATATAATGATTAAATTTTCATAATAATAATGTCATGATCATATCATAATGTTTACAACATAGGCCTACTTTTATTGTTTATTAATGTATTATATTCTTTCAGTGCATTTGAGCGCGAGATGCTACGATTGAGCGCGAATCATGCGATTCAATAACGTATACCGGGTGTTTCAGGAGGAATGTGCAATACTTCTCAGACTGATTCCTTACACCAAGTAGACAAGAAAGTTCCATGGGACCAACCCCCAAAAACGCTTTGTTACTGAGATAACAATGGCGGAAAATTGAGATTTTTCAAAGTATATTAATTTTTCTAATTTTTTAGAGGCTTGAGTGAGGTTCTAAAATGATCCATTCCTATGTAAAATTAGCTGAGGAATTCAATGAAACCAGTTCCAAGTTTGTAACTTCAACGGTTATTGAGATAATTGAAAAAATATGCTTAAAAAACGCCATTTTTCAACAATAAGGATATAACTGGATAAGGAATCATAAATTTTTGTATTTTTTATTAATGGAAGTTGAAGAGAGTCGGATTCTAAAGAAAAAGTTGAATGGCGGCGATTGTGTAAATCTTACCCAAATCTCAGAAATGGCGATCAAAAATCGCCAAATTTAGAAAACATAGCACAAGTGATGAATTTGTGTTTAGTAGCGATTCGGCGATTTTTGATCGCCATTACTGATATTTGGGTAAGATTTACACAATCGCCGCCTTTCAACTTTTTCTTTAGAATCCGACTCTCTTCAACTTCCATTAATAAAAAATACAATTTATGAATCCTTATCCAGTTATAACCCTTATTGTTAAAAAATGGCGTTTTATAGCATATTTTTCCCAGTATCTCAATAACCGTTGAAGTTACAAACTTGGAACTGGTTTCATTGAATTCCTCAGCTAATTTTACATAGGAATTGATTATTTTAGAACCTCGATAAAGCCTCTAAAAAATTAGAAAAATAAATATATTTTGAAAAATCTGAATTTTCCACCATTGTTATCTCAGTAACAAAGCGCTTTTAGGGGTTGGTTCCATGGAACTTTTTTGTCTACTTAGTGTAAGGAATCAGCCTGAGAAGTATTGCACATTCCTCCTGAAACACCCTGTATATAATTGAAGAATATTGTACAATGTGAGCTGTGCATAGTGAAATTTAAAAAGCAATATTCAAGCAACTATGTTAGTTAACTTCTTTCCATTTGAGCATAAAATGCTTATATAATAATTATAATGTATATAATAATTATATACGATATAGAATACAGTATAGAATATTGAGTGCATACGTCTGTCTCTTCTAATCTCCTATATATAGTGAAGATTTGTAGTAAAATGTTATAATGGTACTAGTAAAAAGGTTAAGGTAATAGTGATTATAATTATTAGGTACTGTACTGTATTGAATACCGTATCTCTATTTCTGCTGGTCTCGTAATTAAAAATCTTTGTTTTTTTTAAGCTTGAAGGGATCTTTTGATCTTTAAAAAATTTCTAACAATAATATTGGACTATTGGAGATGAGTGGGAGCAGATCACAACGGGAAAAGATCTCTTTATTTAGGTGGTGCAAGCGAAGAGCACTTTCTGGCGAGATGGGGAAATGCCTCCAGCTCAGCCAATATTGGTTTAAAAATTAAAAATGTTGTCTCAAATTGTAGATCAGAATGTTTCGTACAATTTGAGACTAAGTTTGTAACTTTTGAACCACTATTGATCGAGCGGGAGTCATTTTTATTTATTATTATTTATTCATTATTCATTATATTATTTATTTATATTTATTTATTTATTTCTTGCCAGAATTTATTTTCTGCTTGAACAGACTATAGAAGGTAATTGAAGTAAGTAATTACTATTAGTAGTTGAATTTTTCATGTTATATGGATTATAATCATGAATTAGCGCTTTTATGACGTATGACGTGTACAGTTTTCAACTCTGCGCTATTTTCATTTTTAGTTTATCCAAGCTACTATTTAATATTCATAACTAAATGCATTATTGAACTTAAATAGACTACTAACAAAAGTAGTAATTTATACATATATAATAATATACAACTTGAAAATTTAGCCGTTTATCATAGCTTCTTCTGTACAATAATAATATTATCGTTATCATGCTGAAAAATTATCAACTAATTTACAAAAATCACTATTAATTCAATCAACTAGAATGAACTCAGTGACAACCTCAATATTCTTATTTCACTCTTTTAGGCTTCTCTTCGAAACATTCGATACTGAAAAAAGAAGTATACCCTACTTTTGTTCAAATTAAGAGATCTTCAAGACAAGAAATCTTCGACAATATTCTGAATTTCATTAATTTGCTTCATGATTCATTGTGAAGAATATATTTAATGCTATGAAAATTTATGAGAGCATATTGCTCTCATAAAGTATGAAACAACTAAAAGGCGATTTCAAATTATTTTTTGTCTCTATTACTGTATTATCATTATTACAATGGAACCTACTTATTAATACCGATATTCGTAGTTGGTATAAAATAAGAGGTTGATTATTGTTTTCAACATAGAGTGATCACTCCACAGACTTACTTATAATACTCATTTGTGTTCATTGATAGGGTGAATGAATATGGTAATAGAAGGTACAATAATACAATAGTTCACTATAAGTTTGAAAATTTGAGAGCTCAGGATTATTATAGCCATAGCTCCTTTTAATAGATTAAAGGAAGCTATGTTATAGCTCATTATGGCCATCCATGTTTGTCAAACTCATTGAGACGACTAGCAAGATTCTTTACATAGCTCTCATTCTCAAAGTACTTACTCACAAACCCAGCAATACCTTCCTCTTTCTTCATATCCTCCTCATTCATTTCGGAAATTTCAAAAGCAGCCTCAGCTTGACACAGCACAATTGGCAGCAGGGAGATCATCACGTACAACGAAAAAAATCTCAACTTGTCCATGTATTTTTTCAATTCATCCATATAAAGACACCTTTCCACACCGCATTTATCAAGAGTGCTATTGAGTTCATCCAAGTAAACTTTGAGAAGATCTTCGTATCTAGTTGATAAAATTTCGGGTCGAACGCTTGCATTGAAAAAGTACGTCAAATCAACGGCGGGAGTGCCGTATTTGCAAATTTGCAGATCGATCAGTTTCACATCAATTGGAGCATTGTTATCGTCATACTTGAACAGCATGTTGGTCACCCAGAAATCGCCATGGTTTAGCACGTTGAAATTGTTCTCATCCACCTTTAAAGAATCAAGCAATAAGTCCCACGCACTACTTTTATAGCCGCGGAACCTTTCACTGAATCTTGCCAACTCTGGCCATTTTAGAAATCCATCCGCCGCATTCGGGAAGAACATTTCCACCCATTCGGGATTCTTTTCACGGAACGTTTCGTTGATTAGTATATCATAGAAACTTTCCAACAGATCCGGCTCTTCCTGATGGCATTTCACCGAGGCTGCATGAAATCTAGCCAATGCTTTTAACGCTGCCGCACTCTGTTCAAACGACAACAAACCTTTACGATCGGCCATCTTATAACCCAACGAGCTCAAATCATCGAAAATCAACACATTGGGAACGGGAGCGTCGTAACATTTACTGGTAAACACATTATCCCCATACGCGCTCACAAATTTCGGGATTATAATGTTGTACATGATCTCCTCACGTTCAATAACACCCATTCGCATGATCATGTCACTCATGCCACCAGTCTTGGGAATCTTCATGATGAATGACGCTGTTTCTTGACTTCCTCCATCCGCATTGTAGTCGACTGTAGTCCTCAGAATGTCACAAACATAGTTGTTGCCCTTGGGAATTGCATTGGTCACATTGAAGTTGGTCACTTGCACATTTTTGCTGCTCAATTTTGTGGATGTAATCTCTTGCAGAAAGTCTTTGGTCAGCCAAGATGGAATGAGTGGGTTGTCAGACATTATGTTTCCTGAAAAATAGAGAAAATTATGATTATTCATATTCACGTTAATGAAAAAGGACAGATTTAATTTGAATCATTGAAAAAATCGAGACTGATTTTTCAATTAATCAGTTGTTTGACTTTGACAACATCTTGTCTTTTCATTTTTAATATGGATAGCAACCACAATATCACCTTTACAGCAGAACTAGGTACTCGAAAAGTTAATTTGAATCTGTGAAGAATTTTCATGAGAATGAAAAAATAAGAGGTACTTTGAGAACTAAGAAGTAATAGAGCATTCTTTGATGGAATAACTTTATGCTATAAATTATAATCCATTGTATAATTATTATACTCATTATGGCAAATAAACTCGATTTTGATAGGTAACACTGGAGTGGGAGCGAATCATTATTATAGGCTTTTCTAAGATTGTCAGAATATTATTTGATCAAGTCAACTAATTACATAAAAAAATCAAATCAAATTTATTTCTGCTTGCAGAAATCTACAATTGCTGAATAATACATGCAAACTCAAGCAATAGCGTGTACACTAAAATATAACAATTGAATACAGGAAAGAAACCTGCAAAGGCTTCATATAGGAGCCCGAGCGCAGGTAAACTCTTGACTTGTGAAAGGTTAATGAAAAAGTTGATGATGAGAGATTATGACTATTTTGACGGTTGAGCGTCCTCCAAGCCTCAAAAATACGGGATTGTCTTTCAAGATAAATTCATATTTAATCTCAATACTTATAAGTGTCAAGAAAGATACAATTTCAAGAAATACTCATTAACAGCACTATCAAGTCTAATAAATACTTATTCAACAGTAATCGTTTTCTTATCAGGAGAAAGTCCAGGACAACGTATTTATTCCAAACATCAGAATAATATGAGTAATAAGAGAGAGCTACTTAATACCATTAAGGAGAATAAGATGTAAGAAAGCAAGAGGAAGATGAATTTCAGGAGAGAATGTAAGAAGATTGAATAAACTTGATCAAGGGTGATAAAATTCTACAGAATTTTTAAATACTTCTATAAATTATTATTCCACCAGAACATCAAAAGCTCAAAATAGTGTTTATCAGCCTCTATTATGTTCAATGCTTGAACTCAAGTTGTAGAATTCCATTAAAATTGAAAACAAATTACCAAGGAAGGATGGAAATGGAGTAGGCCTACAGTATTAAAAACTCGTATTTAAAATAAATGGAATTGTAGAAGAGCTTATCTTAAGCTATAATGCGCTTGTATCAAAGGTCTCTTATCACAATAAAACTTACCAGCATAAATGAGTCTATGCGAGTAGGCCTAACTTTACTAAACCAAATGCTACTATCTGATACGTCTGTACGTTAGTGACAAGTTGAATGCATATTTAGAAGACTTGTTGCGAGAATTAATACAATAATTATCAAGAGTTTGATGAAACTTCGTATGACCTTAACCAAACATTAATAATTATTTGGTGCACTATTTCCTTTTGTGAATCGTGCAATAAGCCCAAATTACAGAAATTGAAGAGTCAAGGTTGACTCTTAAATAATAATTTTGTGTTCCATCATCATGCTAACTACTATATCTATATTAATGATATATATAGTCCACGCTTTTGCAAGGCCGACTTTAATGGCGTGACATGAATGCAGTTGAATGAGTGCTTATTTTGTACGACTGGTGTTGAACGTTGAGTTATAAGTGAGAGAGAAAATTTGCGAGTTTCGAAAAAATAATGAAGAATGTTTACACTGTTTCTAAACAGTGTTTGTAAAGACTGTGCAAGCAAAGAAGACATTCTGACAAGATGTGAAAATGACTCCAGCTTGATCAAAATTGGTTCAAAATTATTATATAATTATTTGGATCAGAATATTTCCTACAATTTGAGACCAAATTCATAGTTTTTTTATAAATATTGACCGAGCTGGAGTCATCCTCCCATCTTGCCAGAATATCATCTTTGCTTGGACGCGGACTAACCACTGTTGAGAATGTGTACTGTTTTCTTCACAGTGTAAGAGGGGACTATTGTGTCTTAACTTCGCCCACAGCTCTTATGTAATCTACTATATAAGTGGAAAAATAAAAACATTTCATTTTGAATACTAGGAACATATATTTTGCCCAAATGTAAGGGGGAAAAAGTCCGTTAATATGCGATAAATACCACCTGGCGTGCCAAATAACACGTTCCTAGTATTCAGGTCGTGAAAGTTCTACAAGTTTTATATGAGACATTTTTCAGTAGAACGAACCTGTAAACTTTTATTTGGAAAATAATGGAGTTTTCAGGCATAAATTTAGTAGTTTCTCTCATTATTTCATGTATAACTCTTGAACCACAGGAGCTAGAGTGGAATGGTAATGACATGAAATGAAGAGAATTATTATTTTAAATAATATTATCCTTGTTTTGGTTATTTTTATTTATTTAATAACCTTCCAAATTCTAAATTATTTAAAAATAAAAATTTATAAAAATTTTTCATAGTTTTTTACCTTCAGAAGTTGAAATTTGTGTATGATTTAAGTTTTAAGTGTGGACATAACCTCTATTCTGAATATTTCAACCAAAAATTGGGAAGAAGAGACGTTTTGGACTTTGTCTTTGTTTCAATCCTACTGTATTCTTGCTAACCAATCTTGCTAATAAATAAATAAATGAATAAATAAAATAAAAATAAATAATGATAAAGAATTTGGTTTTATATCTTCAATGATTGCTGAAATAAATTCAATTAAAAAAACCTTGAAAATGGAAACTTTGAGGGGGTGCTGGGGGGGAAGCAAGAGGGTAGGGATGGGGACGTTTGGCAGAACACTTGTCTATATGATAGTAATCGATGGGGAAAAAATTAGCCCATTAATGGGTTTTATTTTCCCTAACGGGTATATATTTCCACTCATTGACTGGACTATAACATGATAGATTCTTATCAGCCTGAATACATGCATATATTATATTGGCACAAGATCGTCAATAGTAGTTCAGCGTAATTTCTTGTTTATGATACACCATCCATCATTTTCTTGCTAGCAGCCATTTTCTAAGACAGAACTCACGAAGCACTGTCAACCAATCAGAAAAGAGCAGGCGGGGCATGAAGGCGTGTCCAAGTCAAATCTGAAACATCACCCGTCAACTGCTGCCATCTACTGGTTGAATTTGGAAACTTTTCTAATCATAGTTTTCGGCCATTTTGATCGTAGGCGGAGCTTGGAAGCGTGTCCAATGGAAGTCGAAGCAAGTCCCTATTGCTACTGTCATCTGCTGGCTGAATCAGGAACTATTTCGAATGTTATTCAAGAAAGTTGGGTAGGGCAGTGAAAATGGCTGAAATCTTCAATTAGCTTGTTATTGAGTTTCCGATATTTTGTTAGAAACATCTTCATTTCCAGTGAAATGAAATATTCATGATGATTGTCAATATTTTTCTGTGAAAAATTTATTTTCCCTTCCTTATGAGCTTTCAAGGAAACTAATAAAATAAGTGAATCAATAATTAAAATTTTATTATTTTGATGATAAAGTTTGGTACAATGGGACAGTTTTGCTCAATGTAGATAGCTTTTAGTTATTTTGTATTAATTCCTGTGAGCTTCTGCTCATCACGCATCCAATACATGAAAATACGGAACAATACGTTGAGATAGGCTACAATAAGCAAGTACTTATAGCCAATCCATTTTGCCACACCACATGCGACATTGGGATTGCTCATGAGAAAAATGTGAACATGCAAGGCAGCTTGAATCATATTTGGCTTTGAATATATTATAATATGATGGTTTGCATTCGTATGGTAATGAGGGGGGGGGCCTGCCAAAATCTCGCACAGGGCGCTGAAAAACCTCGCGAGGTTTGAAACTATCACTCTCATGATAGAAATATGTCATTGTTGACTTTAAATATTTAAGGATGATGTCAAATCTTCTTCTAAAATGGGTGATGGGAAACTAAACTGTTTGTGTCACAATGGAATAATGCAGACCAATTTCAAATCAACACCGCCACTTTAATATTAGGCCTATTCTGTCACTCCACTCACAAAGGCAGGGCCATGATGTAACTATCACTTCTGTTATCTTGTTAATGGGTTTATAATTTTCATCCATAGCACATGACATCAAAGTGTTCTTTTTGAACACTAGTTACAAGTTTATTAGCTCTGTTGAAAGATTCATCCGCTTTATAAAAAAAATCAATTGAATCCTTTGCATTAATTAATAATTCAAATCAATTACCTCGTAACAAATTGCGTTCAGATGTTTAATATCTAGTTTAATTCAAGTTTGTTAAGTTGAGTTAGTTAAGTTTCAGTTACGATAAGTTTCAAGCTCATAAACAGCTATAAACTTCTAACCGCATGTATTGCTATGAAATTTCCTGATTTCCTTAATGCAAGTGGTATTAATGTTACGATATATTAATTTTAATATTGATTTTCACTATAAGTTTCAAGCTCATAAACTATAAACTTCTAACCGCATGTTTTGCTACGAAATTTCCTTATTCCCTTAATCCAAGTGTTATCAATGTTACGATGTATTAATTTTAATATTAATTTTCACGTTAAGTTTCAAGCTTGAACCATGAAACTGAAATCAATTATCTGTTATTATAGACTGTTATATAAAGTTTTGCGATAAGGTTCAATCTCAAGCTATAAACTTTCAACAATGTTTTTATATGGAGTTTTCTTTTTCCTTCCCAAAATAAGCTTCAAGTACCTTTGATTCGTGATTTTATTATAAATATCCTATCATTTTAATTCTCCCTGGGAGGTACTCGATCATTTTGATAGGATTAAACAAATTGGAAGATCCGTTCCAGTAATTCGCAGACTATAGCCACAATTCAGAAGTATATCATATAGTAAAAGTTATAATAGAATGTAGCAATATCAATCTTCGAGATGGAAAAGTAAAATGCTTATTAGTCACTGTATTATTATTTGAATTGCATTGAAAGCGAATATTTAAATGAGCTCTTGAAAATACTCAAATAATATATGAGAATATTATATGAGGAAGATTATATTATATTATATTTTATGAGGAAGATTATATGAGTACAGAGTGCTCAATCATGCTTCAACGGTGCTTTTCTTTGGGGAATAATAATATTATGAATTGTTGCGAGTTTTCAATAATCTTTTCAATGGGGTTCAAACTTTTATATAGAACGGTTGTTCATAAATGTTTTATCACATCGCGAAGAATTTGAGAAATTATGAACTTTAGTTGTAGAGAGCTTTCCGAAGTACTTCATTTCACATGGAAGAGTGATCATTTTTATCAATGGCATTTTAGTGAGTGCTCATTGTCGAAATAGTATGATATTCATATTTTATTATTATATTATATTATCAGATCACTATAATCACTATTTCAAAACTGATAAGAAAATGATGAAACTTACCCAAACCTATAGCTGTCTCTTGTAGATAAGACGGTATTGTAGGGAAATCGCGTTTTGTTTATATGTAAAGATAATGTTGATAAGAACCTCTGATTTGAACAATTTTTGAAGTCTGGTTGGTCCTACTACTACCTAAATGTAGATACCGTGTAATGGTTGATGTTGATAATATATACTTCACTTTTCGCAACTTGATGTTAGAACCAAATACTCAACGTCAAACAACAGAAAGAACTACTCCGTTGCCTTGTTGATACACTGTTGCCGAACCTTTTTGATACATTGTTTGGCGGTTGGCAACAAAATAATTACTCAGCTCTGTAAGAACATCTGAAAGCTGTCTGCGAGAGGAAAACTGTTTGCTGAGGTCGCTCTTGCAGACTACTTTGAACTTTACGACTGTTCTGACAGAGCTGAAAATTATTTACAATCATTCTCTGGTTTTCTTGACGCCAGCTACGCCATTGATAAGTAGGCTACACTAAATATTCTCCAACATTCTAATGTAATGGATGGATAAATAAATTAGAAAAATCATTCTCTGTGCTATACTCAGAAAAAAATATGGTCGAAATCTAATTTTCTAAAAATGACCTATCTGGCCATATCTATTAATACCATTACAATGAGCCAGTGAAATCTGCATTACTGACTGACTGAAAAAAATGAACGGATGCTTATTTCAAATTCTATTGTTACCATTCCAATCTTAATATGTGAGATACATTTAATGATTTCTGAAACTGTCCATCAAATTAATAAACAAATAAATTTGATAAACAAAAAGCAACTCTCAATTTTTCTGATTGACCGAACTTAAGTGAGGTCTAGATTCAAGACGACGATTTTCCATTTCTCTTTATGTTTGCTTGTTTGTTCCGCATTTACGACAAAATGCGGCAACAGATTCTGATGAAATTTGACAGGGATGTTCCTCTTGAAATTGCGCGTCGATGTGTATGTAAGGTTTCTCGAAATATTGCATTTTAAGGATAATATAATAGGAAAGGAATTACCTCCATACTAAAATATTACTATATACATTTATACTTCTGAACATAGGAAAATTCACACTATAGAATTATTCATGCTTAACTAGCTGTCGAGTTTATTATTAATTGCATGCAATGACGCATGCAAATTATGAAACTCAACATAACTAAGTATTCCCTTCATGAATGCCTCATCCATGGGTGACTTCGTGAGGTCTTCTGTTCACAGAACTACTAGTACCAGAGACAATGTATTATCAATAATTCATTGTATAATACATGTACTATTGTATAATACATCATACATGTATTAATAATACATTGTCTCTGCTAGTACGTATTTCCGATCCATTCCTCCGTTTCTGTGGATAGACAATATTTCAGATTAAAAATTATGAAAAACCTCAACAACGAATATGAAGTAATATAAAGCGCTCCACACTAACTCTGTGCTAAGAATAGAATTTTTCACACACAATTTCTGTATCCATACATTCTCTAATACTTCTTTTCTTCTAGGCTACTGTATTTTTTGAAACTTTGAAAAATGATTATACTCATGTTTTAAAGTTCCATACATTCTCTGTATCATGAATAGAATTAGTGTATAAAATTTGTGTATAAAAGAGCAATCCTGTCTGTAAAAAATTCGCATGTTTTCGAAGAACCGGTGATTTCCTTGCAGTATTATCATTCTGTTGCAATTTTCATTCACCATCTGCTGTAACTCCTATCTCTATAATCAATTCTTGTAATCTTTACTATGTATGGCACTTCTCTCTCACTCACTCAACTACTTCATTCACAATTCTTCCTCAGCATTTGCAAAGTTACGCAACAATTTCTTGTTTTGCTATAGTCTGTCCAAGCAAAGAAGACCCTCTGGTCTAATGGAAGAATGGCTCAAGCTCGGTCAATATTGGTTCAAAAATTATCAATTTGATCTCAAATTGTAGAAAACAATTTGATCTACTAATATGACCACATTTATAATTCTTGAACAGATATTGACCAAGCTGAAGTCGTTTTCCCATCTTGCCAGACGAGGGTCTCATTTGATTGGACAGACACAGTATTGTAATTAGTTCCCAAGTCCCACGACAGTTTGTTTATTTGTTTCTTCCTCAACTATGCGCCTTTTAATTATTGTTATTGAGTGGGAAAACTTATGAGCATTCATCAACCAAGTCCTTCAGAAATTTTATGCATTTTATAGAAAGGTCATTTCAATTTCATGGAAGGATAGTGTGATTCTGATGAATAAGAGAGGATACGAGTTATTAGTGTTATTGTGATGAGAGTATGACAGTATGAGTATTGACTATGAGTCAATATTGACAGTATGAGTATAAGCTCAAGCAAATACAGAGTGTTTCAGGAGGAATGTGCAATACTTCTCAGGCTGATTCCTTACACCAAGTAGACAAAAAAGTTCCATGGGACCAACCCCCAAAAACGCTTTGTTACTGGAATAACAATGGCGGAAAATTGAGATTTTTCAAAATCTGTTAATTTTTCTAATTTTTTAGAGGCTTTAGTGAGGTTCTAAAATAATCAATTCCTATGTAAAATTATCTGAGGAATTCAATGAAACCAGTTCCAAGTTTGTCACTTCAACGGTTATTGAGATAATTGGAAAAATATGCTAGAAAACGCCATTTTTCAACAATAAGGGTTATAACTGGATAAGGAATTATAAAATTGCATTTTTTATTAATGGAAGTTGAAGAGAGTCGGATTCTAAAGAAAAAGTCAAAAGACGGCGATTGTGTAAATCCTACCCAAATCTCAGAAATTGCGATCAAAAATCGCAAAACTGACAAAACATAGCACAAGTGATGAATTTGTGTTTAGTAGCGATTTTGCGATTTTTGATCGCCATTTCTGAGATTTGGATAAGATTTACACAATCGCCGCCATTTAACTTTTCCTTTTGAATCCGACTCTCTTCAACTTCCATTAATAAAAAATGCAAAAATTTATGATTCCTTATCCAGTTATATCCTTATTGTTGAAAAATGGCGTTTTTTAAGCATATTTTTTTCAATTATCTCAATAACCGTTGAAGTAACAAACTTGGAACTAGTTTCATTGAATTCCTCAGATAATTTTACATAGGAATTGATTATTCTAGAACCTCACTAAAGCCTCTAAAAAATTAGAAAAATTAACAGATTTTGAAAAATCTCAATTTTCCGCCATTGTTATTCCAGTAACAAAGCGTTTTTGGGGGTTGGTCCCATGGAACTTTTTTGTCTACTTGGTGTAAGGAATCAGCCTGAGAAGTATTGCACATTCCTCCTGAAACACCCTGTATATTATTTATCAATAGAAAAGATTAATCTTTCAGTTTAGATGAATCTAAGTAGATGAATAAGATGAGATTTATCTATGAGAGTAGACAATTTATCCAAGAAATTCTTCTTTTGAATTCTTCTATTGAATCAGTGTGGAATTGATATTTATTTATCTCTGAACAACTATAATAGTTTCAATCCAAAAATATCTCTTCAATCCAAAAATCTGTTCTGCTGCGATCACTTTCCTTTTCGCTGCTCTTGATTTTGAAAATTGCTTATTAACCAGAAATAATACATAAATGGTAGTGTATGGAATTGAAGATTGAAGGAATTAGAGAAGATAAGCTATATTATTCAATAAGGTAGTAAGTTATGTATACGAAATAATACTATCCACAATTTATTATTTCGAGATGAATAAGAAATCGAAATCAGCAAAATACACGTATAAATCAGTATAAATACAGCAAAACAAGTTTGGATTGAAGATAAGATGAGTTTTTTAAGTAAACTCTTCTTGTAGGCTATGTCACAAATGTAGAATTAAGAAATAGATGTCTTATTCTTTAGTTCGACAGACTCACAGGAGAGGTGAAGCTGGGGTTGTGAAAATGAGAACGATTTCTAAATGTGGCACTTGAGTTTGTATTCTACTAGTATTATCAGGAACATTATTATCATAATTATGTAGGAACTGAAAATGAACACTTCTGAATTGTTATCACTATAGGTCTTATATTAGGTTCATAACAATTAACAATTACTGTACTAAGATTAGGTATTCATTATATAATTTCTAGTTATTAATTCTCTGTTTCAAAGTAGTGTTAAAGCTCTTGTTGTAAGGTGGTTTGCTAAATTATTTCGAAAAAAATTCAATAAACTTGATGAGAAATTATTTTGTTGAATTCTTTTAAAGGTACAGGGTTCGCCAATGAAGTGGGACGATTTGAATAAGCAACAGGTTGTTCAAGAAATTGTATTTTTGTTAATTTTTCATCATAAATATAAAGTAGAAATGTAGCCATTTAGTGTACAATAAGTCAAAAATCATTTTTCTGATTATAACATCTTTCTAATGTCTTCCATTGGAATCTATGCACTTTTGCAGCTAGGCCTAAAAGAAACGGGTAGATTTGCTGTGACTTTCAACTTTGTGCGTTACATCGAAATGATTCATAACTTTCTTACACTAGAACTCGCCCGTTTTCTATTGAATGAACAAACAATAAGGAACCACAAGCGCCACACTGTGAGAATTGCCATAAATGCTGTGAATGTTTAGTTTCCAAGCCGCGTCATTTCTCGAAACGGGGATATCACTTGGCCCCCTCGCTCTCCAGATTCATCAACCTGCGTGACTTTTTTCTATGGGGCTACTTAAAAAACGGGAGTTTTTCAAAGCGATCCTATCGATCGCAGCTAACTATCCCAGCTCTAAAACAACGGATTTAACGGATTCGAGATTAGATTGAAGGAATACCACTCAATATGTTGTGAAATGTCATGGGAAACTTTCAGGCCCGGCTGCAAAAGTACATGGATTCCAATATAGGACATTTGGAAGATGATATATTGAGAAAATGATTTTTCACTCATTGTTCATTTAGTGTGACTTATTGTTCACTAAATGACTACATTTCTACTTTCTATTTATGATTAAAAAATTACAAAAATACAATTTGTTAAACAATCTGTTACTCATTCAAATCGTCCCACTTCATTGGCGAACTTGTATTTTCAAAAACTGAAAATTGAAATGAAAAATTACTAATTATTCCTATTCCAACATATTTTGTGATTGTAAGATTTCTTATTGAATCATTATCGTATTAAGCTACATAATAAACTCGAATGGTGCAATTGAAATTATTTATAACGTTATTGACTGGTTTCCAATTGGATAATGCCTATTATCTACCTTGCGATGATTGATAGCAATCTCTAGCTTTGGAACCAATTCCATACTTCCATAAACCATAATTGAATTTAGTATTTTCAATAAAACTCCCAATTTATTATAATGGTGGGACTACAATAAAAAATCCACTTCAACTATCTACTTGAGACAATTTCCATAAGCTACATCTAAAAATCCAGCATCACAATTTTATTGTTCAGAAATTTTATATTATATTGATTAATTCCACTGATACTCTGATGAATTTCAATAAATGATGATTACAATAAAAATTCACTCCTATTATCTATTTGGGACAGTTTTCATTGGATATATCTGAAAATTTAGCATTACAATCATTGTTCAACAATTTTATCTATTGATGAATTCGACTAATTCGATGATGAATTTCAAAATATAATGATATTATTCTATCATAGTGAATATCATCAACTATGACGTAACCTTTTTATTTATTTAAATTATCTTGATAAATTTAAGCATTCCCATTTGCTAACATTTTGATAATGTCTTTACGAACTTAAAGGTGTGGGACTATAAATAATTATTGGAATAAAAATCTAACACTCATTGGACACTAATAATTCCATCTCTCCTAACATAAGGATAAATAGATGAGCTTTCAAAGTTCTCATCACATTCAAATTATAAAAAAATAAATATAGATAAAAACTATAAAAAAATCAAGAATGAGCTTTAGAAACTCTTTGTTACGTTGTATAAAAACGTTTAAAACTATACATTTATATGCAAATATGCATGAAGTTCTAATAATTTATAACTATGGGTAGACGTTCCATTCATGATTTGCGATGCAATCAGAAAAATCTTCAACTTACATATGACAGTGAAATCTAAAAGATATCCACATAAATTGGCCTTCCAAGACCTTGCCCTGGTAACAAAATGTTTTATAAAATCAATTAATCTGTTATTAAAATTGATTTCATTAATACATGTATTATTATATCTAGTATAATACATAATATATAGTATTCTAAATATAATATATTTCTCATAGAACATCAAATTCTCTATGGATTATTCCATTTCTACATAAGTTCATAAGTAGGTAATTCCAGGAGAGATGTACTACTGGGTGAGATGGGCCAGCGGTCTCTCTATCGTTCTAAACCCAGTTAATTAACAGAGTTAACTAGTTAAAATTAGTAATACAATGAAAACGTATGAGTTTTCAACAACATCACCATCAGTTCTTCCAATTTTATTAAAACGTATGAGCCTTCAAAAAAGGGATATTCATCCCAGAATTACCCTATGCTATACAGTCTACTTGAAACTGAAAATAATATAAATGTTTGTACTATTATTAGTGTAATTGTACTTTCAATATGCAGGTTTTATGCTATTTTTAAGCAGTGATCTCCTTTAATTTCTGAGCATTAGGTCAAAAAGCCATAATTTTTGCCAGATTGAAATCTCCTCTAATTCTCGATCTTCAAGAACAAATGCCATTATTTGCCTCATTAAAATCTTCTCAAATTTCTAAGCTTCAAGCCAATATTCCACCATTTGCTAGATTAAAATCTCCTAGAGTTTTTCAACTTAAAGCCAAGATTACATCATTTGCCAGATTAAAATCCCCTATAAATTTCTAAGCTCCAAGCCAATATGACATCATGCCATCATTTGCCAGATCAAAATCTCCTTGACGTTTTTTAGCTTCAAGCCAATATGCCATCATTTGCCAGATCAAAATCTCCTTGACTTTTTTAGCTTCAAGCCAAAATCCCATCATTTGCCGGATTAAATACAGGCGGCCAGTAATCATTATCAAAGATTCCCCTTCTATCAAACCACTCCAGCAACTTGGGAACCATTCTCCGATAGCTGCTGGCTCTCATACATTTCACAAACGGATTCAACGAATCCATATTGCTGGGCACTGTAGCTCCGCAATACAAATCACCAGGATCATTGATCACAGATGCTAAAACGGCTGTAGCACAGTACAAACTGTAACACTCTGTAGCTGCCATATCTCTTTCGAGGACATCTTTCTGCAATGTTGGTAGATTCAGAACAATCAGCTGTTTATTCAAAGCCTGCAAGTAATAGTCGACCAACTCGTTTGATAGTGTTTCTCGAACATGCTCGTGTACGCTTGACATGAGAAAGTATTGAAGGTCAAGTGCGGGGGTAGTGTAACGACAGTTTTGGAAATCGATTATTTTCGCTTCCAAAACTTCCCCGGTTGTAGAACTGTGTCTGAATAAAATATTGTTGGTCCAAAAGTCTCCATGGTTGAGAACGTTGAACGGCCCCAACGGTTTTGATACTTGAATCAACATATCGAAAATTTTGTCCCCCAAATGTCGTAGAGGCCCAATGTATTTTTGGAGCTCAGGACGGTGACAACTGGAGCTGAGTAGATCTTGCGCCAAGTACAAAAATGGCGCTCGCATAAAGTCCTCCGCCGCTTGGCGTCTTGATTCTTTGAAAAATAGTTCCTCTTCGACTGATTTGCTTTTCTCGTGCATTTGTCGGGCTGCCACTGATCCGGCGTGGAATTTGGCGAGAGCTTCCAGAGCGACTACAGCGTGTTCAAAGTCTAGCATACGTCTACGGTCAGCTGGGTGGAAACCTGACTCGCGCAGATCTTCCAGGCAGATGTCTGAGGGGTCTGGACCTGCAACAACAACAAAAAATACCTTATTAATATTTTATTCAATTAATTTATTATTTGAATTTATATTTCATCATTAGTATTGGAAAATTTAATACCTCTCATAAGTAGGCCTACTAGGCCTACATAAATTCGACCAACAAAAATTTACTTACCTACCAATTTCAACTACCTACTATTAATAACCACTAATTATTGACAATATTACCATATATCCCATAATGGTCATTTTACTTATTTTATTATTCCCATAATCTGTCCAAGCAAAGAAGACAATCTGGCAAGATGGGAAAGTGACTCCAGCTCGGTCAATATTGGTTCAAAAATAATAAATTTGGTTTTAAATTGTAGGAAACATTCTGATCTACCGTACATTTTTTTGAGACTAAATAATTCTCAAATCAATATTGACTGAGCTGGAGTAATTGTCCCATCTTGCTAGAATGTCTTTTTTGCTTGGACAGACATTTCATTGAAAGATTGCATTATTCATTTTAGCAATGATAAATATTGCTAAAGTTCCTTGCATGACCAACTATTACAACATTATTTGTGTTAAGGCTTCCAGTTAGCATAGCAAGTTTTGTTTGTTTACTGGATTATTGATTATTAAAAATTAGATTAAGTTACTTTATAATGACGTTTCTAAAAGACCTCTATCAAATCTTGGAATTTGTATTCTCAGTCAGCTGTTCAGTGTAAACATTGGCAGTTGTGTGATAAGTCACATCAATTTAATTGCATCACCATTGTTGATTAATTAATTAACTTCTTTATAGTAAAACAGCCTACGCACTACAATAATTTCTAGAAAACTAAATGAAGCAGAAATTGTGAACTTTGGTTTGTGATTGAGTTTCTGGTGTTGTAAAAATCTGAATGAATTGTAAAAAAATAATTGTTACAAGATAAAACATCAAATCAAACTAATGACACCTTTTTGTCACAAAATTGGGTGTTTAAAATTTTTCCAATCAATTTTTTTATCTTCTTTGCTTCTAGTGCATGTAATGTCGTTTTGGAAAAAATCTATATCAGCAGGAAGCCAACTTGATAACCTGATCTAATAAGTGCCGATTTTTGTTGTGTTTTGTAGTTCAATGAGAATCTTCCACTGTAATATAATTATAGTTTAGGCCCAACATCACACGTATTTCATTGATAAAGTTTTGATTGAGGAAATGGAGTTTGGTCTTCATGATAGGCCTTTTTGTACTACCCACTTGTTTTGAAAAAACTCATTCATTTTAAAACAGTCATGCTTGACTTACCATAACTCTAAACAAACAAACAAACATTTTGTTACGATTTTTAGGAAATTATATGAACCATTCAACATTACTGATGTTAAATCCATTGAGCCAATAATGAATATGTGGATTTTTTAAAAATTAATTCTTACCTGGTAGTAGAGCAGGCGTTAGTTTGCAGCCAACCAGCTTCTCAATTGCGGGAATAACTGTACAATAGGCATCTACTTCACGCTGCCACATACCAACCTAAAAAAAATCAATCAAACTTGAAATGAAATGCAAATGTATGCATTATTTAAATTTATTGATAAAAGTTTGATCAATAAGAAAACTCAAAATAATAGTATTGCTCTGTATCAAAAATTATTGTAAATATCTATTTTCTCAGCTCATATTCCAATCATTTCTTCATCACTTTACTCTTTTCCTTCTCATTGGATTTCGTTACAATTTGTCTATAAAAGTTGAATAAATAATCATTTATTTTCAACATATAACATATTTCTCACTCTTGAAAAGTTGAACGTATTATTGCTGAAAATTTATAAGCTCTGATAAAATTTACTAGCTGAAAAAATTATTTTCTAAAAAAATTTGCTTATATTATATGTAAAAGAAAATAATACAGTATATTAAATGAAAAGACAAGACGTTGTCAAATCACTGATTTAAAAAAAAAAATCGAGATACCAGTTTCGGTTGTTACACCATTATCAATCTCTGGTAAACTGATGGAGTTTACCATTGATGAAGGCGTAAAAACCGAAACAGGTATTTCGATTCTTTAATAAATCAGTGGTTTGACAACATCTTGTCTTTTCATTCAATATGGGTAACTACCACAATATCACCTTCACAACTACTCAAAAAGTGAAAATAATATAGGCTACTAGGCACACAAAATTGCAAAAGTTGATAATGTATTGATTAAGTTATATGAAGTTGAAAATGTGAATCATTTAAGAATCTCTCAATAGTTTTTTGAATTTATAATAAATTGTCACTTTTGAAATAAATGCAATGTGAACTCATAGCTGAGCTTTAATGTTAGCTTATTAGAGTTAAATAGACGTGAGTGTTGTTTGATAATGTGTTTGTAAATACCATCTCACACAATTTTTTTGAAACATTTTTTGTTACCCAAGCTTTGACACATTCATGGTTTAGCCCTGGATGATTAACTTTAATAACCTAGCTATATTTTTCATTATTTTCGCATAGTTTATAACACGTTTAAAAAATGTAGGCCCACCTCCTGAACAATCTGGCGCATACCACCAACCGTCCCCTCGACTTCTTCCGGCAGCCGTTTGACAATGAAACTGGTGGGCCTAGGGGCGCCGGCCAGCTGGGCGCGCACCCTCAGAATGCAGCTGGCAAAGTTCTCGCCGGCGGCTAGGGCACGACGCACCGACCACGTGACCACCTGACTGGGCTTCACCTGCAAACAGCTGGCCACATAGTGCTCGTCGATGCCTTGCAAACTGAAACAGAGATTTAACAAGATTTAATTGACAAGATTGGATAAACAGTTCACATTGATAAGTAGATACTATTGTTTGTTCAAGCAAAGAAGACATTCTGGCAAGATGGGAGAATGATTTCAGCTCTGTCAATATTGATTCAAAAATTATAAATTTGGTTTCAAATTATACATCAAAATGTTTCTCACAATTTGGGAGGAAATCGATAATTTTCGAACCAATATTGACCGAGCTGGAGTAATTTTCCCATCTTGCCAGAATGTCTTGTTTGCTTGGACAGACTATTATATTATTTTACAATCAATGTAAGTTACACGATATTAAAAGTTATGAATTTATGAATGAGTATCAATAACTAACTTATAAGAAAGTAATTATAGGTAGTACATCTTCAGTCTTCATCATGCAGTATGTCAAAAAATGAAGGAATACATACTGTGAAATAAATGTCGTCTCTTTATCCTAGAGAAAAAACTTTATAGTAGGCTGTGAATAGTGAAAATCGATATGAAAATTTAATGAATATGTGTGACTGCTGGTTGGATTCCATCAATATTATTGATTTTTTTTAGATTTTGAACCAATTAATTAATAATAATCAACTTTTTTCATGGAAAACTTGAAGTTGATTTGAAAATTTTTCAGTACTTAGGCTAGACTCATTCTGTAATAAGCTCAATGTAAAAATTGCCATGAAAAATAGTAAATTTGTCCATACTTCTCTGCTTGGAGGAAAGAAGAATAAAGCTTCTAGTAGGAGAGAGAAAATTTATTTATTTATTAAGAGAATAAAAATAAAATAGGCCTGAACATGAGGGATTACTTGAAAACAGAAAAAATAGAATAAAAATGAAATAAAAAATGAAAATTTTAAAATAATTCTACTATTTGAGATTGGATAGATTCATTATATAAAATGACAAATTGAACAATATTATCTTGATGCAAACTCTATAATATAGGCCTATCTCTTCAAAGTAGGTATTGCTTTTTTTGTGACTCATACAATGAAAAAATTATAGGGTTGTTGAAACCTAAATACATTAAAAAGACAATATCATGAAAAATAGAAGAAAGAATTAAATAAGTTTACTATAAATGAGATTGGATAGATTTATTATATAAATTTAAAATATATCTTGATACAAACTTTATATTATCTCTTCAAAGTCCTGTTTGTTTTTTGTAACTCATTCAATAAAAAAATGTAGGGTCATTGAAACTTAAATAAACAATATCATTCAATTTGCGATCTAATAATAATTTAGTTATTAATCATCTCAAACAATATCACAAATGAATCAAGGTCACCGACCTAATTTCCAACAAATTGCCTGCTTACTAAACCTTACTTCCACAATTTACGCAGTTAACTTATCAAAATTCTTATCTGAATAAAATAATTATTGTTGAAATGCCAATTAATACGAGATTGAATTTATAGAAAATAGTATAATTCTCAATGGATCATTTATCAATCTGTTGTACGAAATGTTATATGATAAGCTTCAAGTTATTAATTATTCTCTTTTTAATTTTTAAGTCTGTAGTTTGACATCAATTAGCCTCAAATACTCCCGAGTTTATTGTCGTCTGAGAGAAATATAAGATCTATCTATAAATATAGAAGATAGAAGTGATCAAGAGATTATATGAGCCAGAGCAGTGAATATATTCATAATCATATTTTATTTCAATACAAAATAATACAATTTCAGTGGAAATACGAGATTTGGTTATCCTCATATTCACTGGCCAGAGACATGTCTTTGTCAGTGAAATTTTTCGAACTGACACTTATTCAAAAGTAAAATTATCTTATGATCTGCACAATGAAGTACCTACGGTAGAACCAAGGAGGTTGAACATCGTTGGGTAGAACGGTACCTACTCCAAAAAAATATTCAATATCAAATTATTTATTTCCATCAAGAAAATACAGAAATCACATTATAATAATTCAATTCATAATTACAGGAAATATATATTTCCTCACATAGACTATTGGTGAGGAAAGAATTCTCATTTTATTTCAACTTTATAATAGAAAATCTTGTAGAATACTGTACTTATTCAATATAAAATTAGGAATATCATTACCAAGCTATGTATTATTATGATTTATTTTGTTTCAAATCATTTTTGATGATTACGAACAGTAGGCAAGTATAACTAAAATACTTAAATTTATTATTTATTATTTAATTATTTAATCATGTAGGAACTAGAGTTTCGCTATTGGATTTTTTGCAACTAAATTCCTTGAGCCTTGCCTTTTTTCTCTGTGACTGCTTTAGTAATAAGTGAAACTTTTGATTTTGTTATTAGTAAAAAGTATTTTTTTTTCATCAAGTGGACTCGCTTACCTTTTCCCTTTTCTTTATTTTTTCAGTTTCATTTTATTTTACCTTCTTTCCTTTTTTACCTTCTTCTACCTGCCTATTACATGGGAAACCATAGTTGGCTAGGTATTTCCCCCCATCTTTTTAAGCACACCCCACCACAGTAATTGTTGAATTTGTTAATAATGTATTATTTTGTTATCGTGTTTTACTAATTTTTGTATTATATTATTCATTGTGTCTTTATGTGTGTTCAAATTGAAATAGAATTGAATTGAAATTGAATTGTAAATTTACAATTTTATTATGTGTGTAGTATGTTTCGATAAATAAATTGAATGAAATAATACAGTATAGTAAAATACCTTCCTTTAATGAAGGTGGCTATGGTTGTGATTTTATTATTTGGACAATTACTTTTTATCATTAATACAAAATTATCATCTTCTTTCTTACTTGTTTTGAATAGATGAGGCCTACTAGAGTATATTTATTATCAGAACACAAAAGATGATTAATATTAGGATAATCATATAACTGATCAATTTATAAAGTTTTTTCTTCACAATGACACAGAGGAGGTATTTTCCTCCTCTATGAAAATATTGACCAATCTTGACTAGCCTCTTCCTACTTTTCAATATATCGACTACGACCGCCGGTACCGTACCTATAATTCCTTCAATAGCTCCCTCAGTCTATTTCAAATATACAGTACTTACTTATATATTTATAGTAACTTAGGATAACTTATCTCTATTCAACAAAAAAGTTTCAGTAAATTGTAAATCATCCTCTCACTTTCAAATATATCGAGCTGTAAAGTGTTTTTATCACTTTTTAGAAGCGAATTCTTCATATGCCTAGTACAGTCACAATGGCAAATGACAAATCAGGAAGTTGAGATTTTCTGGCAAAAAACCATGAATGCATATATAATCTGCAGACAACACAGCAGCCTGTCATTAACTTCATTGTTAGCTAATAATCAATTGAATAACTCAAGAGGTCGTTGCCCTACCGAAAATGAATAGACACTGAATGTGGGTCACATTTATTGATTAATATCTGTGTGATTGAATTTTTTTTATAACACCAGAACAGGAAAAACAATCTCCAAAAGAATAAAAAACCATTTGAAATCTTTTCCGTCAACATTGATGAAAATCTCATCGCGGGAATGTGGAATATTAGGAATGATAAGAAATAATCTATGGAATAAAATGACGTCAATATTATGCTCCATAAAATTCTGGATGCGTCACCATAGCTGTGTCTTCCGCAATTCTTTGGTGATTTATTTATTGATTAAGATTTCATAATTGATTATTTTTTACACGATGAGTATAGGCTTGAAATTTCAATAGATGGTTAAAAATAGATTGTAATTGATCATTGTTTGATTGTTGATCCAAGTAGTTTTTATCTAAAAAAAAGTTTTTATCTCCACAATAAATTATAGGCCTAGATCTTCAATAAGTTTAATTGAAAACAAACTATTTTTATCAATAATTTTATGATCTTTTCTCCAATAGATAGATTTTATTAGATTAATTGAAATATTTTCCCCCATTTTTTTTAGATAAAAGGTTATTGGAGAAAATTATGTAGGAATTCATGAGGATGATGAACTGCATTTCTATTTTGTTAGATTCAATTTTAACCTTTAGAATAACTTACTCTTAGACTTAGAATATCGTAGTTCCAATGAATTTTAATAAGAACACAATTATTCATGGAAATTGAGATAGAGTATTCTAATAAAGCGGATTAGTACCTATATCATTTTACAAGAGTGAACTACGTTTCATATCATTCATTCATTCTGCTTTAGTCTACAATTTTTCTAAAGGTGTGAGAAATGATGGAAATATGACCTTCTGCAATGAATGTAATTCTATAATGATTAATTAATAGTTTCAGTGTTGAAATTCATATTATTCAAGTTTATTGACTGCATTCCCACCTTCTTTAATGAATGGGAAAAATATTCTCAGGATTATTGTAACTAAATATTTCCGTTTTAAGAGGAAATAGTCGTATGAATTTACAGGTGCAACTATATCATAAATTGATGTTTTTGTGTGACAAAAATGCTAATGAACTTTTCAACTTATTTTGATTGTATCAATCTAGGCCTACCGTGTATTGAATTTGCAATTCGAGAAATATTATTTTGTACATCGATATAATTTTGATCTGAGGAGTTTGAGGAGTTCATTTTCCCATCCCAGGCCATTGACAGGAATTTAATTTATTGAAGTATACAATTGTAGAATGACGTCAAACTCCATCATTGTAATGACATTATTGAGATTGAAAATTTTCGTTCATTGGTTCCGTTGGATGACATCATATTACGCCGGTTAATTTTAACTGGTTTTTCGTGCAACTTGACTTTACAGTCTTCCTTTTATTCTGGATAAAATTTCCAGTCACAACTTATCTGGAAGCCGCTTTCCCCACTACCATCATTCAATCACTCATACACTCATCATAACTCACATATCTCATAACTCACATAACTCATAACTCACATAACTCATAACTCACATAACTCATAACTCACATAACTCATAACTCACATAACTCATAACTCACATAACTCATAACTCACATAACTCATAACTCACATAACTCATAACTCACATAACTCATAACTCACATAACTCATAACTCACATAACTCATAACTCGCATAACTCATAACTCTTTCATTATCAGCATCACACTTTTCTTTCTGGTTGTTTGGTTACGTTTGGTAAGGATGGACTGCTGGTGGTTGCCAGGTACTTGAGATGTCAAGTCACAAACACTACTATATGAATTGCTTTCGGAGCTATCAATTCGAGCTATAGTCTGTTCAAGCAAAGAAGAGCCTCTGGCAAGATGAGAAAATGACTCTAGCTTGGTCAA
Organism: Sogatella furcifera; assembly: GCA_017141385.1. Lineage (NCBI taxonomy): Eukaryota > Metazoa > Arthropoda > Insecta > Hemiptera > Delphacidae > Sogatella > Sogatella furcifera. The sequence continues at coordinate 2,829,090 of CM029552.1, forward strand.
TATTTGTTCAAGAATTATAAATGTGATCTTAAGAGTAAATCAAATTGTTTCCTACAATTTCAGATCAAATTGATGATTACTGAATCAATATTGACCGAGCTTGAGTCATTCCCCCATCTTACCAGAGGCTCTTCTTTGCTTGGACAGATTATACCCAGTAAGCATAACCCCCGTTTCACACACCCCGATTTTTGGCGGCCGTTTTTTGCCGTTCTTATAATTCTTACTAGATTGAAAAGAAATTAGCAAATACGAAATGTCTCTGCACACATTATATGTTTGCCAAGCCTTAATAAATCTGGTAAAAATCTATAGGGATGGCAAAAAAGTGGACGTACAAAAATCGTGTATGAAACGATTTTTGATTTCTTCGTTGTACGGTTAGCTCCCCACCAAGGATGAAATTAATACGATGATGCTTATTATTATGCTTATTCAACTTATCCACTCTTTCACAATCATGCAATGAACTATCAATCTCTTGAATGATAATACGATTACGAAAAATAAATAAATAAATCCCGAAATCATACGGTACTCATATGAGCATCATAATTAGAATAAAAATAGTTCATTTTCGTATTTACCTGCTATCAACCGCTTCCACATTGAGTCCTCGTTGAATGGATGCGGGAAATGTGGCCTTGCACTCCCTCTGATGTCCGCTCCTGTTTCCCGTGAGTTGTCCCCTTCGACGCTCGCATCCCACACACAAGCACAGCGCTACTTCGGCGCATGTGTGACGCCGCAACAGACCCGCTTTCGACTGAAATTTTTGTCGACGGTGCACTTTTGTCGAATTAATCACCATTGCATCTGCCTCAAACTGGACGGCACTTGTATCGACCACCATTTTCCATTAACAAAATTTAAAAATTGAATATAAATATGAACAGTTGTTCATAATAGTTGTGAACAAACAGTTACTGTTCGACTTATAATCAACAACAGAGTTATTGAATAAAATTATATGAACTATTGTTCATAATAGTTGTAAACAAATAGTCACCGTTTGGCCGATAGAAGTGATTGATTTGTAGCTACTAGTTATCACTCACTTTCATCAATTATGAGGCTACAGAAGGTCTCTATTATCTTATTAAAACCAAAAATTTAATAACTTGAATGCAGGAGATCTCAAGTGATCGTAACCAGACAAAAAATAACACTACCTACGTTTGTTCACAACTGAGGTAACAAATTCTGATGGATTTGTCGCTTATAACTGTTCCCAATCACTTGCAGTAAGGTATTATCTGATAAGGATAGTTACTGATAACTCTCGACAATCACTGAAAATAATTATTGAAAGTATATTATCGATGGTCACTGTCACTGTTTCTAAACCAAAAGTATTCTATTTGACAATATAAAATTGAAAAAGTCTAAAAGTTCAACTGTTAAGGGCTAAAAATCACTGTTCCGGCCTGTTTTCCACAATATTATAACTGATGGAAGGAGAAAAAGTTTTGTTCATAATAGATCATATTTATTTTATTTAGCGTATAGCATCCTATAACAATTTAGGATTTAGGATCTGATAATAGATCACAAGCACTCATACTCACGATGATCACTATAGGTAGAAAAGTTGACTGAAGATTTTCATGCAATAGCTGCGGGAGATATCACTGATATTGTTTCTGACAATAATTGAAGATCATTGGTGAAAAACGTTGAAGATTTGAAGTGTTACCGACAATAGGGAACCTGGATATAACTGGTGTTCTTTTTGACGATAATTGAAGATAACTGATGATAGAGTCCTATCTTGCAATGTATATGGTTGTTGTTCTGAAGATTAACTATTGGAGATCACTGATCCTAATTTGCAATCACTTAAACGAAGTGGGAATGACTGATTATAATGTTCTTAACAGTAGATAATAAATGGAGATGACTGCTCTGGTACCTTATTGAAATAATCACTGGGCAAGTCGTGTCATCCTACTGGCCGGTCTCACAATGTTGTCCCGTTTTTATCTATCTGTAAGGCCGTCCACTCCTCACTATATTTTGCCACTAAATGATAGCTGATTATTGTCTTGCTTGACACCAGCACAAACCCACCGATGAATCGTGCGTGCGCGTGTGTGTGAATGCACAGATCAGTGACAACGCGGTTCAAAAGTTGGCGCGAGTGACGATTGCCAAGGCTGAACGACGCGCTGACAACCTTGACCCCAAAACACACAGCACTGTATTAATATTGTTATCACAATGCTGAAACCAGCTGATCTCGAGTAGCCCCTTCTCCTCCACCTCTTCATCCTCCTCCTCCTCCTCCTCCTGCTACACCTCAACCACCACCAACTACTCCTCCTCTTACTCCTCTTCCTCCTCTTCTTCCGTTACTCCTCCAGCTGATCTCTAGTAGGCCCTCCTCCTCCTGCTCCTCCCTTCACACTCCTCCTACCCCTCCTCTTGCTTCTCCTCCTCAACAGCCTCCTCCTTCTCTTCCTCCTCCTAATCCTTCTCCTCTTACTCTTTCTCATTCTACTCCTCTTCCTCCTCTTGCTTCTCATTCTCCTCTTCCTCTTCACCTTTCCCCAACCTCATCCCAATTCTCCTATTCTCCCTCCTCTTCCTCCTCCTCTTCCTTCTCGTCTTCCTCCTCCACCATCTCCTCTTCCTCCTTCGACACTTCCTCCTCTTCCTCATCCACCTCGTCCTCCTCCTCCTCCTCCTCCTCCTCCTCCTCCTCCTCCTCCTCCTCCTCCTCCTCCTCCTCCTCCTCCTCCTCCTTCTCCTCCTTCATCCCGTGTAAACTCTCTTCGTTTAAAAAGTTAAAATCTCTCTTCTTCCTACTCACTTCCGTTCATCCGGTCGGTATTACCACAAACTATAGTCTGTCCAAGCAAAGAAGACGCTCTCGCAAGATGGGAAAATGACTCCAGCTTGGTCAATATTCGTAAAAAAAATTATAAATTTGTTCCCAAATTGTATAAATTATATTTTACCACAATTCAAGACCAAATTTATAATTTTTGAATTAATATTGACCTAGCTGAAGTTATTTTCCTATCTTGTTAGAATGTCTTCTTTGCTTGGACAGACTGTACCACTGAGAACTCTCCTCGGTTAATAAGAGATTTCTCTCCTACCTACTAATTTCCGTTTCTCATGTCGGTATTAGTGTATTACCACAAACTATCTATGGGAATAATCATGAATCAATTCTCCAGTCTTTGATATTACCATCTAGAAAACCTTATCTGTTGACAACTGATTTGATTGATCTATTATTTCTTTTTGCGCCTTTTTGTCTCTCTCTTTCAATACTCTATGGTTCAACTGAGTTTGTAGTTGATATTGTAGAAACGTTCCATGATGGAATAAAAACACTGATATTGTCTATTTTCTACGCTTTTGATATAATACACTATTAAAAATTGTACAATTATTGGTACACGACCATGGTATCGTGGTAACACAGCTTGAAAATGTGACCTGTGTGGCCACGAAACCATGGTTGTGTACCAATTAAAAGTGTAGAATTTCAACAATATTAATTTGTTTGTTTTTATCCTTACTTTCTTAGGTTCCACTGAAACGATTCATCAAGGAAACTTTATATATTGACAACTGATTTGAATACTAGTTTTTCAATATCTATCAGCCTCTTCCTCTACCTCTTTGAACGATAGGATAGCGGGTGATGTGTAACAATTCACTCCGCAGAGAGTTCGAATGAACAGATTCAGTTAGTAGATGACGATAAAATATTCTGGACGTTGGAACATAATCCAGATACTTATAGAACGTGAAAACAAACCAACTACCTTACGAAAAATTTTTGACAAGAACCGACTGACTTTCCTATTTTCTAACCCTCTGATTTCGAACACATAAACAATTTTTGCTTAGAATATTTGAAAGCAATACATACGTATGGTGTGTATTGCTCAAACGACGGTTTATTAAGATGACCAGTATGAATCAATGTTCGTAATTTTACCAAAGTAATCGAACGCAATTTCAAGACCGTGTTGATTAAACGGTATAAAAAGTCAATCTCGACGTTATTAGTCGAAGAACAACAAACGGTGGTTTCCAATTATCACACAAGTACAGGAAAAACCCTAACGTCACAGGGAAATTTCAGAAAGTTGTTCCCACATCCGACAACGGTACTATTGGCCTTCAATGATGCGTGACATTACCAAGTACATAAACAAATGTCCGGTATGTCTCAAAACTAAATACGAACGTCGACCCATTCGCGCTGAATATAAAATATCCCCTACTCCAAACAAACCATTTGAAAAAATACAACTTGACGCATTTCAGTATGACAAACGTAAATTCCTAACGATCATAGACTGCTTCTCAAAACGAATTCAGGCCTACCCTTTGACGAGTCTTAATCAGCTTGAGATAAAGGACTGCCTCTTTGGCTATTTTTCTCTCTATCCAACCCCTAAAATTGTCCAGATGGACAACGGACGCGAATTTGACAACGCCGGTTTGCGTGATTTTCTAAAACTTTACAAGTTTTAACCCTATTATATTACACCGGGTCATCCTGACTCGCAAGGCTTAATCGAACAGGACTCACTCTACTCTTATAGAACTTCTGAACTCTATACAACTTCAACATAAAAATAATAATACTGAGACTAACATGAAAATGGCCGTAATTGCATTTAATAACACACTCAATTCCACTCTAAAAATGACACCAATGGAAATAACGTTTGGTATTTCTGAAAATCCAGTCCTAAATGACACTACAGAAAAACTTATTACTGAAGAGCGCACTAAGAGTATCATGATAGGTTACAGATTATACACAAGTTGGTTAAAGATAGAGTAGAGACTGAAAAACGAACCAGAACTGAACTGTTAAATAAAAATAGAGAACCAGCCATCGAGATCCCCGACGCTCCTTTCATTAAAACAACCTTCAATAAAAAGAACAAACCAAAATTCTTTCAAGTACAATACGATAAACAACAACATGTTGCCACTAATCCCAGAGCAATTCAAAAACGACCATTCAAAGTTCATCCTAATAGGATGAAAAGACCACGAAAAATAGGTAAAAAGACAATTACTAAATCTGTTTCAGGACAAGATGATACTCATCCTCCTTCTCCTGTTGCTGGTCCCAGCAATGTCCTATAAAATAACGGACTTGACAAAATCATCTGGCATTACACCAGTACGTGTACAGACATCTTTCATTGTGAATGGCACATACACATATATGCACAACATCAACATTACACGATTACATGTCGAGTTGCAACATATTGAAGGCTCTGTGAATCTATTACGAGCTAAGGATAGTGATAAGAATCGTTCTAATATTTTACGTTTGTACTTAGAGGATATTAAGTTAAAATTTGAACACATTTATATGAATAACTTTAGAGTTAAGAGAGGTTTAGTAAATGGACTAGGTTCCGCAATCAGTTGGCTTACAGGTAATATGGATGCAGATGAGAAAGAAAAATACGATAGAATTTTAGAAAAAGTGCAAGCCAACGAGTATCATTTAGAACATAACGTAGAAAACCAATTGTCAATAAATCGAAATCTAATTCGCAAATTCAACAATGGAATCGATGTAATTCATGCCAACAATGATAAACTGACAAATTATTTTAATTCTCTCTCCAGTCAATTTAACACATTAGAGCTAACTCAGCAGCATTCCTTTCTATTCAATACTTTGATGCTCATTAAGAATAAAATAGATGATGTTGCCACGAGCCTAGAATTTTGTCGACTCAACGTAATCCATTCAAGTATCCTGTCTCGTAACGAATTGTCTTTATTAATTAAATCGGCTAAATTGCCTCTCATTTCTGACGAACCCGAAATTTTATGGCAGCTAGGGTCTGCCCATTGTCATTTGAAAGATGAGTATATTACCTATTTTGTACAATTGCCTTTGTATTCTCATGCCTACGAGACATTTTTTATGTTATTCTATCCTGTTGTAAAAGGAAATGAATTGAGAACTATATTGTTGAACACCCGTCTTTTGTCGTTCGAAAAGATAATTCATTGTCAATTTGGAGATTGTTTCTTAATTAGGAATAATTATTATTGTAAGAATTTGTCTAGAGTAATCAATACGTGTATAAGTCAACTTTTAGATGATAAGGAACTTCTTGATTGTCAATCTTTAGTTATAAGTGAATCTCAAACTTTTACGAAGTACATTCAAGTCATCAATAAGTATTTAATGTTCAATATTACTACTAGCACTATAAGCAGACAGAATCAGAACATTACCATTCATCCGAAAATGACTCAGTTATTAGAACTTGAGGAATCAGAAAAGCTATGTAATTTTTCAAAACCATACGTTCATTGGGAAAGCATTGTAACATTACCGTCAGAACTTCCCACAAAGACGGTCTACACAAATCTATCTTTTGACTTGATTCACAAGGCTAATATCAACATTGAACCATTAGAAATATTAGAAGATGTTACAACTGGTGTCAGCAAGTATCACCTTTATTTCGTTGTCGCAGTAGGTTTATCTCTCATCATTATTATTGTAACTATTTATCTTAAAAAGCGAGGCATACAGGTACCATCAAAACTTTTTAATCGGAATACTTCGAATACTAACCAAACAGCTTGTAAACTAGGAGGACCGTCTCTTCCGATTCCAACTCCTGTAGAACTTATTAGTTTGACTTGGTTCTTGTATAATTTTAAGTATTTACTTTTTGTATTTTGGGGTCTTATCAGTTTTTGAGCGGACAGCTCCAAACTTAGGGGAGAAGTTATATCCATTGTCTCCACCAATAAGCTGACTCAACAATTGTAATAGTATATAAGGTCTAGCAATTAAGATTAGGGAGCTCATTTACTGTATTTGATGTCGGTTATCGCTGTATTTCTATTAATAAAGTCTTTTTAAAAAGGCAACCGTTGGTTTCGATTACTTATCTTAAGATAAATTAATTGATCCCAAAAAATTATCTGAAAATTTTTAATTGAGAAGGTTTATTTATAAAGGTTGAATTGAATAAATCAATACCTACACTAATAAAGAAAACACTTGATGAAAATATCCTCATGTGTACAGCTGGATGAACACATTCTTTAAAAAAATTAAAGTTATGATGGAATTCGCCAAACACGTGATTTACTGATACTTACGGTACATGTATACACAAGATACATAGATACAGATACATACATGTATACACATTTGCACGGTAAATATATACAAGCAAACTAGACTCACTTTAAATTTAATTTATTCAATTTAACAACTAATTAATACCGAATCCAATAAAATTTAAAACACAATAAAAATCACTTATAAATGGAAATAAACTTACTTACATAGTAGTTACTATAGTTTCGACCTGTTGTGTGGTCATCTTCAGACTCTGTTTATTTCTATTTATAAGTGATTTTTGAATTTTCAAGTGGAAAAAAGAATGGATACACAACACCAATAAAATTGCTGCTCAAATTGTAGTGTCGGATGGCAGCAATCAGTTAGTAAAATCCAGAAGTCTCTATGTGGCCTATGAGCCAAAATACCATGTAATCGAAAGTTTTCCAATAAATTTTCATAAATATTATATTTATATTATTCACATTACTATACTTGAAATTTCAATTAATTTAGAAACGTTTAGAATTGGGAAGATCAGTATAATAATAAGTATTGAAATCGTAGAAATGAATAAATTCATGTACTGATACTGTAAGTTTGTTGCCAGACAGAGTAACTAGAGAAAATGTGAAAAATGAATATAAGGCCTTCCTGACAAAGTAGCTCTCGCTTACAGCATTGTACTTCAATACCGTACCTTTTTCCATTTTTGGCAGTATTTATGATTAAGGGATGAGGTCGAAAATCATTTGCAAAGGGATCGACGTGAAGTTGAGTAAATTTTCTTGAAAATCTATTCTACCTATGCAATTGAAAAACTTCTCTTTTGATAAGAATTTGAAAATTTTCAGAAATACTGTACATTTATTAATAATAAAGGTCCTTATCAAATATTTGAGAAAAATATATGGTACCGTGCGGCAATCACTACTTACTAAGTATTCATCAAATAGTGAAGTATAGCAAAACTCAATTGAGAATTGAACTTTTAACTTAGGGCTATTTAAAATAATTGATAAATAAAATGAAGAAATCATATAACCTTTTTTAAGTATTATTTCTCACAGACATGTTTCGAGCTTAAGCCCATTTTCAATGTGACAAGAATAATACTCACAATATTATTTTAGACTTAAGCTCAAAACATGTCTGTGAAAAATGATACTTTCAAAGTTTTAAAAAAGGATATTTGATTTTTTCATTTTATTTATCAAAACTCAATTGTTTATTTATTATTTTTAACAAAAATAGAGAATAATTCAATTTTAAAACACGTCTAAAAGCTCTGCTGATAGGCCTATCTATAGTGAAATTTTATATCACTCAATAAAATTAGAATATTTCATTTTTTCAAATCCAGTAAATTTTACAAACTATACAGTGAGTGGTAGCAGATGTATCACTGTTTAATTTTAGTGGCTCAGACCACTGCGTTGGAAACGAAACTAGGTAGGTACTGTACCATACCTATAATTCTTTTTTGTTCTATGATTCATTTATCAAGTATTATTGTGGGTTGCTGTATCTTATTTTCTATTTGTTTTATTTGTAGATTACTACTATTGAAATATAGTGATTCTGTGTTTTCATATTTGTAAATAACGAGTTGAATTTGAGCAGCTACCCAATTTAATGAATTAGAACGTTATCAGTTTGTGAGAAATTGGAACTTTTCACCAGTTCAGTTGGCGTCTACCAAAATCGGCGGTTGATGAATGTTTAGGGAATCAATAATACTGAGCTTTGTCAGGATAATCAGCGAGAACATAATATGTTCATAATATTATTCAGTGGAGAGCGACCTCATAACCAACCCATTTCGCTATACCGGTGTGGACAGGCTTTATTGACTGGACTATATATAGCGCCTTGTATTAAAGAATTACGTTAAATACGACAGGCTTCAAACTTATAATTTTATTGCACGATTTAAGGTGAAATTGCTTGTTCAATCACAAAATTATTCAAGATTGAATATTATTCTTTATACATTTTTTAATCGTATTTGAAGAAAATTCATGAATCTCAGATAACAATTTCATAATCTTGTCAGATATTTATGATAATTTTTGTAGACTTGTAAATTGGATCACATTTTAATTATTCGTCTTCATAGAATTAAGTTACAACAAGACTAAGAATTTTCAAAAAAATAGAGTATTTCAAGAGCATGATAGATTCCGGTACATAAATTATTATCACGACCTATGAGTTTTGAAGCTCATAGGAACAAATAGGTATAAATCTGACAAATATTATGATATTACAATAAATAGTCTGAAGGTCATAACAATTATTGTATTTTCATACATTATCTCAGTTGGTTAAGTCTTCAACAAAAATTGCAGAATCATTTTAGATAAACTTAATTGTACTATTAGGCAATTTATCATTTTATTTCACTAGTTTACTGTATAGGTCCTGCGTACAACATTATAGTCTTTTATTATCTTCCTCCCTGCACACAGGCAAATCATCCATGCGGTGAGAATAATCATATTATCTAAATACTTATATTTTTGGGAATATATAATTTTTTATTAATAAACAATTTTGAACTTGAATTTTGCGAGATTAATAAATTAATTGCTTCATTGATTGAATCTTAACACATTCATACTTATCTTGGATATTGCGGATTGAAACAGCAATAACCACTGAGCATAATGTGAAAAAATAAAATAATTTCTATGTACAGATTATCAGGTTTTAGGCTTGCAGAATGTAACCCTCAAAGCGCGTGTGGGCAGACTACCCTTTTCCTTCAAAAACATAGACAGGAGCTCCAGCACGTAAGTGCCCCCAAACAATTTTTTTTTTTAATTCCACTATGAATACTCTTGTTTTGTCCCCTCTTTGCAATACCTACATCATTCCAAATCACAGTTACAAAACTGATCTCCTGAGCTCTTGCGCCCTATGGTCAACTGTGCATCTTGCCCAGTTATAGAAATGGGCCTGCATAAGTCTGTCCAAACAAGGAAGACCCTCTGTCTGGCAAGATGAGAAAATGACTTAAAAAATATTGATTTGGTCACAAATTGTAGATTAGAACGTTTCCTACGATTGAGACCAAATCAATAATTTTTTAATCAATATTGACCGAGATAGAGTAATTTTCTTGCCATTTTGCCAGAGGGTCATCTTTGCTTGTACAGACGGGTCGCCGTCAAAGTGTCTCCCCGACAACCGTTCCCCTCTTGGTTTTGACCACAGGCCCTGCTGAAAATATGTCAGTGCCGACAAAGTGTCTCCCCGACATCCGTTCCCCTGCTAGAACGAAGGATACTCGCTGTCGGGATCGTACCCGACAACGATTCCCCTTAGCGCTGCCGACAAAGTGTCTCCCGACATCCATTCCCGGTCAAGGGGATCCCCAACCCCTCCCCACAACCGGAAAATAATTTTAAATTCATAATTTATTTTTGGGGAAAAAAAATTTTTAATTTTATTTTTACACAAAATTAAAGGGAGAATTTTTTTTTTCCCAAATTTAATAATTGAAAAATAATTTTCTAAAAACATTTAAAAAAAAAATTTGATTTAAAAATCCCAAAAAGAAAATTTTAATTTAAACCTTTTTTGGAATAAAAAAAGTTAAAAATAACCTACCAAATTTGAAAAAAAAATTTTTTCAATTCTGTTATATTTTACCCAAAAATTTTTTTTTTTGTTGGCCCCAAAAACCTTCCTAAATGAAGGTTTAAAATTTCCACATTTTTTTTATCCAGGAATATTTTTTTTCCCTTTTTTTTCTAATTTTTAAATCAAAGGAAAAAAAAAAATTTTCTGTTTTTGCCCTTGAAAAATTTTAAATAAAAAATTATAAAATTTTTTTTTTTTTTTAAAATTTTTGAATTTAAATTTTTTTGGCAAATTTTTTGGGACAGGAGTTTTTACGCCCTAAAAAACCCCGGGGGTTTTCCCAATGGTATTTTGGGGAATTGGCCGAGGGTTCTTCCACGTTTAAATCTCAAAAAATTCCCTTTGGTCAACAGGAAAATTTTCTTTGAAAAAAATTTTTTTTCCCCCAAAATTGTTTGGAATTTCCTCTAAAAAGGGTTTTCGTGTTTTAACCCCGGATTCCCCCTTGGGGTCCACAATGTCTTCAAACACCCTTTTTTCCTCAGGGGCCCAAACCCCTTTTGCGAAAACATTTTTTGGGAAATTTTTTTTTTTTTGGAAAAAACCCACTCTAAAAAAGGGGTTTAATTTTGGAAGGACACTCAAAAATTTTAAAAAGGTTTTAAAAAATTCAAATCCCTACTTTTAAAAAATTTGATTTGGAAAATATTAAAAATTTTTTAAAAAAATACCAGGGTTGTGGGGTTGGGAAAAGGGGGGTCTTTTTAATGTTCCTTCTTTTAATTGATTTGGCCCCTTAAAATTTTGGGGTGACTTTCAAAATAAAAGAAAGTAATTCTTTTCAAATCATGAGGGTAAAAAAAAATTTTTTAAAGGGGAATTTCCCAAAACTTAATTTTTTTTTTTTTAAAAAAATTTTATTAATTTTAAAAAAAGGTTTAAATAAAAAAAAATTTTTAAAATTTAATAAAAAAATTCCCCCCCTTCTCTAAAATTTCTTTTTTTATTTTTTCCCTTTATTTTTTTATGAAAGACCCCTTTTTTTTTATATTCTAATTATTAAAAAAATAAACAAGAATTTTTTTCTATAAATTAAAGTAATTTTTTAAAAGGGTTTTGTTTTAAATTAAAAAAAAAAAATCTTTTTTTTAATTTTGGTTTCCCAAGTTTCAAAAAAAAAGGATTTGGGTTCAAATTTGGTAGAAAAGTGCTTTTCTCTTGATACAGAGAAAATACAATTACCACTAAGGGTTTTCAACTCCCCTAAATTAAAAGGGGGATCCTGGGGGCAAATTTTTGCATTTTTGAGTTTAATATAGCGTTCACCACTTTGCTAGTTGAGGAGGGTGCGATTTTTAACGATACCCATTGATGGTTTTGATTGTTGTAAAGAGAATATTTTCAAATTTTTCCATTGGTAGAATTATTCGTATTTCTTCCGTCATAAATATAGATTATAAAGCGAAAAAAATGTGCTTATTGATGCAGAAACGTTGGTAAAAGTAAAACTGGAAAAAGTATTGGGTTGTAAATTCAAAAACTCATTACTGTAATTGTGGTGCACAGTAAGATTGAAAAACCTGGCATTTTATGCTTGAGTGAATCATGAACAATTATTCAACTTAGATTATAGAGCGAAAAATGAGCTCATTACGTACAGAAAAGTATGTTCTTTCAATCCTAACAAGTTGAAAAGGTTAGAAAAACAGGGTATTTTATGAGTAATATCTCGTATTTATCGATATTATGGAAAAAATGTTTTATCATCACGTGAAAGAGACAGAAATTCCGATCATGATCAGCTAGTAGCCTAATATTTTCTCAGGGACTATAACCAAAGTTTATGGAAAAATAGAAAACGCGAGAATTGAAATAGACTTAATAGGCTTTTTTGTAACATGCTCCTCTGCATCAGATAGAACGTAAAAAACTGCGTTGAGAACCGTTTCAAAACATTTCACGGATTTGTAACGAAAGTTTAAAGGCGAATATCGGTTTTTCACAGAAAATCACCCCAATATAGTAAAGATTTTCAACTTTTTTGTTTACTAAAGTTCAATGTTTTGCTAATTTTAGGTGGAAGGTAAAAGTAAAACTGGAAGGGATTGGTGTGAAAATCTTCAAATGCTCAATACTGTAGTTGTAGTGTACAGGGGATGATTAAAAAACCTCACATTTTATCCTTGAGTGAATCATGTACACTATTTAACTTAATCAAAAGATCTTGTCCAATGCTGGTGCAAGGGATGTTAACGCCCTGCCAAGCCACAAAGCAAAGTTGAAATCTTAGTATTGGTAATTACGTAATATGAGTCAAAAAACTTTTTTTTTTTTAAATATAGTTACTTTGTCTTGCGAAAGAGCATGCCATATATTTTCGATTATATCTCGGTTCATAGGCCACATAGAGTTCTGGTTTTTACAAGTTGATTGGTAGCCTACTATCCGACACTACAATTTAAGCAAAGTTTTCATTGGATTCGGTGTTAATTTGTTTTCCAATTGAATAAATGAAATTTGAAATGAGACAATTTATTTACCTAAGTATTGATTAGTGAATCAGGTGTTGAGCGAATTCCATCACTTTTAAGATTCAAAAGTAAGTTATGTGTTTATCAGCTGTACACATCATAATTATGTTATTTTAATTTTTTGCCTTTCAACTCCAAAGTCTCTGTGTTCTAGGACTTCTGGATTATTCCGCCAAAATTTTATAATTCGGTCATAATTTAAAATGAAAAGTAAAACATGAAAATAACAGTATAATAGTAGCCTATTTAATTAGTAGCCTAATTTTGAAAAAATATAAACACTTGTTTAAATGCACTAAAAAGAAGAAAATAACTTTCTTGATGACACTATTGGTTAATAGGCCTCTCTTATATTTCTGAAAAAAGTATTCAAATACAACTCAAACGAAAAAAGTGTGTCTCAAGACAAATTAAGCTTTAAAAAGTAGAAATATTACTTTCAAAAGTACAATAAACACTTTCAAAATTCTAGTTTTGAGCCACAATTTTTTCCTTTGAGTTGTATTTGAATACTTTTTAAAGAAATATAAGAGAGAGAATTCCTATTAACTAATAGTGTGATCAAGAAAGTTATTTTCTTATTTTTGGTTTGTTTAAAGAAGTATTTATATATTTTCTAAATTACTGTTATTTTACGTTCCCACTCTATAAGAATTCTGAATTTGCAAATCATTACTTTCGCTCAGCCAATTAAATACCTCTAATAAACTCGAACAAAAGGTGACATTCCAGGGAGTAACTAGAAATTATTTAGTCATTAAAAATCAACATAATATTCTACTGTGTACTATTATTCCTTTCCGCCCAAATAACCAATTAGAGCGAATGAGTTAGCTCGTAGTAACCTCAAGTTATTAATGAGATACTCAACATAAGCAGAATCTTGACACTCGAATACTACTGCTACTAATAATTCAAAAAATAACACGTCCACTACCCTTGCACTAAACCAAACAATGTATAATTGGATAGATCAATGTACGGATCATTAAGTTTTGGATGTTCGTTTTGAGATTAAAGAATAGATGCTATTTTCGACAGGCCTCTACCTAGACCAGACTAGGGAGCTGTTCTCATCGCTAATTAGGGTTGTTGAGTTGGAAAACCCCATATTACTGCATCTGTGGAGCGTGGGAGTCCAGATAGATTGTTGAATTCAATGAATGGGCAGGATGTATTATTTTTAGAATTGGAAGTAGTATCTCAGTGTCAAGATTCTGCTTTTTATCTCAATGTCTGCTTCCTTCAAAAATATTTCTTAATGAACATGAGATGATGGTCTACAGTCTACAGGGTAAGGGTAATGAACTTTACATGTACGGAACCTGATATAGACAGTGTTGACCTGCAATTGATTTCGGGTACATAGGATGAGCAAATAGGTAGATTGATCGATAGTTGGTGTGAGGGAATTTTTTGCACAGAAATTGTAATGAGAATATAAAAACTATAAATCTTATAAGGAATATCAGAAATAATTTATTATTATTTCTTTATTTCGTATTTCAAAGAATGAAATAAGAAAACCTTACTTGACTGTACACAACATGCGATAGTATTTTTTCACAGTAGGAATAGCCTAAGTTACCAACACCTACTAATACATCAGGCCCCACAACTGAAGCTATGACGTCATCATAAGTAGATGGACGGTAGATAGACAAAATAAGAGCGCTAATGTTTGTTTACTTTTTCATTCAATCCCATTCCATGTGATAACCAACAAAATACAAATTTCATAATTGCAATCGTTCACATTTATCGCATTAAATAGAGTTTATTCACAATTTTCTTCAATTTTTTGTATAAAGTGAGTGAGTTGATGGTGGATTTGACATTTTGAAACATGAAACTTTACTGCCGTGTCATTATTGTAGCGGAAATGTTTTTTCTTTTACAAAAAATAGCCTAAAACGAAAATGAATCTGAAGCATTTCAATCATACAGGAATTTTTTAGGTGAGTTTCTTCATTATTTCTATTTTAAATATTTTCTTAATTACCCTAAAAATGCTAAAAAAACATGTAACAATAAAGATATTGTTCAAAGAATCTTTCAATACAAGTTTAAATATAAAATAGGCTACAGAGTAGAATAGTTTTGTGATGAAGCTAGTAGGTACCTATACGGACCTTGCAACAAGTTATTTTGTTTACAAATCTGAAGGTAGATTCTGATAGGTGATTTAAAAATCATAAGGAATAGTTCTCTCTTTCACTCATAAAAATTTTTTTCTCTTCATCACAAAAAGTAGGCCTAGCATGAAAAGTAGGTAATGAAGAAAATGACTCATTTTAAAAAATTTGATGTTTTGTAGCTCAAGTAGAAAACTATATCTAGCTCTATTGTCTTTATTAAAAAAGTACACAGCAGATAATTTTGTATTGAAACTATATTAATTGATATAAAAATTTATGAATCTGAATCAGCAATTAATAGAAAAGTACCTAGAACATTCCATCATCTCTTGATTTTATTTATAATGCTTATGAATTCTTGTTTCAGGTATGAGAAAAGAATTTTGATGGAAAGGATATCATTGAAGTAGTAAAAGCTCACAATTAAAAGGAGAGAGCTTTTTTGGAAAATAATAGTGTGGTTCTCCTGTACTAAATGATGACAAGAATTGATGTTTAGGCCTAATACCTAACAGAAAATTTGTGATCAATTATACAAACCAGATAAGCGTAATGCTCAAGAATGTAAGGATAAAGAACAAACATTTTGAAAATTGGAAAAGTGAATAAAGAAAAATTATGTGTCAACTATTAATTGAATAGGCCTACTGGCTATGGTGATAGAGTGTTAAACTAGGAAAATTATGAATAAGCTAAAGTTGTTTAAATTTTTAAAAACGGGCCCAAAACACATAAAAGTGATTATAAAATAGTTTCTGACAAGGAATGCAGTGAGAATTTAGTTATATTTTGGAACTATTTCATAGATGAAATTTGAAGTGTTGATTTGAGGCAATATGCATATCAATGTTAACTGTCTATATAATATCAATAAAGTGGAATGCTTTTACTGATTTGGATGCAAATTTATCCGTTTGATGGGTTTCTCTGTTCCTCTACCACAGATTTATTTGTGGATCAAGTCCTTAAAAGCCTCTTCCATATAAAAGTGTTACCCCTGATTTGGTGGTGGGGTTGATATTCCTTCAGAGGCTTATCACTCACAACCACCAATCATAGTATTACTTAATACTTATAATTAAACATTAATTATTTTATTCCACTAACATAGATTATAGAAAACATATCCTAGATTTTTGGAGTTACTGAAAATTATAGGTACCATTATAGGATGATAATGAAAATAATTGATTATATTAATCCAGCTTTCCATTTCGTATATTATATTGTTATATCCTTGAGTATTTCAGTTAAAATGAATTTAATTTGTTAGGCTGATAGCTCCATTATTGGATCTAACATATCCAGCAAGCTAAGTCAAGAATAAATTATTGCATTTGTGGAATAAAGTGCTTCAGTTCTAATTTAATACTACTAAATGAAAGACAAAGTCTTTTATTGAGAGATAAGACTGCATTTCAGTCATTAAAGTATCAATGCAGCAAGGAAAGTTGAAGAGTTCACAGTGATATGATAGGAAACTTCACTGTCATCCTAGAGAACATCCATCTACTTGTTATGACGTCATTAAATCAGTTGTGGGGCCTGATGTATTAGTAGGTATTGAAGTTACTCCTAGAAAATTTCATTTGCAAAATTGAGAATTCAATACCTTCTCATATTATCGGATATTGTATCATTAAGCAGTAATAATTGCTTCTACTTTTTTTCTAAGCATTGATAACTTTCACTTGTTGAGTACCAGTAGTTGTGAATGTGATATGATAGTTATACATATTGAATGAAAATATTGAATTTTACATGAAGCACATATCACGTTATTCATCAAAACTATGTAGGTAGAAGTTGAGAATTGGATAAGATTCTGGTAAAACAATTCTCAACTACTGTTATTGAAACATCTATTGTGTTGAAGCTCTTTGTTATTGACACAAAAGATTTCTGGGGCAGCCCTCAGAATGGGACAGAAGGTGAGATGGAAGTCATCATAGAAGTCATCAGATAGCAAAGATTATAGAGGACCGTTGTTTATTTTACAACAACGGATGTTTTGACACCCACCCTAGAAAACAAAAAATCGTATGCAACAAGCTGGAATAATTTGGTAAATGGGTGCTTTCCGAAACTACCGGCGCCCAGAGTACAATAGAGCCTACGTGTTTACAAATTTATGTCTGTGGTGGCCATGAACCACTGGACATAGAAGTGTGAATTTGGTCTCAAATTTAGGAGAACTTAATTTCGCCTTGAGGGATTTTGAAGTACAAATGAAATAATTCACAATTCAAAGTTACAAACTTTCAAAGTAACGGAATAATTCTTGTAAAAAAATATGGAGTTTTCAAAATCTATAGTATTATATGTTGATATCACCAATCAATTGATTAATATCTAATGATATATAGAAACTGAATGTATTTCAAACGCCAGTTCATGAAATTCTATTTTTTCACAAGGACTCTCAGGTATTCGAATAAGGATACAAAGAATCATAATACCTAAAAGATTGAATCTCCTTCAAACACTCGGTGGGTGGGTGGGTGTTTAGAATATAGATATAATTCAATCACCTTGCAGAGTTGTTCAACACAAATAATCTATCAACATTAAATTTCATTACTAGGAATGGCGTCTTAGCTCTGTATGATATTATTGCAAAATGTGTGTCTAGAGTGCAGAAAACCCTGGATTCAAAATAATTATAGTTTTGATAACATTCCAGCAAATCCAAAGTCCAAG
The DNA here is from genome assembly GCA_017141385.1 of Sogatella furcifera. Lineage (NCBI taxonomy): Eukaryota > Metazoa > Arthropoda > Insecta > Hemiptera > Delphacidae > Sogatella > Sogatella furcifera. The sequence goes on from CM029552.1 coordinate 2,847,140, forward strand.
GTAAATTCATAGGTTAATCAAGGTGAATTCCTAGGTTAATCAAGGTGAATTCCTAGGTTAATCAAGGTGAAATAAAACATTTTAACTAAGTTTCAGTTGAATGATTCTTTTTGAACTTATCCAATAATCTTTGGTCCTTCTTTTTTTAAATTCACGATGGACTCTCATTAGGCACAATACCATCATTCTTTCCTCTCCCGTTGTGCTCCTGAGCTATATCTTTCTTTACCCTACGACGAAAAGCCTACTATTCGATCTCTCAACAGATGCTGTATTTAATGGAAAAACACTTTGGATGAGCAATGTAATCTTGGAAAAAATCAATATCACTTTGAAAAATTTCTGCCTCCAAGAAAGTTTAGCTACTAAAGCCACGTTTACACCGGAATGTTAATAACATTAGTTAATATGATGAGTTACATAATATATAAGTCTATATAATAATACATTATTCAAAAAAGTTATTAACTAATGTTATTAACAATCCGGTGTAAACGTGGCATTAGAATTTCCTTCAAGTCATCTATTTGCAAATTCTTATTTAAAAATAATTTACACCACAGTCATAATTCCGCAATTAGAGCTTCTTTCAAATATATGGTATTTCGCAATAGTTCAGAAAATTCATTCGGATAAATCAAATGAATAAATTATTATTAATCCCCTTAATAACATTTTTTAAATGCCGTAGTAAAGGACGGCTGACATTTTATCAGTTTGGATGATCAAAACATGGAAATCAAATGGAACGACATAATAGGCATTTTCGCCTATTGTCAGCTGTTAAAATAAAGACTTCTATCTCATGTTCAAACTAGAGATCAATTTATGACTTCACATGAAAGTTCCCTTGATTTGAGAACATTATTATTTCTCAAGATAATCATAGGCGTAATTTGGGGGGGGCACGGGGAGGCAGTTGCCCCCCCAAACATTCCCTTTGCCCCCCCAATAGTCCAGTCAAACTAAGCAACAAAATTAAAAGTTGGAGTACCCAGCTGGAAATTTGCAGATATGATCAGAAAAGGGCGCTGAATAACATACTAAAAGTCCCCAAGACAAGAGTCCCGGTATAAATTCATATATTATACGTCAAATTTGATAAAAAATTCCAATTTTCAGATAGTAATGGTAGCCTACTGTGTTTAATAATACCTCCTCGTTGAAAACAGAATATTTTCACATTAGAGTGACTCACAAACGGGAACCTTTGGGCGAAAATTATAATGAAATGTAGAAGAAATCTTCGTCTTTCAGATGGTTAGTAATTGAATTTAGTCTCATAACATTGCTCAGGGTCTCAGGAACATAATTCCAGAAATATAAGCCAATAACTTATCCCAATATTTTTAGTACGTTTTTGTGATATAATATGCAATTTTTGAGGTATTTGGGGGTGTCAGGGTTCTTTTAAATCGCTGTAGTTCAAAACATATTGAACATAAAAGTGTGAAATTGGTCTCAAATGAAAGAAAAATGAATTTCGCCGAGAGAGATTTAGAATACGATAATGTACGAGTGCTCAATTTATAGTTACAAACTTTATAAGTGGGAAAAACTTTTACATCTTAATCCTATGAAAAAATTACAAATTTTTTAAATAATTGTATCTCGAAAACATTTAATGATAAAAAGTTGCAACTAGTCTTTTTCTTCTCAAAATTTTATTGTCTACAAAAAAAGACCTATGTAATTTTCTCGTCCAGCGCCATTATCTGATCATATCTGCAAATTTTCAGCTGGGTCCTCCAACTTTTACTTTTTTTGCTCAATTTGACTGGACTACAATATGATTTCAAGATTCTCATGCGTGAGAAGAATAAAGAACTATACTCGAAATACAATGGGTCAGGATAGAATATCCATTATAACCAAAATTTACTATTTAACATATTAAAACTATAACACTTTTTTAATTAAAACTATAAATGATTTATAAGATAAGATTTAATAAGTTAGACATATTGATTCTTCAAATGTAATTGGCCATTCAGTTTAGTTTCATTCAAACCTGATTTCTGAGTTTGTGGGACATTTTAGATTTAGGCTGTTTATTGACTGAACCCGTTTTATTTAAAATTGAATCATCTACAAATTTCACCCACAGAAAAGTAAGTTTAAGCATCTGTTAACCATGTTAAACCTCTTTGAACTTGAAAAATACTGATTATTTTCATATTTTAGCATATTTCATTTCATATTTTTTCATATTTCTTCAGTTCTCAGTCCTATAGAAAAAGTGTTTTGTATGTACGTAATCGCTCGACACAAAGCTATCAAATTGTAGACGATTATTCACACTCAACAAAATTAGTCTAGTTTATAATAAAAATTTGACTCAGGGATTTGAGATAGACCCCTGTACTTGGTCTCATTTGGAGATAATGAAAAAGGAAGGTTCTAATCTATGGCAATTTCTCTCACCCTGGAAAAAATCGCGAAAAATCTGTTTGAGGTTTTAGATAAACTTGAAAATCACTCTTTTTCTACTTAAACCGCCTAAAAATACTGCTCAATAATCGATTATGGCATGTAGAATACCTTAAATTGTAGTCAACCAATCTAAGTAGACTATTTCCCTCTCCACCCGAAAAATAGGCCTACGTTGTCAGATTGTGAGAAATTGAAACTTCTTCAAATCCTTGATTAGACCCCATATCTGTATGTAGAATTTCATCCTTGACATGCCAGTAGTATTAAAACGGTTCCTGGGTAAAACGATTCAAAGGAAATTTGATTTTTTTTAAATTATTTTCTGTCGTACCGATATCACTTCTCTCACAATCATTGGTTGTAGTGGAAATCATGTTTTTAAGTCAAAATGACAAGGAGAATTCATGCTTTCTAATGGTTTTTGAATTTTTTATATCCGACCAACAATTCAGTTTCTATTTACGAATATGTTTGTCAATGTCGAGTCTACTCGAACAGAAAACATGAAATTTTCGACGATCTAGAAACTTTTTTGTTTAAGAAGATAAGTGGATGGTGAAAGCGAGAAAGTTGTTCAAAAACAATTGAAATTTTTTTCCAAGTGTCAAAAATAGTAGGAAGTAATTTGTAAAATAATAGTAGTAATTTGCCCTCTGAAGAGTTTCAAAGTAAGAAGAGCGGTATATGCATGAATCATTGTATGTTAAAGATTAAGAGAATTGGAGTTGTTGAAGCTAATCGACTTAGATTTTCGAGCTGCGAACAGCTGGTTTATCATAAAAAATAGTGAGTTTTACAACACCGCATGATTTTTCCGAAGCTACGCTGTCACTTTTAACGTCCTGTAGAATGTGTTTGTATTAGAAGAAGTTCCAATTTCACACAATCTGACAACGAAGCTATTTCTTGTGTGGAGGGGGAAATAGTCAACTTACGTTGAGCCAACTATAATGTGAAATTATTTACTCTTCCCAACAATATCTTTAAAATTCAATTTTGACAAGTGATTCTTGTGATATTGACAATTTAATGACTAAGTAGGCCTACTTAAAAAATATCTAAGAATCTATGGTTTCTGGATCCGGCTGTTACACCTTTCGTGACACTCTGTATATCATCAATATTTTATGCTCAAAAAATAGGGATATCGGCATTTGATTGGCTATAGAAAAGGCGTTCTAAAACACAGTTTTGAAGTATACTTTCACAAAATTTGCCGGGGGGAGGCCCCCACGCCCGCTTGGCTGAGGAGGTACACCCCCAGGCCCATTAGAGCCCCCAGAATTTGATTCAGTTTGGTATTGAAGTAGATTATGTCTTACATACATAGCAGAATTATCAGTGATCAGTATACCACTACCCAGAAGCAAATCTTGCCCCCGCTTGCCCCCAATGAAAATTTTGAATTTACGCCCCTGAAGATAATATCTTCAAATTTGCCGCTAATTTTTAATCAGCTTTTCTATTGAAATAAGATGGATTTTCAAAATTTTCCATATTTTATTCTTTTCAGCCGTGATTATTGTGTTGAAATATAATAGGCACGGGAGTATATATAGATATACCGTTGCTGAGAGCTTATTTTTTTCGCCTGAAAAAGGATGATAAGTCGGTCGATTTCATTGTCCAACGAACTTGACCTGTATAAAGGTTCGAAGAATATATGTTTTGAATTTGAAGCTGATTAAAGAAGGCGTTCGTGAATTATTGTCGAACACACAAACGAACAAACTTACAAAAAGACAGACAACGAATTGATCGTTGAGTCAGAAGTAGAAACTCGCTTCGCTCGTTCAACAAATGCAATTTTATACATTGATAAAAACGAACATAGATCTACTATTCGTGTTCCACTTCATGACATACGTCCAACTGTTATCTAATACTTATAAATATCGGGGCAACGAGCTTCGCTCTGCTGCTGCGACCGCACCGCCTCACGGATAGGATGCACAGATGCACCTTTTCTAATTTACTTTAGAATTCCAATAACTTCCAAACCATTTCATAACTTTTGAAGTGATGACATTGATATTGTAAAAGAATATCAATAAGTATATTGACTAAAAAAAAGTCATGAATAACAGCTAAATAATAGATAACTAGTAATCTAGTTATCTAGTATCTATCTAGTATTTGATGCTGGTTTGTTAGCATCATACGCATTCAAACTATTATTCGTTCTATTATTATTCCAATACTGCAAAGATGGTAAAGTACACAGATAATAGAACACATCAGTATCCTAGTATCTGTAGTAAAGTAGATCAGATTTTCGCTCGATGAAAATATGGGTTGATTTTTCAACCTCTGTATAAATTTCAACTTTCAATTTCTGAATGAATCCTAGTAGTTCTGTGAACTACTACTTAATGTGCCGGTATATAGTAATATTATTTTAGTAACAGGTAATTCCTTTTCCTTTCATATTATCCTTGAAATGACATATTTCAAATAACTTTATACATACATCGTCGCACAATTTCAACAGAACATTCCTGTCCAATTTCATCACAATGTATTGCCGCCATAAACGCAATGAATTTCATCGTAAATGCGGAACAAACATAAAAAATTCAAAATCGTCATTTTGAATCTAGACCTCACTTGCGTTCGGTCAATTAATAGATTAAGGAGGTATTTAGGAGGTCCTGATGGAGCTAGGCAAACATGATAATTGGGGCATTAAATAGAAATATCTGGTACCGAGCTTTGCTCTGAAGCTGCGGCCGAACTGTTGAATTACATGAATATGATATTGTAAAAAATAAATTAAAAATTGATATGATCACCTCTCACAATTTTTTGACATGAACATGTGTTATATTGAATGTAACACCATTTACTCCAGCTGGATAGCGTTGGTCAGCTAATGATAACAGCCATTATACGCAGTACTTTGGATTATGCCTGAATAAGGAATATTTAATTCTATTAAAATGAGAAGACATGAAACTTGGTGACTGTAACAATTCTATTCATGTGACTTCATTTCTAATTTTCAAACAAATTCGCTTCGGCAGCTGGCGGTCGGAAAGAGTGCATTTCAAATGCAATTCTATGATGGCTCAAATCATATGACTTGTAATGAGCTATTCAGGGTATAAATTCAAAGGTGCTGTTTTCGAAAAATACCATTTTTGGCATATTATTTGCCATTTTCTCCGCCATTTTTTATTGGATTTGTTTCGTTGATGGCTGAAATTGTAGGGCATAATAAGGGTATTATACACACCAATTTTCAAATCGAAAAACGATTTTGGTCGATTTGTAGTGATTTTTCAATTTTTCATCCCCTGATTTCACCCCCTACCCTTGGACCAATTTGACTGGTTAACGAACTTGACCGAGATATTAACACATAATTCCTGTGCAAAATTTGGTCGCTCTCCAATGAGCCCTTTGGGAGTTATCGACTTCATAGGAATCTGTACATATATAAATGTTATATATATGTTATTATATATATAAATGTTATTATATGTATATATAAATGTAATAATAGCACATCATAGAAAGTCACTTTTAGATAATTATTTCACAAATAGACAGATTTAAGTGATGGATAGGAAGAAAAACACAAATAAACTTACATTTAAGGTGAAAATATTTCGGTGTTGCCACCTTCTTCAGTTCACAGCAGAGAACAGCAACTGCTGTGGACTGAAGAAGGTGGAACAGAACAGCAACTGCTGTGGACTGAAGAAGGTGGCACAGCCACCGAAATATTTTCACCTTAAAATGTAAGTTTATTTGTGTTTTTCTTCCTATCCATCACTCAAATCTGTCTATTTGTGAAATATATATATATATATATATATATATATATATATATATATATATGTTTACTTTTAAATTTTCGCGGATGGATGAATATTTTAACGGGTTTACCGTTAACAGATCGGGTAACAGGCTCACAGATCGGATGTACCCGGTAAACCCGTAAAAAATATATATATATATATATATATATATATATATATATATATATATATATGAATTTGAACGGACATCAAATTTGTGTTCTAGGGACTCAAAAACGTGTAAAAAATATATCACATCTTAAATTTTCGATTGTTAGGGCAAGACCAATAGTAAATTTTTTTAAATGAAATGCACTAAAATAGACCTAACCGAAATTGTGATTTTATGTGATGTTATGAGGGGACAGTTTGTCGGGATCGCAACCGACAATGGGACCCCTAGAGCGTTGCCGTCAAAGTGTATACCCGACATCTGTTCCCCTACTAGAAAGAAGGAGACTGGCTGTCGGGCCCGTGCCCGACAGCCATTCCCCTGGAGCGCTGCCGTCAAGGTGTATCCGCGTCAGCGGAGCACCTTCTAAAACCTGCTTGGAAAGGAGACCAGTTGTCGCCGTCAACCGGTCTCCTAAAAACTGGCTTTAAAAGGGGAATGGCTGTCGGAGAGACACTTTGTCGGGGAGACACTTTGTCGCGTACCCGTACAGACTATATACCATCTTTGCCAACAGATAACCTTCACCAGGATATAAAAGAACATTGTCTTTCATTATAGAATAAGCAGGTACATTGTTCTCCCAGGAAGAAGAAGCAGTTTCTGTAACTATGGAATTTTTATCTATGACAAATGAGACCCTTTTCATTCTTCTTGAAGAATAATGTGTGGTTGGAATTAGAAAATTTTGGTTCGGTCAATAGGCTGGATTTAGTAATTATTCAGGCAGAAGATCAAGGGTGGCCGCCGGGTATTGTTAACTGGCCACTTGAAGGAGAACTAGAGGTAACGTGACAAATAATATTGTAGAACAGTCAAGAGAGAGTGAGCGCGTGTGACAAAAAGAGTGAGTGAAAGCGTATCAGTACCGTGGTGATAATGGAGTGACAGAGCGAACGGCAGAGAATAGAGAATACAAATAATTCTTCTTGGTCTTTATTTATTTTGTTTTCGCCACTTGAACATGATTTTCTAGAAACAGATGCGACAGCTAACCATCATTGAATAGCTGTGTCCACATCTTTGCGTTTTTCGTCTTTCAGCAACGTGTGGACAGACCTTTGCGGGATGGGATGGCACAGCGTGTGGCATGCTGCTTGTGCTGCTTATTCAATATGGCGACATGGCGCATTCTTTCTCATAGCTGTTTCATACGTTGTGTAAATTATATTTTGTGATAAACAGGTTAAACGAATATTATTATTAATAAATGAATAGATTTTTAATAATCTACAATTGATTCTCGCAAGAGAGAATATATCATTTACTCGAATTGCATTGATGGTAAGTAAACATAACCTTTTCGTTTTCATATGTTTTTGTTTACGATTTGAACTGCCAAGTCTTTCATGAATACCGGTAAGTTAATATTATTTTTGGTTAAATTTAATGTTGTTCCAGTTTAATAAGCCAAATTAATGTTCTGTTCAATTGGATACATGTGTAAGTTATATAATACAATGGATGAAATAACTTTTTAGTCCGTTTTTAAAGCCTTATTTGATGGATTCTTGTAATTATAGAGACATATTTCAAGTAGAAATTTATCTATGCCAATAAATTATGTAGCCTAATATTCCTACTAATCTTTTACTGAATGTCCAATGTTGAAGAGTTTTGTGTCTGGATTTGTCAAAGTCTTGTTATTGGATAGACTCTTGAAGAATCATTTTAAATTAGTGACAAATAATTTGGGTATTTTATCCAATCTGATAATTCATGATCCAAGTTGAGATTGAATTTAATTTTGCTAAATCAACAAAAAGTTTCTCTACCGTATCAATAGACTATTATAAGAGAAATATTCATAAGTTATCATGGTTTTTGAGGAAATTTATATGCATAGGCCTACAGTAGGCTGAGTACAGATTACCGTAGAAGTCAGGTTAGGTTCAAATGTTAGGTTTAGTCATGTTTAAAACAGTACTGTGTTTTGAATTTAATTAGGCTACATAGCCTCTTTGAGGACTCACAAATAACATTCCGGTTCTTTCAATTATTACAAAGAAATAAAAATAGGGTAGAATATATTAGGCCGACTTGGTTGCATTTCTAAGCTTGATGCTTCAGCCTGAGTTGATAGATAAGATGAAATAAATCAAATACCATTTAAAAAATTTAAAAGTACCTTATAATGAATTATGAAACTAGAAAATTGTTATTGGTAGGCTACAGTAAGTTATCAGCCTTTTTTCAAAGTTGATCAATTACTGCATTCAATTGATAAATTATTGTAATGAACTTTTTTTGCAGTTAATTGGAGAAGCTTGAACCCAGAAAGCATCACACATTATCCAGTACCTAGATACTTCATCGGGGGAAGAAGATAATGATGAAAAACAATGTTTGGATTATTAAAATGTAAGTACCTACTAACTGTTTGTCTAGGCTACTTGCAATATCTTCTACCTCCTTTTTTATTTCTTTATAATAATTGATAAAGTTATAATTAATATTCCCTTTTTGTCCAGGGCTACTATCAATGTATTTTAATAGATATAAAGCAAAATCAAATTCTTTGATCATAGCACATCATCAAATTCATCTACAATAGCTTGTTCCAAATAATATTCCATGATTCTGTCTGTCTCAGTGGATCAACAGCCCATGAAGGGCCTACGCCCACAAGCTGGTAGGCAGTTTCATATCTACTCCACTATTATACAGTCTGTCCAAGCAAAGAAGACACCCTGGCAAGAAAATGAGTTACCTGAGCTATTTCCTTGAGCTTGAAAGCACAGTAAATTACTTGAAATTCAAATATGCAATATCTTCTTATATATGAATACCTTCTTTTCTATTTCTTTGTAATAATTGAGAGAATATTACATAGGTACTGGTATTGTATTTGTGGGTTCTCAGGTGGGCTATGTAAGTTGTCAGATAGGCCTACAGAGCACGTTAATATTTCAAACATAACTTCAACACTTGACACTTAAATACTAACCGTTTGCATGTAAATTCCCTCAAATGCATAATTTTTATATTCTCCTTCAAGAATGCTATGAAAACTGAAATAGAAAACTTTAACTAGAAAAATGTTATTGGTGCCCCATGGTGTCATTGGTGTTGTAAAATGTCAACTTTTTTTCATTGTGGATCAATTATTTCATTCATAACTTATAAGCTCAATGATCATCTTTTTGCAGTTACTCTGGAGCCTGCTTGGACCCTGAAAAGCATTACACATTATCAAGTAGCCTACTTCATTGAAGGGAGGAAATATAATGTGTCCGTTAGTCCAAATTTTGCGCCAAATAAATTCACCATTGCCAGCAAGGTCAAACAACAGGTCAGTTTTTTATGTTTCTTTCTCAAATAATGCAATATAAATTTTTTTAATGACAATTGTACAGAAAAACTACCTATGCCTTAATTGTCTGAGCAGGGTAAACTTTCTTCATGTCATTGGAAAGAGAATTCAATTCTCCAGGGGGTGGACTTTTTACTTTTTGATTTTTAGTTTATTCTAATAATTGCTGTAAAATTAATCAGCTCTAAAAGTATTAAACTCTAATTATTGAAATAAACTTGAAATAAAAAAGTGAAAATTCAACCCCCTGTAGAATTGAATTTGCCTTTCAATGATATAAAGAACGTGAAATTCTGACCATAGAGGCTCTCTATATCTGCTCCAAGAGATTGATAAAAATTACATTGCTCTTATGGGGTTTGATTCTGCCGTTGGGCAGTTTGCTGTCCACTACCACCCATCCTTAAAGGTGACACTATTTTCTTCTATAGAATGTAGGTTCTGTTAATCTACAATAGCATGTTTTATATAGGGTTACAATAATTATGATGTATGATTCTAGAAATACGGTATAAAATATAATCATTGTAGATAAGCCTATATATAATAATTTTATTATCTCACTAGTGACATGATAGATAGATAAATGTCTTTATTTTACACTTTGTATATTACATAAAGTGTTGTGGGTAAAGTTGAGGCACATGAGCCACTTCACCCACAATGATGATGATGTGTCATCATTTGGAAATATTTGAATCTGTCTGAGCAGATTGCTGCACGTTGCGTGCCACCAAGTATCAATTTTCCTGGTGAAATAAAATCTTATTTTTGGGGGAATTTATTCTATATTATATTTTTAATTATTGCATTATAGAAATTCAATTATTTTTGATACTTTTTTTAAAATAATGCATTTCCTATGGAATAAAAGATTTTGATTTCATTTGGTGTGGGTGTGTTGCAGAGCGCGTGTGAAGGAGGTGGTGATGTTGCTCAGAGGTGGCCACTTCCGACCAAGTGCTGGCCACCGTGCAACGTTTCTCCTCCTCCGCTCCCACCACCACTTCTGCGCCCGCCGACCATGAGCTGGCACTTCTGCTCTGGGTCAGGAATGCATTGTCCAGGAGACCAGCTCTGAGGTAACGACTTATACTTGTTCTTAGACAAGATTGGCATTTATAATAGGCGTAGTGAATTGGAATGTGTTCCTCTTGAACCTTCACACTTGGAAAATGTATAATTTAATTTTCTATGATAATCTTCATAAGATACCGCAGTTCATATGAATAATACTCAGCAGAGAAGGTAATTTACATGAAATTTCTGTAATGCCTGTGGTCACCTACATAGTAATCAGGGCAATTTTCAAAGTTAATGATTTCATATCTAGTTATAACCCTTAATTAAATAGACCCTTAGACAAATTATTTGGATAATTATTTCTATAGATGAATAAAAAGAATAAACTAAGTAATCTTTCAAATAAAATTCATTCAACTTATTCACTCACATTGAAAATGATCTGAGAATCAAAACATATATGTGTTTTAGAAATATTTCTGAAGATTTGTTTCATTATTTCTAAGCCTGTATAATATAGCCTATGTGGCCTACTTCATTAAACTTAGAAGTCAAGAAATTCAGATGAAGAGGCAATCTTACTAACAGATAAGTTATTTTGAACAGTTGAACAGCTAGTTCTTGATACCTTTCTTTTAGCATATTCTATTCTTTTCTCCATCAATTTTTGAACATTTAATATCAATAATGTATTGTCTGTCCAAGCAAGGAAGACCCTCTGGCAAGATGGGAGAATGACTCAAGCTTGGTCAATATTGGTTCAAAAATTATCAATTTTATCTCAAATTGTATGAAACAATTTGATCTACAATAAGACTACATTTATAATTCTTGAACAAATATTGACCAAGCTGGAGTCATTTTCCCATTTTGCCAGATGGTCTTCTTTGTTTGGACAGACTTTACTTGGTCTAGATTGTTTTACAATATTGTTGGCTAACATTTGACGTTTATTGTAAGTATTCCACTCCATCTGTAGGCTATTTTTCATGACAAATTCTATGAAATGAGCCCTATTGGACAATAGGGTAAGACCATTACAACTTGAAGAAACACATAATGTTAATTTCAATCACTAGAACATTCGTTTTTATTCTATTATCTTTTCCATGTTTTTGTTGTTCAACTGTTTTAAATATTCAAATTAGGATGAGGACAAAATAAGAAATAAAAATATTTTGAACTCATGAATGTTGTCTCTGGTCATAATAATCAATTATGCTCAACAATTCACAACTGAATAATCTCAATATAACTTGATAATACAAAGTTTCTCCTTGTAGTATAATTTTTTTGTAATCAGCTATCTGTCAGATTTAAGACAGCCCTCTCAAGATATTGTCCTCTTAGATTCATTGATTTGCCTTTCTCTATATTATTTTTTTTAAATATCTCACTACTGTATCTTCTCTAAAAAATATTTCCCTATTTTATGTAATACTCAAAAAATTTTAATTTTTGTTCCAGCAGCTAAATGGAAATGAACTGGTCTTGGATATAATACGCACTGACATATTCCTTTGCAAGGAGATATTTAGTATTTACAAGAAGATATTGATATTAAATCCTGAGTGTTTTTTATTATTTCGTTTTCTTGTTCTTAGCCTTCTCTTCTATACAAAGAAAAGTGGAAGTATGTAGTACTGTATATATTGTATTTAATTAAATATAAATATTATGCTAAACTGTCTCCTCATTTTCGAAGTTATTACTTTTTCTTATTGTCTTTTCATCTGAATAGATACTCATTGCAAGTCTAGAATGAGATTTGTTCCTTTTTAAAGTACATAAAAGCAAAACACTACACTTTATTATAATTATTTGGTTGATAATATGAAATAGAGCATCAAATTCATGAAATACACAACATGGATAAGAAGAATTCAAAATAGCAAGACAAAGTTGGATGAATTAGTAGAGAAATAAGTCAAGTTAAAACCATTGTATTGTTTTGAATGAATGACTTTTTTATTTCAAAGACGTGGCGAAGTTTGGACAGTAATGTCCACTCAACTATATTAAGAAAAAGTCCTGGTTGAGTATTGTTCACACTTCAAGTGCAAGTAACACTAGAGTTCTATATTGCACTTTAGTTATTGGAAAAAATTATCTACCAATTATTGTTATCTCACAATTTCATTCTTTGATACTCAATAAAAAAGTTCATTGCATTTCCGTAGTTCATTCCATTTTCTTATAATTCTTATAAAGGAAGTTGTAGGATGAAGTGGAGTATCAAGGATGATGTGGGATTTGAGGTTGGATTTCTGGAAAGAAAAAAAACGGTTTGAAAAATCTGCAAAATAGTTATTTATTATATTAAATAAATGGAGATTCGAATGAATTATTATCATGGTTATTTATTAATTACAGACAAATATGACATATTCTCATAAAAATTAAGAATGTTACAACTCATCATTGCAGATTATTAACAAAATATCTACTTCACTAAAACATGTAATTTGTTTATTGGCGGGTCCAAGGGTTAATCATCTTTATAGGGATTACCTACTTCAAAAATATGTATATTCTTCAGGTACCCTGCATTTTTGTTTTTAATTATATTTTGTTTTCATAGAGTGTTGATGAGTTTTTAAGAGACAATTGACTATATCAGTATATTTTTGTTGTATGTTGCTGAGAGATACAACACTGGTGAATATGACCACGTGAAACTATGTTGGATTCTCAAGGGCCAAGGGGTGGATTCCCTTTATTCCCAAGCGGCGCTCAAGTTGCGTTGTCTAGCCATCACACCTACCATATTATTATAAATGTTCACTTTGTTATTAGGGCTACTAATTTATAATAAACTCCTTTGGGGCTGGCTTGGATGGGCTGTATAGTAGAGTGAATTAGAAACTGGCAACCAGCTTGTAGGCCTAGGGCCTTCATGGGATGTTGAGCCAGACATACATACAATGTATAAAGAATCAATAAATAGTAAAATTCACTTGAAAATGACTCAAAAAGGGTAAATTTCAATACTCATTGATTAATTATAACTCACGTTAGTAGTCCTAATAGCAAAGTGATCCTCTATTTAATTTGAGACAGTGAAAATGATCTTATTCTTTGCGACTTGATCATTAAGTTACATTAGTGAAGTTCTCTAGAATACATTATGCATCAGCTCAAGGCCGGTATAATATTCCTATTATCATAGTTAATCATATGACAAGAGATGTAGATACAAAATCATATTTTCATAATTATGATTATAAAACTATTACCGTGTAATGCCGGCCTAAGATTTACAGTAGGCTACCGTAGAATAAAATGTTAGCCTTCGGTAAATTATACTTTGAAACTATTACTTTGGATGGAATTTTAAATGTTATCTTATCAAGACTTCTATTTTACTTGAATGTTACCTATAATTCAAGCTACCCAAATAGAATGTAGCTTTTTTTGGTTAATCTGAAAATTTAAATGAATGTTACATTTCTGACGTTTATTTTTTTACAAACAGGTAGACAGATTTCTCTAAAATCACTCGAAATGATAGGATATTAATTAAGATCTCGAAATATTTCTTTTAAACAACCAAATTCTTGATTATCGATTCTTTTGCAAAGCAAAATATATATCCTTTTCAACTCCAAAATTTTGGTTGGATGTTGCTTATTAAAAACGTTGTGTAGCCTAAGCAAAATTACTTGAATAAACTTCAATTAATTTAATTAAAGAAAACTAAAGTAATTTAACTGACCAAACTTACCAAAACCGACCGATAATGTACTTTTATAATGAGTTTATTAAATTTGATGACACTTGCAACAGCTACGGCTATCAAAATAAACAAAAGAACATAACCTTTAACGAACAGATAGAAGCCGCAGATAAAAAGCAGCAAGACGAAAGCCCAGCTTCAATCTTCAAGCATTCTGACAAAATGACATTGTTGCGAGCCAGCATGCTGGAAATTTGGTTTGAAGACTCCGCGCATGCGCAGTAAGATGCTCAGTTTTATGACTCCCTCGAAAACATAACCGCAACTCAAAACAAATTATTTATTAAATCAGCTATATCGCTTTTCATCCCGATTTGGTATCATATTAGCTTGCTAAATAACAGCTTTATGGAAAAAAAGAGAAGAGCACGCTCGCAGCATGCTGCTTGCGGCTTGCGCTTTTCGATTTTGTTGCAGCGTGTGGCGTGCTGCTGGCTGAAACCAGCATGCCGAAAGTCGCAAAGATGTGGACACAGTGATTGAGTGTCTCTTGCCTACACCACAGAGAAGGAACCAGAGGACGTTTTCAAACGGGGAGCTGTTGCGCTTGAAAATGTTTAGCATTTCATACCGATAGGGAGCGCTTGTGTCTTCAGATGCAGATTTCTGTTCGAGCGGAGCTGTTGTCATGGTGGAGGGGAGAGACATAATATTTCCTCGCCGCTAGAAACCTGTCCTTCCCATCACCCTCGACCCTCACAAACTCAAGGAGTGCTTGCCCGTGCGCGTGTTGTCTAGCTACGCCGACCCGCTTTACACTAGGGACCACCGACACCGACTCAACAACTGCTCAAGAATGAATTCAATGAAGAATGAACAAATGGAGCAGCGGCTTGGGCTGAAGAACTGGCGTTCAAACTTCCACCTCTTCAAGTTGACTTCAAAACTTCACAATTAAATTTTGCAGTAATGATAATTAGCCCAATCAAATAGTACTCCCGACCAAACAAAAATCCTGTTAATCAATTTTATTGTCTTAATCGGTCCATTTGGGTGTTAGTAAGAGTAATCCATGGTTTTCCACCGAAATATCTGGAGGCATAACTTTTGAGAGCCTAAAAATCACGAAATTTTCGGACCTTCTTCAGTTTTTTCATAATATCTCAAAAACCGATCTTCCTATCGATATTTTTATTCAATACTTTTTCAAAGAGCATAAAATTCCCTACAATTTTCATCCCCTAAACGTTTTTCTATCTCCGATAGGAAGCGAGTTATAGCTCGTCAAAAATTGCTAATTTTTGTCAACTTTGCGAAAAATCGCTAAATCTAGGTATTTTTTCCTTATTAAGTTTTGTTTAAGCCGTCTTTGGTATTATTTATCGTAATAAGGGTATTAACACGATGTTCATACATCGTAAGTGACAACGTAGAGGGTTGTAATGGATAAAAATGAGAAATAGTTATTTTTTGTATGGTAGTCAGGTCAGTTTGACCTCTGGGGTTCCAGAGGAGGAAGGCAGAAAAGGGACGAGGTGTGCGGTTTGATTAGATTGTTTCATCCAATTACAAATAGATAACATAGTATTTATGCTTGGATTCTTGATTTTACTTATATTAAGTTGAATAAAATTCATTATAGCCTACTATAAATTACACAAGTAATAAACTTAATTGATTAAATAACTTTCAGTTATTCTATACTGAATGCAGAATGTTGATGAAATGTTTGAAAAATTTATAGCAATAGTTATTATGATTTTTCAAACAACCTTTTGCAATATTAGATGGATGTGTAGATAGATTGGTTATAAAATTGGTTTTTATTTCTCAATTTATATACAATGCGATTGAATTCATGTTAAACATGGATACCTCCTCTGAGAGCACTGCCGCCCCTAACGGTTTAATTCTCCATTCCTTTAAAAAAAGACATCAGAAAACAAAGTGATAAAGGTCCTCTAACTCCTTCAAATTGTACATGAAACAAGTAAATTTCTTATAATAAACAATCCATGGCTTATCAGAGCCATTTTCATCAGCTCGCCCCTTTGATTCAAACACCCATCTCATCATCCACATGTCTAAATCGTTTTCTTTATGTAATTTTTTCCACCCAATTTGTGATATTTGAGGGATTTGTACAGAATATGGAAATGCCTCGCTTGAGGGTCCTGCAAGAATTCATCCCTATGTATTGTTCTAAAGTATGAAATAGTTTTCTTGGGTAAGAGTATTCACTTGATCAGTGAAGTCGCGGTATTTGTTGAACCGAATCAGCTGCTAATTTTTTCCAATGTACAAATATAGCATTAACTCAATGATAAATAACGCAGGATACCACGACTCATAACTGGTCAAGTGAACTCCCTAATGCAGTATAGTAAAAGATACGGGTACTTCACCTATTTCGTGGGCACGAGCAGCCAGTTCCCCAATGTAACACCAGAATTGATCTCGTTATCATAGCTTATGTCACTATCATTACTCAACTTTCTTAAATCTTTAAACCAGGAAGCTTCTTATTTTCTACAAATTTTTGGAATTGAAATTTTGGTAACCTATCTCTATCTTCTTCCATTCTTATAATCTCTGCAATATAATTGTAATGCAGTCTAAGACAGTACTCAGTAAGAGGTGTTAGTTCAGTTTCAATAATCAACTTGGCTTACCGTATTTATGGGGAGCAAAAAAATTCTTGAGGAGAAACCGCTACAATTTTTCCACAGTTTCATACGTTACTGCCTTTTACCTGTGCTTCAAAATTAAGAGTTGGTGTTAAAACTACACCTATATATTTGAAGCGGTTCACACATTCAATCCTTTCATTTTTGAACGTCCATTTCTCGCACCTAGTTGGTTTACCTTTATTCATAAAAACCATTATCTCCGACTTCTTTAGATTCACATTTCACCCTACATTCGCAGAATAATTACTGTTCATTAATTAGCATGTACTGTAGCCCTACTGGTGAATCCGAAATTAAAGCTATATCATCAGCGTACAAATACTTATCATCGTTTGCAATAATATATATATGTTTATCTAGATGAAAAGGCTTAACATGATAACACAAAAGTCTATTCTTGGAAAAAGTTGTGTAGTGAACGTTACGTGGGGAAGCACAAGAAGAACCCTAAGGTGGCACTCCTGAACGACGGCTTAAGCTGCGCAGCTCAAGCTGGAGGGCTCTAGCTGCGCGTCTCGAGCCGTCTCAGATCTAGTCTTATAACTACAGGTATATCATATATATAGGCCTATATAATTATTATACTATATAATCTGGAAAGCCATAGACGTGCAGCTAAAGCTGCGCAGCTCGAGCCGACGTTTGGGAATGCTACCCATATGCTGTCGAGCTATATATAACCCCTTGAAGCCTCAATGCAAATGGAAGGGTTATCGACATTTCCCTTACTCAACCATAGAATCTACGTTACGGTACAAGTTTGCGGAGTCATTGGTTGGCGCTAAATCTCGAGTCTCATAAATTCAATCACTACCGTTGAATGTACTTCTTCCTTTCCACTACATCATAAGTGACTGTATCAACAACCTTATCACGATAAATAATACTAAAGACGGCTTAAAAAAAAAGTAAATAGGGAAAAATACCTAGATTTAGCGATTTTTCGCAAAGTTGACAAAAATTAGCAATTTTTGACGAGCTATAACTCACTTCCTCTCGGAGATAGAAAAACGTTTAGGGGATGAAAATTGTAGGGAATTTTATGCTCTTTGAAAAAGTATTAAATAAAAATATCGATAGAAAGATCGGTTTTTGAGATATTATGAAAAAACTGAAAAAAGTCCGAAAATTTCGTGATTTTTAGGCTCCCAAAAGTTATGCCTCCAGATATTTTGGTGGAAAACTATGAATTACTCTTACTAACACCGAAATGGACCGATTAAGACAATAAAATCAATTAACAGGATTTTTGTTTGGTCGAGGCACAATTTAATGACAATTTGATTGGGCTAAATCAAGATAGACCATAAATTATTAATAAGCTGTTCCTATATCAATTACAATACAATTTCAATTTAATTTTAATATCAATTTTAAATATTGATAGATTTTATACAATAGATAAAAAAATGTCGTACTGAATGAATCCTGAATTGTCCAATCTTGTTTAAAATTGTTTCATCATTATATTTCCTGATTTACGACATTGATTTACAAATGGATGGTTGGGGGGAAATAAAAAGCTAATCTTCTATAATTTTTTAATTATAGATTATTGATTTTTTCTTATATTGACTAAGAATTTCTGATGATGCTCAACCAATTTTTTGCTATTAAAAATGGTGATTGTAGAAGTTCTACCTCTACCATTGATGAGGTAGAGCTTGTAGGGGCATAATTAAAAATGCGGGTTAAAGGTGGAGATGGGCACATAGTATTAATTGCCGTCGAATGAGTATTTAAAACTGTTGTTGCAAGAATTGCTTTGAACTCACCACATATCCTAATGAATATGTAGGTGAAATGATTGTCCATTTAATCTGAGACTAATACGTAATTATATTTGATCACTCAAGAAGCAATTAATTATTTATGTATGACAATTTATGTTTGATACCGGTATTGTGTTTGATCAATTTCCTCTCAAACGACTTTTTAAAAAATTCGTTCCGGCAGCTGGCGGTCGGAAAGAGTGCATTTAAAATTGTATGATGGCTCGAATCATATGACTTTGAATGAGCTATTCAGGGTATGAATTCAAAGGTGCCGTTTTCGAAAAACCCATAAAAAACACAATTTTTGGCATATTATTCGCCATTTTCTCCGCCATTTTTTATTGCATTTTTTTCGTTGATGGCTCAAATTTTAGGGCATAATAAGGGTATTATACACACCAATTTTCAGAACGATCAAGTTATTTGTTGATTTGTAGTGATTTTTCTAAATTTTCATCCCCTAATTTCACCCCTTTCCCTTGGACCAATTTAGCTGGTTAACGAATTTGACAGAGATATTAGCACTAATGATTTTTGTGCAAAATTTGGTCGCTCTCCGACAAGCCCTTCAAGAGTTATCGCGTTAACAAGAATCTGTACACACACATATATATATATATATATATATATATATATATATATATATAGAGATATATGAATTTGAACGGACATCAAATTCGTGTTCTAGGGGCTCGGAAACGTGTAAAAAATATATCACATCATGAATTTTCGATTGTCAGGGCAAGACCAATAGTGCATTTTTTCGAATGAAATGCACTAAAAAAAGACTATTCCGATATTCTGAAAATTGATAGAAACCTTCGTACTGGCATTCCAAATAAGAGTTCAGAAGTATAATACCGTATGTTGGAAATATGTTGGAAAATGAAGTAGAAAGCCCCAGAAGATTTCGCGTGCAAAAGTGATTCAATGTCATGAGTTCTAGACTTTATTAAAAGAAATTATTTTGCTGTAAAGTTAACCAAGATTCCAGTAGGTGGTTTTAGTAAGACACTTCAGTGATTCGGAATGCTCTATAACCGTACATTATATCAAATGTAGGTTTTTATATCAAATAGTGTTATTTTATTTAAATGTAGGTGATTCAAATATTAGAAAACTAATGATAGCCCTGTCATGGATTACATAAAATATTGAGCTACCGACTGTTTGATAGAGTTTGTCTTGTTTAATCCGGTATTGTTATATAAGCCGGTATAGTTATATTATATTAGCCGGTATAGTTATATTGTCCGGTATAGACAATATTAGCTGTTGGTACGCACAATGATAATATGAAAGCGCCTTTAATTTTTGGCACCGTCTTCACCAATAACCTTGTCTTATTCCTATTCTCCTTATTTCCGTTCTGTATGAAACAAGAGGAACCACAGTTTCTGAGAAGAGATATCAACGACCCTCTCATTAGTCACGCTCATCACTAGGACAGGTATAAGTGGAATGAATTTTGAATAGAAATAGTTTTGAACCAAAGCTTATTATTATCTCTTTAAAATAGTACAAATAGATGGTTATGGATATAATTGGATAGTAAATGCAAGTGAATGAGAAAGACAAAATAGATGGATTATTATATTATATATTGTCATAGTACCTTTATAGATATTAATATGCAGATAGCCGAAAATAAAAATTCAAATAGGTTGATAGTTTGATAGATGTAGTTTCAGATAGATGTGCTTTCCCTTAGTTGCGTGGGGAAAACCTTACTCACTTAATTACTCTGTTAATGTTGAAGAATATTTATTTTTCTATTGTTGACAATTCCTCAATAGAGCTGAATTATTGGGAAAATTAAGCTTCTCCAGTAATTTCTCTCTCAAATAAATTTTGATTAAAAGTTAATGTTGTCTGCAATGAGGTTACAATAATCACAGCACAACTTACAATAGGGACAAAACAGATTTAAACATGAAGAGATGATATTAATCTTGATCTCACTACAAAATATCTTGTTTATCACATATTGAAGCTATTCATGATATTCAAATATTATAGTATTATATAGATAGCTCATAATTATTTGAAGAACTTTTTATTGTTTTTATTGCACTTATTATTTGTTTGTACTGAATACAGTTCATCACATACTATTCATGTAATTGGTTGAGTAAGGCCCGTATTACACGGTAATTTTTATATTATCATATGAAAAGAGATGGAAATGAGAAACCATATTTTTATTTCTCGTTATTTCTTAAGATTCACTTGAAAAAGTTGTAGGGTTTTTATGTATCGAGTTACAAACGACCAACAACAATTGACACTGTCTCTTACAATAGAGATATAAGTAGAATACCGTACCCAAATATCGGACGCCTGGGGTGTAGTAGCACTGAATAATTGTGATTATAAAATTTCTTACTGTGTAATTTGAGACAAAAACATCTTCGACTGGCAAGCCAAATGTTACTTTTGATGACAAATTTCATATAAAGATTGAGTCTAGAAATATTTAATATGCTTTTTTTGAGAGTGTGGTTGAAATCTACCTTTCTGACTTTCTTCTGTACACGTACCGTAACTCTTTAATATCGGACACTCAGTACCAAATTATGTACACAGCACCAATATTGGGCTACTGGAATTCGGATCACAGACAAAGTTCAACTTGGGATGCTTTTCTTCCATTATAAAATTAATAAAATAGGCTCTAAAAACTTGTTGAAAGTTATTTCATGGATATTTCTGAGTGAAAGTTTATGCTATGTTTCATGAAAAAACCGAAGTCATATTCCGATATTTCAACTATACCGTATGTTCTATTGGCTTACTAAATATTGTGAAAATAGACAAAGTTAGAATGCTTATCTATAAATGTAATAAAATATAAAATTAGTCGAAAATGTACTAAAAACGAGTTAACTGTTACCCCTTTGACGATAATTATAGAATGTTAATATGTATCAGATAAATTTCGGTCATCCATTATTTAATATTTTGTATCTTTGATTTCCAATTTCCAAGTGTTGAAATATTCTAGTTTGTAAAATTACATGAGAATACATTATTATTATTATCTTATGCCACATTTGGTGGGGAGTGGGGAGTCCCAAAAGGAAGTTCCACCGGCAAAATAAGGTCAATAATTATTCTCAATAGGAAATTGGGGTATTTCTTGAAATTATCCACGGAGATTTAAATGTTTAAAAGTTTTGAGAGAATTCAAAACACAAAAAGATCACCAAAATCACTTCTATTCAATTTCATGCATTGAAAATGAATCTTCTGAAATGCATTGAGAATCCTTCTTGCAATTGTGAGTCAGTGCTAAGGGTAGACTCGTATAAATATTTAGGCGTTACCATAGATAATAGACTTAACTGGTCCGCACATGTTGCTTACCAGAATAGCAGACTTAGAAAAATGATCTATGTTTTTCGGCAACTTAGAGAATATTTGAACAAGAAGGAGATCAAAATAATTTATTTCGCATTTGTACAGTCTATCATAGAAGGAGGAATCCTTGCATATGGAGGAGGATATAGAACTATACTGAATCCTTTATTCATAACCCAAAAACTAATCTTGAAGGCTGCTCTTGGACGGCGTCGGGATTACTCATCTGATGCGGTTTTCGAGGAGATGAAGGTACTGGATGTCAGGCAGTTGTATATTAGATCTTTGGCAATTTACATATTTAATAATCATTCTAGCATATTCATAGCCACTACACATAGTCATGCAACCAGGAGATTAGCACAAAACAATATTCAAATGCCTAGAGTCAACAAAACTATCTTTATTACCAATTCATACTACATAGCCCATGTTTTAATAAGAAATCTTCCCATAGCTTTAAATGAATTCACAAACTATAGTATATCCACATTTAAAATAGCAATTAAAAGGTGGATTCTAAGCATTGGTAGAGATGAGTGCTGTGAGAGATTGATCACTTCTGAGTACAGACACTAGGTCTGATCTAACATACAAATAATTCAGTTCTATGGTCCTTTCAAATGATAGCAACCGCACTAGTTTAATTCTATTCTATTTAATTTTATTTTCAATCTATTTCATTTTATTTTTATTTTTTTTCTTACTCGCACTTGCTTTTTCCCAAGTTATTCATAAATAGATACAAGATGCTCGATCTGTAGGTGTGAATGGATGTGGGTGCGTGCGAGCGAGTGAGTGTGAATGTGTGTTTTTGCAGTTTGATAACGGAGCAATAAGATACAAATGAGCCATTGCATTGGTACTCATTCTCGCGCACAGGCAGTAAATGCCTATGCGAGAATTTTTATTTCGTAATATATTACTGTCAGGTATCTGTATTGCTTTTTTTAGTGGTTAATATTTTTTTATTTCGTTGTAAAGTGCATTTTTTATTTATATGTGCCACTAAAGTTGCAATTGTATTTTTTTTTCTCTGAAATAAACAAATTTTTTGATTGATTGATTGATCTTAAGACACTTACTTAAAGACTTGGCAGAATGACTAAAGGCTATTAATGACTAATGACTATCAGCAAACTGACAACTGCGTGTACATCCATAGCTTCCTTTACTGTTTTAGAATACTGCATTTGATTGATCGATTGTTTTATTTGTTTTTCTTTCTCCAGAAACAAAGATTATTATTATTATTGAATATATTAAAGGAAGCTATAGTAGGCCTACATCTCATCAATCATACCTCTTGAGTAATTTTTATTTCTGAATGTAATGGACTTTTATCCATCAAACCCATCGATCCATCGACCAACCAACAACAAAAAAATATAACCGGAACCATAGAAGTGAACAGCCGATTATCTTATTATCAATGGTCAAATTTCAACGTTTCCAATATTTGGGGAAATTTTTCCTTAGT